>JZKD02S0385820.1:180840-216779 GCA_000966675.3 Picea glauca
AATGAAAATGTCTCCTTGGTATATATAGGAGACTAGGAGGTATAATTACAACTAATGGCCTAAAGCCGACATAAATAAAATAACATTACTAATATAATATTCCCCAATTAAGGGTAATGAGCCAATATTAGGGCCTAACAGATTCTCTTCTTAGTTTCATGTGCTGCCACAGGGTAAACTTTTACATCATGTATGGTTCCCTTGAAGAATCCTCTTCCAATTGTTTGATTTTGAGCCGGTCGAGGATTGAATTCTTCATTTTTCTTGAATTGGAAGCTCCTTGATTATCAATATTTAATCCTCTCAGCTGCCTTTGTACTCTTCCCAATATAATGTTGGGGTCGACACCTATTTCAATCATAATTTATTCCATGTCAGTGGCTTTAGTCATTGCCTCCTCCAAGGTATCCATTTGGGATGTTCTGATAGCATATTTTACATTCGGGGGCGTTGCATTCTTATAACAACCAAGAATGACTTGATCATTTGGTATTTTATCTTTTGGAATCCTACTCAAGGTTTTATTGAACCTGAGATTAAAATCTCATATCCTTTCATTCTTCCTCAAACCAATCTGAGTGAAATTAGTGAAAAGTATATGGTAAGCAATTGCAGGGGTGAACATACTCAAGAACATATCTTTGAGGTCATTAAATGAGTGAATTCATCTACTGGAAAATGTTTTATACCATTCAAATGCTCTTCCTGATAAGGTTTTCATAAACAACCTTACCATGACATCACCATACTCAACATGGTTAAAATCACAAACATCAAGAAATAAGTGCCAATGCCTCTTTGCATCGATTGCTCCATCACCGGAAAATTTCCTTAAGGTTCCCTTAGAGAGAACAGGGAGATCATGTTTCTCACCTGTAATATTTAGAGGGGAATTTCTTACCCTCCTTCGATTTTCAAATCTTGGGTTTCCTTGATTTCTTGTAACAACTCTTCCACCTCCTTGTCTCTCCTCATGATGATCGTATCAAGGTTGTTTGTTTCCTTTTACCATGTCTGGAGAGATTCCAGGGATAGGTTTTTCACTTATAAGAATAAAGTGTTTCTTACTTTTACTTCTGGTAATGGGTCCCTTGTATTCATCCAACTTCAATGTTGACCTTATTCTTGTAATGCTCTATCTAGCCTTTAATTTATTGGTTCTTGCAGTTCCTCTCTCCTCTGTCTTTAGAGGATTTCTCTTTCTTCTTCTTGGACTAAGATCTGTCGGGACCTTTCTAACTATTCTAGGGTCTTGGATGTTGTTATTACCAGATTGTACAATTGATGTAAAATGCTTCGTTGATTATTCAATCCAATTTCTAAGTGGGGCTGATTAGCATGGGCCAAAGTCATATATTTTCAGAAATTCTAGACCAAGTTCCAAATTCCAGTTCATTCCCTAGTATGGTCGCCAAAATTTTTGATTCTTGAATTTTTTAGGACCGAAATCACAACCTCACAATGATATAAATCTTCCTGTGTTTTTATAGAGGTGGTACTACTCTTTAGATTTTCTTTGGATTTCTAAATATTCAGAATGTGGGACTTGACAGAAATATGGCATGGTAATCAAATAAACATAAATATTGCAAGTAAATAAAAGTAAAATGTTTTTTTTTCTTTTTAAAGAAAGTTCCTGAGAAAGGACTAGGAATCACACACTTCACACATTTAAATTAAATAAGAAAAAATTTCTCACATCCATCATAGTTTAAGATAAAGATTTTTTATTACATAAAATAAAAAGAAGATGATCCACATGAATAAGAGAACTTTAATAGAGTGGATACATGGGAAGCTCAAATAAAGATAATGATAGATCAACCCAAATGCTTTATTTTCTGAAAACAAGGTCACAAAGCACAACTGAGATTGTTCCCAAAGTAGTTCTCTTGAAATTTCTAAAAAATATATAGTTTGTTACATATTCTTTGAAATTGTAAATGTGTTTGTCTTAAAGACTGGGATTGGAGCTCCCGTGGACCATAAATAAAATAAATACAATAAATAAGCTCTTAAAAGGAGGACGGTGGGCGGTAGAAGAGCAACAAGACCTGGTAAGAAGAAAACAGGAGTTATTAGTCTTCGGTTAAACCTTTTTTGTGAAAGAGGTGGAATAATTAGATGAAGGACTTGATAAAGAAAAAGAAAGATGTGATCAACATAAAATTACTATGATGGTCTCTCATGTATTCATTTGCTTGTTGATTTCCTTTTATTGTTTTCATCAATGGTTATAAGAACTGTCTCAACTGCTTCTTTCCCTTCATTGGTTAGTTTATCGATAGCTTTCTTGAACCATTCTTCAATGTAACTTTTCATTGGTGCTACATTGATTTCATTCCATATTTTGATGTTGAACAACTCGCCCTACAAGTCTCTTATATCAGGGGAAATGCCATGAAATGCTTCTTCAATGCCCTGATTTTTTACGGAGTAATCCACTAATCAGTTATCTATGGCCTCTTGCCCAAAGGGATTGGATCCAATGGTGGAAAGAGAGGAGTTTTTCACCGTTGGGCAAGGTTCAATTCTCGTGAGGGCTTTACCTGGAGCCATGGGGACACCATGAGGTAGTGGTCGAACGTGTGGTTGCACCCAGAGATACTATAATAAATGGTATCGTGACCCGTGCACACATAAGTGGATCAAATCCCACCCCCATGTCCTTCAACTTTTAAAGTATAAAGGAGGAGGAGAGAATGGGCGTTTACGCATTCATTTGCAAGTATTTAGGCTGTGAATGGAATGCAAAGTAGTATTCCAGCAATTTGGAGGGTTCGGCCACCTCTACCTTCGATTTGCAGTGGAAGCTCGTGAATGTGGCGCTTGGATCTAAAGGATCCATCCATGTTTCTTCCTCTTTCTCACATGTTTCTCCTTCCTCGGTCGTTTTCTAGATAGTCGAGCCAAATCCCGAGAGATCGTTGAGAGACGACGTGAGGGTTATGCGAATGAAACAGAACCCTAATGAGGAGAAGGAAGCGGCGATCCTCCATAGGGACGAGGTGAACCAGCAAGTACTAAACCCTAGCCTCCATCGTCGCCTTAACCTAAATATTGGAAGCCATTCAAATAGCAGAGAACTCAGGGATCTTCGGCTTTTGGGGGACTGTCCGCCTTCGCTCTGGTGAAAAAATATATTGAAGAGCAATGTAGGAGCGAGGTTTCATTCTGAACATCGCGACAAGCCTAGCTCCGAGATCATGGAAAGCTTCCCCCTTTTTATAAAGACCATTTGGCCCTCGGCCCCTGCGCTAAATGAATGGGTTAACAAGACCTTGTCGGAGGGTCATGAGTTGTTCTTCTGTTCCAAGGGGTTCTTCATCATCAACTTCTCCACAGAAGCCGAATGTCAATGTGTGCTAGAGCAAGGTCCTTGGTTCTGGGGCAGATCTGGTCTCTCCATGCAGTGATGGTTCCCAGATTTCAATCCACTGACCATGACAGCCATGACTACACCAGTCTGGGTAAGACTACCCAATCTACCCCTGCATTTCTATTCTTCATCTTTTTTACCCACCCTGGGCAATGCATTGGGTAGATTTATCAATATAGACACAGACAGAATAGCGAAAGGATTTGTCACTTTCGCCCGCATCTGCATTGAAATTGACCTCAGTTAAGGGCTTCTGGATACTCATAGATTGGGTTGATGGAGATCCTTTCATACAGATGGTTGATTATGAGAACACCGCCTTCATATGTCGCTCCTGTCAGCAAACAGGGCACCTCCAGGCAACTTGTCCTCTTTCCCCCGCCCCTCCCTCAACTTCTGGAGCACGAAAAAGAGCCAATGGTTGGCAAGGACCAAAATCTCACAAAAGCCACCCGAACCCTTCCTCCGACAACAAGAAACATCACAAAGCTGCTCCAACTCCTTCGCCTTCCTCATTGCCTTCGCAGGCCCCATCTTTCTCTCAGCAGCCAACTGTCGACCCAAAAAACCAGCCTGTAGCCTCGATACAAAATCCTGAAGATTCAGAAGTCATGATTTCAACTCCCGCAATTAAGTCCCTGCACCCACCTCACGAAAAAGGGGAGGCAATTGAAACAATCATGATCATAGCATCACTCCCAGTGACTCAGAAGCGACCTCATGAATCAGACAACTCGGACAGCGACAAAGAAACACAACTAAATTCAGCAGCTCAAGATTATGGCACTTCCTCAGACCACCTGGATTTGGTGGTAAAGGTTGTTGAGCCTACCAGCTCCTCTAGTTGGATTGATGTCCACAAAAAAAAGGTAGAAAGGATCCTCACCAATCAACACAGTGATCCGGTCCTTTCTCCTTATATTGTAATGTTTCATCTTGCCTTGCCCACGTGCTCTATGGGGCTCTCTTTTAGCATAGGCTAGTTTCAAATGATCCCCTGTTCTCTTTATGAGGGGTCTTTCCCATCCGCAAATCAATGTATTACTTGCACTCTTTCATGGATTGAATAGAAGGATTATCCCCCTTTTTTACTTAAAAAAAAAGTTATCTATGGCCTCCTCATCATGTTCAATTATACCATATATTTTTTCAATTGAAAATCATTTAAAAATCTCAATGTGCTCATCGAATTTTTTCTTTTTTAAGAACAATGAGTTGAGGATCAACTTGGGATCTTGGACTTCGTTGGTGCTTCCGGCTAGGTCCACCTCCATGAGCCTTTTGAATAGTTATTCACTCCTTGATATGGCTTGGTTGCACGCTTGAACATTGTTATTCAAGTTCTTTATATTTTCTTTCCAACATGCATTCAACTACTTGATCCGACTTGGAGAGGGAAGATCCTCATCTCCTCTCCTTAGCTCTGACATGTTGGAAACTTTAAAACCAAAGGGTACCACAACATCAAGGTAAAAAGATTCTTCATTTTTTAAGTCATCCTGCAAATACTCATGGAAGGCATGCTCCCTCTAGCCAAAATAAATCATCTTCTTTGAAATTTCCCAAGCTTTTGTCATCAATGTCATTATTGTTTTGATAGTATTCTCCACATAGCTCCTGGATTATGTAAGTAAGATTGAGGATCCTTTTAATTTAGTAGTGGGCATGGTCAGTCTGACAATTTCCAAAGGGATGGAAAGAAGTGGAAGAGGAATCAAGGTCTCTTCCATTTCCTTAATCATTTCCTTTAACTTTATATTTTCCACTTCAATACCACCAATGGAGTCATCCAATACATCGTTAGTTTCTCTATGGATTATGGAAATCTAGGAAGGTGGGATATTTCTTATGTTAACCTCTGAACAAGATTTTCCTTTTTTATTCTTCACATCACTCTTCTCAATAATTAATTTCTTAGATTCGCTGTCAAAGACAACACTCTGAAATATAAATGACTCTTCTTCATCAAAGGTCTCATTTTCAACAATTTCCAACGACGAGTTCTAGTGGGTCGTGCCTCCTTGACAGTAAAATATAAGATATAATGGATGATATGGTGGTCCATCGGACTCATGATATGGGAATAGGAAGTGAGGACCCGTGAGTCCGCCAACCCATGAACCCGTCATTTTTGAAAAAACGACTAAGTATAGTAACTAGAAGGGGAGAATAGAAGGGAGAAAATAAAAGGGGAATTTGGGTAATTATGGAAGAGGGAATAAAAATGGACAAAAGAAGTTGGGAAAATAGAAAAGGGGAGGGAAATTTTAGAAGAGGGAATTGATCTCAATAAGAGTTTACATGCCTAGTCACCGTTAGATTGAGACTAGTAGAGATGACACCTTTGATAAGGATAAAAATTTCAGTAGATCGAGAAAACATCAATAAGATGAGATTCATGCTGAGGAGCATGAATCTCCCAGAGTTACAGATACATATACAGGTGATGATGTTTTACTAGAATATCGTGATATGGAAGAACCACAAAGACCTACATATTCATCCTAAGAGATGAATACCAAGAAGATAAGACCATCTTGGGCTCAGGAAATCATTCAATATGTAGAGAAGTATGATGCTCCAGATGGATCGTTCAATGAATGCAAGAGTCCACGACCTTACTCTAGCTATGTGGCATTGCTACGTGATCTGAAAAGATCTTTTAAAGACTTTGGTTAAGTTTATGCATGAGTTATTTTATCATTTAGAATTTAAAGAGAAGAAGAAGTTTCTAATGAAAGAAGTTTACAGCCATTAGAAAAAATATAGAACAAAAATTTCACATAAGGAACAGTAAACCATAACACCAAAAACTTGATAACGGAGTTCGGCACAAATTGCCTACGTCTCTAGGCCTTTGATCTTCAATGGGGAGGCCTCTTTAATTAAATTTAAATGCTTCAAAATTAAATCATAAGTACATAAATTGGATTACAAACTGGTTTGGTTGTATTATTCTCAACCTCAAGAATCCAACACAACTGACGGCACTGAAAACGACTGAGCGTAGCTCCCGGAAATGGCCTCCAAAGTTTGCTTGATTCATTAGTTTTTCCTGCATAAAGTAAAGTGTTCTATTATTTTTTTCATAAATTCGACCTGTGGTATACCTTTTGGTTAAATAATATGAGGTTGTGGGATCAAATACCAACAACCCATGCTTCCTTGGCATCAAATATGCATATGAATCCATAAAAATATGGCATATACAATTTAATAAGGGATATAATAAAACTATTTTACATAGTTTTCGACCCACCTAGGAAAATGTGTCATAAAACTTAGCTTCAACCCCACATAACTGATATGTGGTGCACCTTTTCACATGGCTTAAAATATGAGTTTAATAGTTGTGGCATAAAATTGATTTAGGGAATATATTATGCCATAATGTATGGCATGAATCGTGGCATAATATTTGAAATGGCCACATGTTATATGGTTATAACAACCATTATATAACATACTTAAAACATATTCATCGCTCCCCTTTTTTTCTTTTCCATATGATAACAACCATTATAATAAATAATTTCATACCACCCTTCATTAACAACTAATGAAATGTCATAATGGTTAGCAGAATTGATTGAAGTTGTCAACGCTTAAAGAGATGAGGTATTGAGTTCGAATCTCACAGAGGATACTTATAACCAATTTTTTACCTGGCCCCATTTTTCCTAATTGGGGTGCCACATGGCACCACTGGGTTGGTCCACGTGGCATTGCATGATTTTCCCATACAACCATGTCACCAACACAATCACCTTCCAACGCATATGCCCAGTTAGCAACTGAACATGCCATGTGTCCTTTCCACAGTCGGCCATGTGCCACTGCCACTTATCATCATTTTCCATTGCCATGTTTCATTTTCAGAAGGTGCCACGTGTTCCTTGACTAGTTAACTTTTGTTTTGTTTGACCCAAACTTCATATTGCAATAACTTTTTCATACGTACTTCATTTTCTAATCTGTTTGTGTCGTGGGAAATATTACGACGAGCACTTCACGATCATGTTACTTTATTGAGCATTTGAGAAAATTTAGTTTCTAGCCTTTCAAGATCCATTTGGATCACACCTCCCCACTAAGACCTTTTGTTCCTCTAAAATGATATTAACCAGTCATCAAGTGCAGGATAGGCCACCCCACTTGTTCTCTGTCTTTCAAGTTTGTCTTGTGCACCTATCTCATCAAGATCAACTGTAAAACTACCATGATAATTGACATCATATTTTTAGCAACTTGTACTCTGTCACATCTTACTGAAGCCACTATCATCCATTTTGACAGCATTAGTAATGATAACATCATAAATATGACTACAAATGAGCTAATATGTTTGTAGTACTTGCATGACACTAGCTTATCTTGAAGCAAATTATGATTGATCTTTCATTCTACAATCATCTCATGTACTTGCTTAAGATCAATTGATTGATTTGGGAAAATTATAGGTGTGTTTCTTGCATGATCTTCCTTCCTTAATTGTTCCATTGTTTGAAGAGATTGATTTTCTTTTAAGTGATGAGCATGTACAACATATTGTTTGCCTTCTTTGGTTAAGTGATATTGATTTTGTTCACTATGGAATATTTCTTTGTGATCATGCAAATAAGGACTGCCTAAGACCATTCCACATTCATTGAGTGGCACCACATCACATGTTACCTCATCCATGAACTTAGATGAAATTGAAAACATTAATGTGCATTGCTTTGTTATGTGCAATTTACGATTGTTGCTTATCCATTTAAGTGAGTAAGGCTTATGATGCATCTGAGTGTTTAATTCCAATTGTTTAACCACTTCCTCTGAAATCAAGTTATATTGAGATCCACTATCTACCAATGTGTCGACCTTAGGATGACTCATAATGATCCTTATGTGAAACAATTTACTTCTAGAATCATATCCATCACCAATTTTACCTGTCAAACCAACCGCTAAAATTTTAGATTCATTACCTGAATCTGATCTCAAGTCTGTTGGTCATGATGTTGTTGCAATTGTTTCCCCCCCTTTCCTCTCTTTGAACCAGTTTTGTCTCTTCTCGGATTGCAATATCCAGCAATGGTCATCTTCATGCCCTTCTTTCTTGCAATGCTTGCAAGAGAGCTTATCTTCCTTTCTTGCCACTGAATTTGCCTTCTTTCTATTCCATTTCCTTTTTTCCTCTTTTCTTGAAGAATATTCCTTTGATACACCAACTCATGTTTTCCCTACCTCATTGTATGTTTCTTGAACAAAAACCGCATCAAGATTAGTAGGTCCAAACATAAATACAGTGTTATGAATATGTGCAGGTAAACCTCCTATATATTTCATAAGAGTTTCTTGGGTATGTAATGGAATTTCTAACATTAATGCCATTTTTCAAAATCCATCTATGTATTATTGCACTGTTTGTCCCTTTCTTAGTTTAATACCTTTCCATTCAATTAAATCCTTCTCTTTATAACCCAAAGGATAGAATTTCTTTCTAAGTGCAGAAACAAAAACTTTCCATGATGGAAATACATTACCCACTTGTTGTGTGCCATTTTGCAACTTGCTTTGCCACCAGATGAGTGTTGTGCCTACAAGATGAAGCAATGCCGACATGATTTGAGTTGCCTCATCCTTGATTTGTTGCACACTGCGATAAACCTCCATATGTCTGACCCAATTATCAAGCCTCTCTCCATTGACTTCACCATCATACATGAATAATTCAAATTTTACATCAAGTTTAAGTAAAGGAATATCATGTTTATGTTTGTGGACATGTTTTCTTGCGATGGATTTGGAACTTGAACTTGAAGAAGAAGAAGTTGATGGAGAAGAGGGAGGTGAAGAAGGAGTTTGAGGAAGATCCTCCCCTTCTTCACTTTTGACCTTTGAAGATTCACCTAGAATCGATCTCTTCCATTCCAAGTAATCCTCATATAGAACCTTCATCATCTCTGACATGGCGAAGAAAGTTTTTTGAAACTCTTTCTCATCATGAGAAAGTCCCTCTTACAATGCCATCTTCTCACTTTGCAAAGTTATATTTCTTGATCCAATCTCAGTATTCTCTTCAATAAGATCACCTTCACCACGATTCAGCTTTTCCCTGGTAATCATGCAAACTCAAAAACCAACCATCAACTAGCTATGATACCACTTGATCTGAAAAGATCTTTTAAAGACTTTGGTTAAGTTTATGCATGAGTTATTTTACCATTTAGAATTTAAAGAGAAGAAGAAGTTTTTAATCAAAGAAGCTTGCATCCATTAGAAAACATATAAAACATAAATTTCACATAAGGAACAGAAAACCATAACACCAAAAACTTGAAAATGGAGTTCGGCATAAATTGCCTACATCTTTGAGCCTTTGATTTTCAGTGGGGAGGCCTCTTTCATTAAATTTAAATGCTTCAAAAGTACATCAGAAGTACATCAATTGTATTACAAACTGGTCTGGTTGTATTTTGCTCGACCTCAAGAATCCAATACAACTGACGGCACTGAAAAATACTAAGCGTAGCCCTTGAAAATGGCCTCCTAAGTTTGCTTGGCTCACTGGTTCAAATCCCAAAAACCCTTCATCATCTGTTCTACTATGTTTTTCATAAATTCGACCTATGGTAAAATGGTGTGCCTTTTGGTTAAATAATATGAGGTTGTGAGATCAAATCCCAACAACCCATGATTCCTTGGCATCAAATATGTATATGAATCCATAAAAATATGGCATATACCATTTAATAAGGGATATAATAAAACTATTTTACATAGTTTTCGACCCACCTAGGAAAACATGGCATAAAACTTAGGTTCAATCTCACGTAACTGATATGTGGCGCACATTTTCACATGTCTTAAAATATGGGTTTAATAGTTGTGGCATAAAATTGATTTAGGGAATATATTATGCTATAAAGTATGGCATGAATCGTGGCATAATCTTTGAAATGGCCACATGTTATATGGTTATAACAACCATATTATAACATACTCAAAAAATATTTGTTACCCCCTTTTTTACTTGTCCATATGATAACAACCATTATAATAAATAATTTCATACCACCCTTCATTAACAAGTAATGAAATGGCATAATGGTTAACAGAATTGATTGAAGTTGTTAATGCTTGAAGAGGTGAGGTCTTGATTTCGAATCTCACAAAGGATACTTATAATCAATTTTTGACCTGGCCCCATTTGGCCTAATTGGGGTGCCATGTGGCACCACTGGGTTGGGCCATGTGGCATTGCATGATTTTCCCATACAAGTCACCAACACAATCACCTTCCAAATCATCTTCCCAGTGAGCAACTGAACCTGGCATGTGTCCTATCCACGGTCTGCCATGTGCCACTTCCACCTGTCATCATTTTCCACTACCATGTGTCATCTTCAGAAGGTGCCACATGTCCTTTGACTATTTGACTTTTTTTTGTTTGACCCAAACTTTAGATTATGATAACTTTTTCATACGGACTTTGTTTTTTGATTAGTTTACACCGACAGAAAGCTTACGACAAGCAATTTGTGATCATGTCATTTTCTTGAGAATTTGAGAAATTTGATTTTTTATCCTTTCAAGATCCATTTGGATCACTAAGTGACATCATTGATGTTGAGCCTACTATATATGAAGAGGCCGCAAAGAAGAAAGAATGGAAGGATTCCATGGTTGAAGAATACCAATCCATTGTAAAGAATGATGTTTGGGATGTGGTTCCAAGACCAAAAGAGAAGACGGTTGTAAGTTCCAAGTGGACTTACAAGATAGAGCATTCAATAGATGGAAGCATCCAGAAGTACAAGGAAAGATTCGTGACATGTGGCTTCTCCCAGAAAGAAGGAATACATTATGTGGAGATATTTTCTCTTGTGGCTAGATACACTTCGATTAGAGCTATACTTGCGATAGTTGTAGTAAAGAAGTGGAAGGTACACCAGATGGATATGAAGACAACTTTTATAAATGGTGTAATATAAGGGGAAGTGTATGTGGAGCAACCACAAGGTTTTGAGACACATGACAGTTAGACACATTTGTGCAAATTGAAGAAATCCTTGTATGGGTTAAAGTAAGTACCCAAAGCATAGTACGGTAGAATTGATAGTTTTCTGATGATCTTGGGCTTTACCAAGAGTAAAGTCAATTCCAACCTATACTTCAAGGTTGTGGATGGTGGACCAATGATACTATTATTGTATGTGGATGACTCGTTTCTAACAGGAGACGAGAAGCTCATCGCTGAGAGTAAGAGGAATATTTTTTCAGAGTTTGAGATGAAATACCTAGGCATGATGAATTACTTATTAGGTCTAGAGGTATGCCAGAGACCGAATGAGATTTTCCTTAACCAAGGAAAATATGTTATTGAGATTTTGAAGAGATTCAGAATGATGGATTGCAAGGCCATACCTACACCAATGGTGACAAATCTGAATTTGTTGAGCGATACATACTCAGAGACAGTGGATGCCACCATGTCTATATAGATGATTGATTCATTAATGTACTTAATGAACACGAGTCCAGACACATGTTTTGTGATGAACACGTGTAGTCAATATATGGTTGAGACAATAAGTGTTCACTTGGTTTCATCAAAACATGTGATGAGGTATCTCAAGGGTACAATTAATTATGGACTCAGTTATGCTTCAAATTGTGAGATAAGCCTGCAAGGCTTTACTGATTCAGATTGGGCCAGTAGTGTTGCATACTGGAATAGTACATCTAGATGTTTCTTTAGTATGGGATCAACCATGATCTCATGGTTCAACAAGAAGCAGACAAGTGTGGCGCTTAGTACAACTGAAGAAGAGTACATAACAACTTGTTCAGCTAGCAATGAAGTAGTGTGGCTTTGGAAGCTACTTGTACGATTTTTGTATCTCAGAGATGACTTGTATCTGGTGTGACAACTAGATTTGTGTGAAGTTGAAAGAGAACCCAATGTTCCATGACAAATCCAATCACATCGATATCATGTACCATTATATCATAGATATGGTACAAAGGGGAGCAGTGAAGCTCCAGTATGTCGCTACAAATGAGAAGATAGATGACATGTTGACCAAGCCTCTATCGAGAATGAAGTTTGCGTACTTCAAGGACAAGATTGGTGTGCTCTATAAGGACATCCCTCATAAGAGGGATTGATGAGTTACAGTTGAGATACAGGGCAGCAACTTCAACATGTGGCAAAAGCTACGGGTGGTCATTCACAAGCACATTACATCTACTCCAATGAAAATATTGGTACGTCGAGTTACTATTACCCCAGTGATAAATCCTAGTATGCAGATGGATACTCCAATGATAAATCCTAGTACATCAAGTGTAACACACCCACTACGGCATAATAAAAAATAAAAAAAATTCCTCAAGGGACAGAATCCCCGAAGTCCTACGGGGGCCTAGTGCAGGCTAGTTCTTCCCTGTTCACCTCCATGTGATCGTGGGTTAGGACCACAGGCCAAAAAAACCAGGTGCCTTTTCGTGTTTTGCGACTCAGTGATACAAGTGAGTCCAATATTAAAGGTAGAATGGCAAGGGGGCTCTGGAATGAAACCCTAGCCGTAGATCTGGGCATCCAGATTCTGGTCGTCCAGATCTACCCACCTCTTAACGACAAATCACTAGCTACCTTTCTTTAGTCCCTATCTCGATAGGACCACATATGTGCCTAAATGCAAGTTCCTTTCACAACTCGCGACCTCGCGAGTTGTGAGTCGAACACCCTCGAATTTTCTTCACCAATCACCGATACCCGAGATTCCGATATGGTATGGCCCCTCCTTATTAGCACTCTCCACGTGTGACCACTGGCTAGGGATAACTATTAGCCTTGCTCACAACTTGCAAGTTCATGAGTTGAAAGGTTGAACCTTTGGGCCCTTCTTTTACAAAACCCCGAGACATGAAAGTCAAAGAATGTTTGACTCCTTCCGGGCTTCTCGGAACTCACAACTTTGCAACTTGAGTTGTTGGGCCTTTGTGCTCCTTTCTTACGAGAACCCAAAGTACGAGAAGTCAACAAGATGTTGACTCCCATTTCAAATGACACGTGTCCACCACCTGTCACCACTTCTCCCTCTCTCTGGGCATCCTATCGTCACACCATTTGTCAACCACATGGGTCCCACCCAGCGGACGTGCCACGTGTTTCACAAGCTCTCTCAACTCGCAAGATCGTGACTTCTACAGTCGAAACTGATTCCCCTCAACCTCCGAGATCCTGATATGCGATATGGCGAGGGGGTCCTGACTCAACGGTTGCTCCTACTTATTTTTATTCGGGACTTCGCGACTCCAAGGGTTTGGTCTTCCACCTCCAAACTCACGAATCCCCGATACGCGATGTATTGAGACATCAGATCCCACAGCTATCCTTCCTCTTTGATCAACAACCCCCCAAATCACATCACGATCTCGCGACTCGAGACTTTGTGACTCCAAGAGACTGGTCTTCCACCTCCAAACTCACAAATCCTCGATACATGATGTATCGAGACGTCATATCCCACGGCTGTCCTTCCTCTTTGATCAATGGCCCATATCACATCACAATCTCATGACTCGGTACTTGGAGCACCCAACCCTTGGGCTCTTACCTTGCGAACCTCTGAGTTTGCGAGATCCCTTGATCTTTGCCACCTGTCCTCCTTGGATGGATGATCCTGATCCTCTCATGACTTCACCGCTCGCGAAGTCGAAAGGATTCCCTCTATGACTCCCGATGTCCAAATCCCCGATATGGGCGATCTCACGACATGCATCTTCTCCCAAACGAATGGCTCATATTTCCTCAGGACTTCTCTTATCGCGAAGTCAAGATGCTCACCTCTGTGAGTTTCAGTGCCCGAATCTCTGAAATGGATGATTCCTTGACACACGTCCTCCCGCAGATAGACGGCTCAGATTCTTTTGTAGTTTTGTTATTTATGATGTTGAGTTCCCAGACTCTCGTCCTCCGGACTCCCAAACTTTCGAACGTCGATATCTCGATACAAACCTTTCGGGACTTTCGCTCTACTACTCTTCATGTGAGGTTTTAAACCTTGTGCAACTCTCAATAGATCCAACGACTGTCAGCTATTTAGACCAAGATCTGACAGCTCGGACCTGTCCCACACTGAACACTCTCCCGCTGCTCCTTGGACGTGGAAAAACCAATGGTCCAGATACTCCCATGGACCTTGGGGATCTACAATCCCGATTTCTTCGCTACTCACAAAGATGAAGGAAGAAAAAGGGCTAGGGAATTTAACGCCCTCGTGTATTCTTCCAATCTAATAGTTGTGAATGACTGCAGTCCTCCTGACAGGATCTCATCCGTCGATCGATACTTATCCCTACGCTTCTATTTCGGGACTTCAAGAGGATCATTCTTCCTCGTACCGGGTTACTAAGTCTTGCGCTTTCGAATCTTTTTCTAGATTCTTGGTGAGCTTTCTAAGAAGGGTGTCTTTATAGGGAGATATATCCAGGGTATTACCTGAGGATGAATAAGGACATATATTTCCCAAATGCAGACTTAAAGTATGAATTAGATCGGTATGCATATAAATAGTGATTTATAAAACATAAGCCATACGTAGTCTTTCCATTAAAAGAATGCAATCACCATTTCTGAATCAAAACACTATACAGGCAGTCTCATACTCAAACCACTCATAAATCTGCACAGACTATGAGCATACATGCCAGCATATAAATTTCAAGATGCAAGATGTAAAACACTTATCAGAAATAAGACCAGATGTGAATGCAACTGCTGAGAGGGGTGCTTGTTTCCACCCAACCGTAGGCTCAGCGATTCCGATAGGATTTACTAGTAGCCACCCCCAAGCTAAGACCACGATGTTGTGAGGTTGCGTCTCTATTTTCCAGTGACCGAGAATGAGGGTTACTCTCCCCCTTATCTGCTATCACTCACTCGTTATTTCCCAAAGTTCTCTTCCTTCCCTCGTGTCTGCCCCCTCCATGCTTCTTCCTCATGCATTTCCCTCTTGTGAGGTTGTGTGTGGTGAAATTTCCCTCATGGTGGTCAGGCCCGAGGCTCTTATGGATGGGCGGTTCACTTCCCCCATCCCTCATTAATTCCTGAGGAGCCATCTACCTACCAACCTGCGAGTAAGTTATTTCAGGCCAGCGAATCGCTCTTGGTTCTCCGGGCCAGTGAAGTCCAAATACAATATTGGTTTCGGTGGAAGTTAACGCCACCTTTCCATGTGCCTTCCACCACCTTTCTTCATCCATTGTGGTCTCTTTTTCAACATATCCCCTCTCAGTAGTCCTGCAATATATATTCATAATATTATTCACATTCATTGACCTTTTTCACAAGGTCCATTCACATCACACATTCACATTTCTGGGTTTGCCACAATGCTTGGCCAGTATAGCTATTTTTATATACTGGGGGAAATAGGGTGTTACAATTCTCTCCCCCTTAAAGGAACATCGTCGTCGATGTTCTATCTATCAACTTGACATGCATGTATAGATGTAAACAAAATCGGATATGCTCGTTTCATGGCATCCTCCATTTCCCATGTAGCGTCATCTGGGCCAAAATGTTTCCACTGCACCTTGACCTGTGCAATGGTTTGGTTCTGGAGCGTGGTTTCATTTCTGTCCAGTATGCATTGAGGTTCTGGTAGAAATTCTCCCTCCGGTTCCACCTGAATCACATACCAATCAATTATATGGTTAGCATCATGTACATATTTCTTCAATAATGAGACATGGAAAACATTATGTGTTTTTACTGTGGGAGGTAGTTCTATCCTATAGGCTACAGGTCCCACTCTATCTAGAACCTCAAAGGGTACACAATACCGAGATGCCAACTTGGCACAAGCTCCCATTTTCAGGGAACTTTTCCTGGGACTAACTATGAGATATACATGATCTCCCACTTTGAACTCTCTTAGAGTTCTCTTTTGGTCGGCATAACTTTTCTGTCGGTTCTGAGTGACCTTCAGGTTTTGTTTTATCTAAGTCACTTGTTGTTCCATTTATTTCAACATGTTAGGTCCAAAAGAAAACTTGTTTATGCGATTAATCCAACTGACAGGAGTGTTTCATGGTCTACCATAAAGGACTTCAAAGGGACTCATATTTAAGGATTCTTGGTAGCCATTGTTGTAGGCGAATTCTACCAATAGCAGGTAGTCTTCCCACTTCTTGGGTTGATGCATTACATGCATTCTTAGCATGTCTTCAAGTATTTGGTTCACTCTTTCTGTTTTTCCGTCGGTTTGAGGGTGATAGGTGGTGCTAAACAACAATTTGTTTTCTAAGCCATCCATCAGTGATTTCCAAAAGTTAGAAGTAAATTTCATGTCTTTTTCGGACACGATCTCCTTTGGCATACCATACAGTTTGAATATCTCCTTCATGAATACCTGGGCAATATCGATTTCTTTGCAAGTGGACTTGACAAGGATAAAATGGGCAGACTTTCTCAATTTATCCACCACTACCATGATGGCATCGTTTTGATTGGTCGATGTTGGTAATCCAGTGATGAAATCCATGGAGATGGTTTCCCATTTCCATTCTAGGATTGGAAAAGGTTGCAATAATCTTGTTGGGTGTCGATGTTCTACTTTAACCTCTTGGCACTCTATGCATTTGGCTAGGTACTCGGCTATGTCTTTCTTCAGTCCAGGCCAATAAAATTGTTTCATGGTGGCAGTGATCATTTTCTGGTATCCTAAATGACCCAAGTAGGGTCTTTTATGTAGTTCATCCATAATGAATCTCTTAAAGTCGTCACACGCTGGAATATAAAATCTATTTATGTAAGTGAGTAGACCTCCTTTTGTCATCTGATAGCCTTCATATTTTACTCTGGCAGGTTCTTGTTGTAGGTACATGGTCACGATCTGGACGAAGGGATCTATTTCTTGTGCATTTTCGATTCTTTCCTTGACATCTGTCTCGCAGGTGCTCACCGCTGCCAGGTGAATTATTTTCATACTTCTGTTGAGGGCATCGGCCACCCTATTTTCATTTCCTTTAATGTGTTTGATTTCAAAATCAAACTCGCTAAGGAGGGCCATCCACCTAACTTGTCTAGCATTGAGATTTGGTTGATCAAATAGGTATCGCAATCCATAGTGATCTGTCATAAGTACAAATTTTCTTCCCAGGAGGTAATGCCTCCACATTTTCAAGGCATGCACTATGGCAGCCAGTTCTAGATCATGGGTCACATAGTTGACTTCATGCTCGTTCAATTTTCGGGTTTCATAGCAGATCACACTTCCTTTATGCATAAGGACTCCTCCGAGCCCTTTCTTACAGGCATCTGTGCACATGAGGAAGTCATCTTCTGGGTTGGCAATTTTCAGCACAGGTGCATGGGTCAATAGACGTTTCAAGGTTTGAAATCTTTCTTCACATTTCTGTGTCCACAGGAATTTTGTCCCCTTCTTCTGGAGGGCAGTGATTGGACAACCAATCTTGGAGAATCCTTTTATAAATCTCCTATAGTATCCTTCTAATCCCATAAAGGATATGATATTTGAAACATCTTTTGGGGTAGGCCATTCCATGATAGACCTGATTTTGTCAGGGTCTACCGCTACTCCTTCTTCGGAGAGAACATGGCCTAGGTAATGTATTTCTTTCTGGAAGAATTCAAATTTGATGAATTTGGCATCGATTTGATGTTCTCTTAGCACTTGCAGCACAAGTCTAAGATGTTCTTCATGCTCTTTTCTATTCTTGGAGTAAATTAATATATCGTCAATAAAAACAAATACAAATTTGTCTAGGAACTTGTTGAGTACATTGTTCATCAAGCACATAAAAGTGGCAGGGGCATTGATCAACCCAAATGGCACCACCACAAACTCATAGTGACCATACCTCATTCGGAAAGCAGTTTTATGGATGTCTTCACCCTTGATTCGAACTTGATGGTATCCCGACCTCAAATCAATCTTTGAGAAAATAGACGCACCCCCCAATTGATCGAATAGGTCATCGATCCTGGGCAAGGGGTACTTGTTCTTTATGGTTACCTTATTGACTTGCCTATAATCTATACACAGTCTAAGGGTATCGTCCTTCTTTTTCATGAAAAGGACTGGTGCTCCCCACGGAGACACGTTGGGTCGAATATAGCCTTTATCTATCATTTCTTTTAATTGCATCTTGATTTCAACTAACTCGGGTGTGCTCATCTAGTAGGGTGTTCTAGACACTGGCACCGCTCCTGGTGCAAGTTCTATTGAGAAGTCTATGTCTCTTCTTGGAGGTAAACCTGGTACCTCTTCCAGAAACACATCTTTGTATTCTCTCAGGATGGGGTGATCGTCAGGGGTTGGTTTGTCACCTTCGATTGTTTTCAACGCCTGTATTGCATATAGGGGACATCCCTTTTGGCAATAATTTCTCATTTGCAGAGCTGATATTTGTCTCACCGAGACAGGTTTTTGGATCCCTTGAAGGGTTATCCTCTCCCCTTCCTTACTTACACATTCTAAGGTCATATGGTAACAGTCCAATCTGGCTTTATGGGAAGCTAGCCAATCCATACCAATCAATAGATCATATGATCCCAAGGGTAATATGTTAAGGATTTCTTTGGTGGGGAATTCACCCAACATTAATTGACAGGCTAGTATGAATTCTGATATCCTCCTTTTGGTGTCAATCGCTAACTGCACCAACCATGGCTTGGTATGTTTTTTTGGCTGTAGTTTACATTTATCAACAACTTTAGGGGCTATACAACTCAAATTTGAACCAGGGTCAATCAAAACAGACACTAGATGGTTGGAAATAGTACCTTCTATTTTCACTAAAGAAGCTTGGTGGTTGGCTTGGTTATTATCCAAGGCTGCATAAATTTGTGGCACACTCCTGGCCACATAATTGACAGTAGTAGCTTCTTGGATGTTATAAATCCTCCAACTATTCTGTTGTCGGTGTGGAAAGACTCTCAATAGATGTTCTTCCCCGCAACCCCAACATTTCAAAGGCTCTTTCTTCGGGTTATTAGTCTTCACTAATATGGGTCCAGAAATTTTATTTCCACTCAAGAAGGGAAAATTCTGTTGGTGCATACTCCGGGTTGGGAAGCTCATTCTCGGGTTCTTCTTATAGTTCTTAAGTCCTGGGGATTTAATCCCCTTTTTCTGGAATCTTGAACTATTCTTTTGTTTCCATCCTTCGCAAGGTTCTGCTCGATGCCCAAACTGTTCATGACAGTAGGTTACCCTTCGAATAGTTCCTTCTAGAGTCTTTGGCTCATCAAATTCAATTATGTTCTGATAGTCCTTAGGTAGTCCATTGATGAAGCATTGCACCTTTACCTTTTCTGCCTTGATATAGGGTACATACCTCAACAAATCGAGGAATTTGTTGACATATTATTCTATAGTGAGTTGTCCCAGTTTGAGTTCATAAAACTCTTTAGTCTTTTCATCGAAATATTTTTCCGACAGATACTTCTTTCGTAAGTATTTCTCAAACCGTTCCCAAGACAGGTCCTCTTCGCAAACCCCTTTCATATTCTTAAGGTCTTCCCACCAAATGGAAGCCTTTCCATTCAAGTTGAAGGTGGCCACTCGAGCCTTCATGTTTTCTGAAAAGTCATGGACTATGAAATACTTCTTTAGTCCAAGTATCCAGGCCTCTGCTTTCTCTCCCTTATTTATTTCACCGTTGAAGGAGGGTGGTTTGGCCTTTCTGAATTCTTCGAATTTTTGACCTTTGGAAGACTTTTGCTTCTTTTGTTTTCTTCGGGAATAGGAACTAGTTCTGCTACTAGAAGAGCCTTATGAATCGCCAGCTTCCTTCTCAAAGGAACCACTCGGCACTAGTACTTTACCTCTGGGGTGGACCTTTTTCAAGGTGCTCCTCTCAGTTTGGCCACTGATATGACCATGTTTCTAAGTTTCAGGTTCATGTTTCATTTGTCTTTGTATATCGGATAAACTCTGTAGTAAAACTGCATTAATTTCTGTTTGTTTTTCTTGTTCTTTCATCATCCTTTCATTGTCAACCTTGCAGCTTTGTAATTCAACCATGAGACTCCTTATGGTCTCGGATAGATCTGGAGGGGTCCCTGCTGCCCTCTTTTCATCATAATCTTCGTATCTATTATGGGAGCCTTCTCCCACTTCTTGGTGAGTCACCATACTATGCATTGATAATTTCCTGTGGTTGATCTTCTGCTTGTGTGCAAAAGGAAAAATGTTGGTTGTTAGTCAATATTTATATTTATTTATAACCAGTACATAATTCATATTTTCACATGCACACACACACAATAGGGGTTTTTCATTCTTAACTTCATCTTTTGATTAGGAAGGTTAAGACAGGGGGTTACTCTTTTTAAGAGTGTTCCAAACGGAGCTTCTGCTCAACTCGTTCATGAGCCCAAGCAGGCCGAGTGTTGTAACCATGCTCTAATACCAATTTGTAACACACCCACTATGGCATAATAAAATTTTCTCTTTTCCTCAAGGGACAGAATCCCCGAAGTCCTATGGGGGTCTAGCGTAGGCTAGTTCTTCCTTGTTCACCTCCCTATGATCGCGGGTTAGGACCACAGGCCAAAAAAACTAGGCACCTTTTCATGTTTCACGACTCGGCGATACAAGTGAGTCAAATCTTAAAGGTAGAATGGTGAGGGGGCTATGGAATGAAACCCTGGTCGTAGATCTGGGCACGTAGATTCTGGCCATCCAGATCTACCCACCGTTTAACAACAAAGCACTATCTCAATTTCTTTAGTCCCTATCTCGATAAGACCACATACGTTCCTAAATGCAAGCGCCTTTCAAAACTCGTGACCTCACAAGTCATGAATCGAAGACCCTCAAATTTTCTTCACCAATCGTCGATACCCGAGATTTTGATATGGTATGGCCCCTCCTTATTAGCGCTCTCCACCGACTAACGTGACCACCGGCTAGGGATCACTACTATCCTTGCTTGCAAATTGCAAGTTCACGAGTTGAAAGGTTGAACCTCTGGGCCCTTCTTTTAAAAAACCCCGAGACGCAAAATTCAGAGAAGGTTTGACTCCTACCGGGCTTCTCAAAACTCGCAACTTCGCGACTTGAGTTTTTGGCCCTTTTTTCTCCTTTCTTACAAGAACCCGAAGTATGAGAAGTCAATAGGATGTTGACTCCCATTTCAAGTGACACATGTCCACCACCTGTCACCACTTCTCCCTCTCTCTGGGCATCTTATCGTCACACCACCTGTCAACCACGTGGGTCCCACCAAGCGGACGTACCACTTCTGTCTATTGTGGATGTCTTTCTTGAATTGTTATGATCATCCTTTCTACTACTCCATTCTACTAAGAGGTTCTTTCCATAGAAATTTGTCTCTTGATGCCATGCTTTTCACAATTATTATTGAATTCATTAGATGTGAATTCCTCTCCTCTGTCTGATATTAGGTACTTTATTTTTAAATCCATTTCATTTTCTACCTCTGCTTTGAAGATTTTAATTTTTTCAAAAGCCTCAAATTTATGCTTCAACAATCCAACCCAAGCCATTATGGTATAGTCATCAATCAACAAAATCAAAAATATTTCCCTTTGAGGTGATTGTGTACAAGTAAGGCCAAAAATATCTGTATGAATCAACTCAAGAGGTTGAGTGGTGGAGTGTTCTCTTTACTTGAATTGAACTCTTGAATGCTTTCCAAATTGACATGACTTGCAGAAAATATTCTCAAGTTTGGAAATTTTAGGCATATCTCTCATATCATATTTTATTCCTAGCTTAACAAGATGATTAAAACTAAGATGACATATCCTTTTGTGTCAAAGCAAGCTCTCATCAATTTTACCAATGCAATACTTTTATTTGCCTTCTTCTAGAACATGCGCATTCCCTAAAGTTCTGACTACCTTTACAATAGTCTTCCTTGTATTCTCATCCATTAATTTACATCCTTTTGAATGAAAGAGAACATTGTGTCATTGGTCACACATTTTACTTACATTCAACAAGTTATGTTTTATACCATCTACATACAACACATTTTGTGCTTTCTTCTTTCTCTTTTTATCTTCATCTAATACAACAGTTCCTTTTCCTCTAATTCTGGTTGGAACATTGTTTCCAAAAGTAACATTACCACCATTTTCTTCATTTGGGAATTCAAACTTACTCTTGTCTTGAGTCATGTGCTTGTAGCAGCCACTGTCAATATACCATTGATTTTCCTAATTTTTGGCATATAGAGTCAGTCCACAATTTTCTTTGTTTTTATTTTTCTTCCTCCAAACCTTGGTAAAATATTCTTGTCTGTCTTGCTTAAATATAGGCAACAAATTGCTTCTACATTCACTTTCCTTATGACCAAAATAATTTCATATGTGGCACTTGAGGTCATTCAAGGGGCTCTGTGCACATAGGGGAACTGGGGGATGACCAGGGGATAGTCTGAAGGTAGGAAATAATGAAGAAAGAGATGAAGAAGGAAGAGAGGGACTAAGGATGCAGAGAAATGAGGAAGGTATACCAGAAGAAGAAGATAGGTTTGTAGTATTGCGTAGTGGAGGAAGGTACAAGAGGTTGAATACTGGGGCTGAGAAAGGATAGTCGTGCAATGGTTGTGAGTGGAAAGTACCTTGCATTGTAGTCTATATCGTAGAGATACCGTGTATAGAAGGAGAGGAAAAGGATCCTAAGTGCACTCCTATAATATAAAAACTGGTAAGTCCTACCAATATTGAATCCTATGTCGAATCCATGACCCCATGTGCATCACCAAAATAAGAGGTAACAGTTGAGGATTTTTCAAAATCACTTATAGTTAGCAGAGGAAGTCAGAATAGTGGAAGTAGTGAGTTGAGTCAAAGTTATCCAGCATCACCAAGGGGAGGTGCTACACCAAATAAAATGGTAGGGTTAGATATCACATTGAGGCTACATGAGTTCCAAGGAGTTGGGTCAGAGGACTCAAAACAACATCTATTTGTATGTGAGACAATTTGGGTTGCAAAGAATGTCAAAGATGAGGTTGCATAGATTGCGTAGTTGGAAACAAAATTTAGAGGCCGCGCATTAGTCTGGTATATGAAACTGTAGAGTATTATGCTTATAGGTCAATAGAGGACATTAGCAAAAATTAGACAAACATTGCTGAAATATTTCAAGAAACTGAAGTCTGAGTCATAGTGCATTACATAGTTCAAGAAAATTAAACAGGTGTAGACTGAATTCATTTGGGATTGTGATGTAGGAGCATTGCCAACTCAGCAAGCGTGGAGCCAATGCATGTGTTTTTAAAACACATGACATATAAGATTGATAACTCTTTTTGAATTTTCATTTAAGATGAAGCGCCATATCCTTCAATGAAACATTTATGAAGGAGCGCCTATTGTATTACAGTAGACCTAGAGCCTTACGCTCTTGTCTGAATTAGATAGGAGGCATTTAATCTAGTTAATACAGGTAGATGGATGTTTAAGCCTAGATTAGATAGTTTAAAGTTCGAGAGGGAAAACCGATATAGACACCCTCCTTTGTACATTATTCAAGATTCATATTATTCAGAAGCATTCAGAAGAGAGGAGCAAGCAGAGAACTTTGTGAAGAACACCCATGTACAGTGTTGAATTAATAGAATGGAATTCTGATTCAAACTCATGTCTGGTGTTGTTTATCTGTGTGTATTGTTCATGTGCTTATGAATGTTTGTTTCTGGTTACGCATTTGCTTTGAATATGTTGTGCATGTGATTTCAGGGTTTAAACTGAAGTCTGAGAGAAGAGAATTAGTTTCAATTATTTCTCTGTCTGATTCGGGAGATTCCTGCATAGAGTGCAGTCGAATTCATCTGCATAGAGTGTGTTGATGAAGACTCAGAAGTTAAACACTTATTCTCATTCACCCAGAAGTTATAAGATTGTTGAGGAAGCCATGTGAAGAGCGCATGGGCAGAGTCTAAGGTATCAGTTGTTAAGCTAAGCTAAATAAGGCAAAGATTACTGTGGCTGGCGGTGCACAGAGTCTGAGAAACCCAACACTTTAAAGGGTGTTGAAAGTCGAAGCACCAGAAGTGTGTGCAAGGTCTTTGAGAGAACCAGATTTAATAAGCTCAAGAGGTATAGCACCTTCGTGACAAGAGTTGAAGGGAAGCACAGGGCCCGTGCCAGGGAGGGTTCAAACAAAGAGTTGCAGACCCAAGCGTATGAAGACAAACAAGTGCTAAAGAGGAATACTTAGCCGTTCTCAGGAGATCCTCGAGAGGGAGGAATTGACAGTCAGGATTCACCGAGAGAACTAGCGAAGTTCCGCCAGCCGTCATATCATGCAGATTTGCACAGGGTTTAATCCCCAGCGAATAGAGGAGGAGTCATCGGGATATTGGCGATATCGGGGTTTCATAAGGTAAGAGAATCAAGGCCTTGAAAGTCTCAAAATCCCGAGAAAGGATCTCAGTCGTTGATCGACAGAACATGTGTCAAGGAGCCAGGGAGAATCGGGGTTCAGTCCATCGGGATATCAGGATTTCCAAGGATGTAGAAATATCGCATCAAGAAAATGCGATCCACGATTTCCCGATGACTGTTTTGGACCGTTCATCGTCAAGGACACGTGGCGGAAGATCTCGGTGAGTCGACGTTTGGAGGCATTGGGGTTTCCAGGTTGTGAAACGCTTGCATATTGAAATCGCGATCGACGATTTCCCGACGAGGTCGGAACCGTTGATCAGGGGAGGACATGTGGAGAGAGATCCCAAGGAGTTGGGGTTCGGCACTTCGAGATTTCCGGAGTCGAGTGCATTGTGTAAGTTGAAATCGCAATCTACGATTTCCCGATAGGGTTAAGACCGGTAGTGGAGGATAGGCGTCGAAGGATTGAGCCTTGCCTTGAGGAGAGGACAGGTGGCATCGGAGATCGGGGATCGGAGATTCCAGGAGTGCGAGTTCTTCGCATTTCAAACTCGCGAACTCCGAAATCCCGATAAGTAGGGAAGGACACGGTCACGTGGGTTGGCAAGGTCACATGCTGAAAGAGTTAGCCTGAGGGGATAAAGGGTGCAGAAGGTGTCGTCGGAGTTCGGGAATCGGGGATACGAGAGGTAAGCAACTTACGACCTCGCAAGTGCCAATTTCCCGACAAGAATTTTCCCGATAGAAGCAAAGAACACGTGGTTGAATGTTCATTGGGTTTCGGGGTTTTATAATCCTCGGTTTTCGCAAGTGCAGGACTTGCGATCCCGCGAGGTCCGATTTCCCGATATAACACAGGGGAGTCATAAGGACAGTTCTGTGGGTAGAGGAAAGTCCCGATAGGGGATTTGGAGAGCGTTTCATCTCTTCGAACCTAAGGGATAAGAAGGTTCTGGTGTTGCAGACGTGCTCTGGGTGGCGCGTTTGCGTCAAGTGGTATCAGAGTGAGAAAATCTTTTTGTTTTTTGTAGAAGGGAAGAAAGGAGAGTTCACCATTCCACCACGGAGGAGAGATAGGCATTCACCCGAGCCAGAGGGGGAAGGGGAATCGTCCAGAGAAAGAGGTAGGCCAGGGCAAAATCTGGAAGTATAAAGGCAACTGCAAGAATTACGCTCTATGATTGTGGATATAGGAATAAAGAAAAGGTGCAAAGCTGATGCAGGAGGTACCAGTGAATCCGAGGATGAAGGTGAAGCTGGACAGGGAGCAGGAGAAATCCCAGCGGAAGACGCAGCAAATGAGCATTTAATGAAATCCATAGCTCGGATGAGTTCAAAGACAAAGATGGACATTCCGACTTATGAAGGAAATCTGGATGCAGAAGAGCTGTTGGATTGGATTAGAGCTCTTGACACCTACTTTGATTATGAGGATCTCGAAGAGGATAAAAAGGTCAGACATGTTGTCACCAAATTGAAGGGACACGCAACATTATGGTGGGACGAGCTTCAAGCAGATAGACGCTGCAAAGGTAAGAAAAAGATTAAAATTTGGGATCAAATGGTTGCGAAGATGAAAGCAAAGTTCATCCCAAGGGATTATCAAATTACATTGTTCAGGAGGATGCAGAACCTGAGACAGAAGTTGATGACGGTGAAGGAGTACACCGAGGAATTTTACAAGCTCAATATCATAGCAGGTCATCGGGAGAGCGATGATGAAAAAGTTGTTAGTTATATGAATGGCTTAAGATACGATATCCAGGATGAGATGAGTATGGAAACCGTCAGAACAGTAGAGGATGTGTATCATATGGCATTAAAAGATAAGGAAAAGCTAAGTCGTAAGCAAGGACAGCGAGGCTGAGGCAGGAGCCAACCAAAACGTAAGTCCGTTGCTCAAGATAGATTCCAGAAATCTAAGGATGACTGGAAGAAGCCTCAGAACAAAATAGAAAGAGGTGGAAGTTCACAGCGAGGTCAGCACACTGAACAGCGAAGGCAGCAGACAGAACAAGGCAGAGGATATGCTGACGCGAACACATTTCCTCGTACCAGAGGTAGAGGAAAAGGCAGAGGTGGAATCATCACATGTTACACATGTGGGAAAAATGGACATAAGGCAGTTGATTGTCCAGATAGGAAGATAGATAAAGGAGAAGCTCACATCGCCCAAGCACAGAGGTGAGATGCTGAGGAAGAAGACGCAGAAGACGGAAGGTCATTGATGATGCGTAAGGTTCTCTTAACACCTGAGAAGGAGGTGGAGGACGCAGTTCAAAGAAACAGGCTTTTTAGAACCACATGCAAGACCAAAGACAGGAAATGCCAGGTCATTGTGGATAGCGGAAGCACAGACAATCTTGTTTCGACCGAGATGGTGGAAAAGCTGGAATTGGAAACAATTGATCACCCAAGTCCATATAAAGTTTCATGGCTACAGAAGGGACATCAGGTAAATGTCACTAAACAGTGCTTAGTTGACATCAAGATAGGAATATACAATGATAGGATTTTATGCGATGTTATTCCTATGGATGTATGTCATGTATTTCTAGGCAGACCATGGAAATATGACAGAAATGTAATTCATGATGGGAAGATGAATATGTACACTTTGGAGAAGAATGGAAGAGCACATACGTTGAATCCAATTAAGGATAAAGGAGAAAAACCAGAGCCGAGAAATACTATACTTCTCATGAGTGGGAAGGAACTTCTAGCATAATTAAAGAAGAAGGAAGACCCACAATTCTTTGTGGTCAGAAAACCGAAAGTTGTTTTGACCAGCACAAGGGTGGATGATCTGCCAAAGGAAATTCAGGAACTGCTGGAAGAGTTCGCTGATATAGTGGTGGACAAGTTACCTCATTCATTGTCGCCGATGAGGAGCATAAGCCATCATATAGACCTCATACCAAGAGCAAGTTTGCCCAACAAAGCAGCATACAGGTTGACGCCGCAGGAGAACGAAGAGGTCAAAAGGTAGGTACAGGAGATGCTGGATAAAGGACTGGTCAGGGAGAGTCTAAGTCTGTGTGTCGTTCCAATGGTACTAAGTCCGAAGAAAGATGGAGGTTGGAGAATGTGCACTTATTCCAGAGCCATCAACAAGATAACCATCAGTTACAGGTTTCCATTGTTGAGGATGGATGACTTGATGGACTGCTTGAGTGGAGCAGAGTTGTTTTCAAAGGTTGATTTGAAAAGCGGATACCATCAAATTCGCATGAGGGAAGGTGATGAATGGAAGATAGACTTCAAGACTAATGAATATTTGTATGAATGGTTGGTCATGCCATTTGGATTGACGAATGCACCAAGTGCATTCATAAGGCTGATGAATGAAGTGTTGAAAGAGTTTATTGGTAAGTTTGTCATTGTTTATTTGAATGACATATTGATTTTCAGCAAATCAAAAGAAGAGAATCTAAATCATTTAGCTGTAGTAATGAGAAATCTACACCAAGAGAAGATGTTAATTAACATGACAAAGTCTTCATTTATGAAGAGAGAACTCATTTACTTGGGGTTTGTCATATCGGCAAATGAATTAAAGATGGATCCAAGTAAAGTAGAGGTGATTAAGAATTGTCCATCACCAAGAAATGTTTTTGAGGTGAGAAGCTTCCATGGATTGGCGAGTTTCTACAGGAAATTCATCCAAAATTTTAGTGGAATTAGCGCAGCAATGATGGACATAGTCAAGAAAATACATAAGTCTTTTCATTGGAATGAAGAGGCAGAAAAGAGCTTCAATCTGTTGAAGTGGAAGATCACAGAGCAACCAGTGTTGGTGTTGCCATATTTTCAGAAATTTTTCCAGGTAAAGTGTGATGCGAGTGGATTTTCCATAGGAGCGGTCTTAAGCCAGGAGGACAGACCAATCGCATATTTCAGAGAGAAGCTAGATGAGGCAAAGGTGAAGTATTCAACGTATGATAAAGAATTTTATGCCATCATACAAGCGTTGAAGAAGTGGAGACATTACTTGATACCCAAGGAATTTGTTCTATATAGTGATAATCATGCACTACAGTTTGTAAGTCAACAAGAAAAGTTGAATCAGAAGCATGCTAAATGGGTAGAGTATATGCAGAATTTTACATTTGTAATTAAACACATTTCAGGGACTGCTAACAAAGTGGTTGATGCTTTGAGCAGGAAATGTTTGTTGTTGCAGGAGTTCTGAGTCAAAACATTGGGTTTTGAAAATCTAAAAGACATGTATGCAGGTGATGCAGATTTTGCAGAGGCATACGAGGCAGTTGAGAATCCAGTTCTCAGAGACAGAAGCCCGTGGATGGATTACATGATCCAAAATGGACTTTTATTCAGAGGCAATCAGTTATGCATTCCACATTTCTCGATGAGGGAGAATTTGCTAAAAGAAAAGCATAGTGGCGGATTAGTAGGACATTTCGGCCATGATAAGACATTTGCAAAGTTGAGTGAAGCCTATTTTTGGCTGAAGATGCGAACAGATGTCAAGAATTTTGTTGAAAGTTGCAGGATTTGTCAGCATTCAAAGGGCAAGAAGCAGAATTCGGGATTCTATCAATCCTTACCCATACCTGAAAGACCGTGGGATGAAATCAGCATGGATTTCGTATTAGGATTGTCGAGGATGCAAAGAGGACATGATTTGATCTTTGTGGTGGTCGACAAGTTCTCAAAAATGGCACATTTTATACCATGCCATAAGACCAGCGATGCAACACATATCGCAAACTTGTTCTTCAAGGAGATTGTTAGACTTCATGGTTTACCCATAAGCATTGTATCTGACAGGGATACAAGGTTCATTGGACATTTCTGGAGGACACTCTAGAAGAAGATGGGAACTAACTTAATGTTTTGTTCTGCCTATCATCCATAGACATATGGGCAGACAGAGGTGGTCAATAGAAGTCTTGGAGATTTACTCAGAATCCTGGTGACAGAGCACCATAGCAGCTGCGACAATGTGTTTCCACAGGCAGAGTTCGCATACAACGATTCAGTGAATCGAAGTACGGGAAAAATCCCATTTGAAATTATATATGGCAGGCAGCTGAAAGGAGTGTCTAAACTGAGGGACTCAGAACAGTAATCACAAAGAGTGCAAGTGCTGAAGAATTCACAGAAGCGATGGAAGAACTTCACAGTAGAGTGAAGCAGCGATTGTTGGAGTCGAACCAGGAATACAATCCCAGAGCAGATCAGCATCGGAGGCAACTTCAATTCGAAGTTGGTGATCTAGTTCTAGCACATATGAGGAGAGAAAGGTTCCCAAGGGGAACATACAACAAACTCAAAATGAAGAAAATTGGGCCATGCAGAGTCCTAAAGAAATTGGGGGAAAATGCTTATAAGATTGAATTGTCGGATGACATCGGAATATCTCCGACATTCAATGTTTCAAACTTATATCCATATAAGGTTGAGGAATCAGGAACTGGAAATGATGAGCAGCCAGAGATCCGGTGGCAAAATCATATGCCAATGGCAGAAAGGCCACAGATGGAGCGCATACTTGACAAGAGGGTCAACAAAAGAACCAGGCAGAAGGAATACGTTGAATACCTAGTTAAATGGAAGAACCACCCAGTGGAGGATGCCAGCTGGGAGATAGAGGCACTTATCCAAAAGCATGGATAGACCGTGTAGGATCTCATGGACAGGAGCCCATGAATATTTTCAAGCCGAGGAGTATGATGCAAGAGCATCACCAACTCAGCAAGCGTGGAGCCAGCGCATGTGTTTTTAAAACACATGACATATAAGCTTGATAACTCTTTTTGAATTTTCATTTAAGATGAAGTGCCATATCCTTCAATGAAACATTTATGAAGGAGCGCCTGTTGTATTACAGCAGACCTCGAGCCTTACGCTCTTGTCTGAATTAGATAGGAGGCATTTAATCTAGTTAATACAGGTAGATGGATGTTTAAGCCTAGATTAGACAGTTTAGAGTTTGAGACGGAAAAATGATATAGACACCCTCCTTTGTACATTATTCAAGATTCAGATTATTCAGAAGCATTTAGAAGAGAGGAGAAAGCAGAGAACTTTGTGAAGAACACCCATGTACAATGTTGAATTAATAGAATGGAATTCTGATTCAAACTCATGTCTAGTGTTGTTTCTCTGTGTGTATTGTTCATGTGCTTATGAATGTTTGTTTCTGGTTACGCATTTTCTTGGAATATGTTGTGCATGTGATTTCAGGGTTTAAACTGAAGTCTAAGAGAAGAGAATTAGTTTCAATTGTTTCTCTATCTGAGTCAGGAGATTCCTGCATAGAGTGCAGTTGAATTCATCCGCATAGAGTACGTTGATGAAGACTCAGAAGTTAAACACTTATTCTCATTCACCCAGAAGTTATAAGATTATTGAGGAAGCCGTGTGAAGAGCGCACAGGCAGAGTCCGAGGTCTCAGTTGTTAAGATGAGCTAAAGAAGGCAGAGATTACTGTGGCCGAAGGTGCACAGAGTCTGACAAACCCAACACTTTGAAGGGTGTTGAAGGTCAAAGCACCAGAAGTGTGCGCAAGGTCTTTGAGAGAACCAGAGTTAATAAGCTCAGGAGGTATAGCACCTTCGTGACAAGAGTTGAAGGGAAGCATAGGGCCTGTGCCAAGGAGGGTTCAAACAAAGAGCTGTAGACCCAAGCGTCTGAAGAGAAAAAAGTGCTGAAGGGGAATACTTAGCCATTCTCAGGATATCCTCAAGAGGGAGGAATTGACGGTCAAGATTCACCGAGAGAACTAGCGAATTTTTGCCAGCCGTCATATCATGCGGAGTTGTGCAGGGTTTAAGCCCCAACGAACAGAGGAGGAGTCATCAGGATATTGGCGATATCGGGGTTTCATAAGGTAAGAGAATCAAGGCCTTGAAAGTCTCGAAATCCCGAGAAAGGATCTCAGCCGTTGATTGGCAGAACATGTGTCAAGGAGCCAGGGAGCGTTGAGGTTCACTCCATCGGGATATCGGGATTTCCGAGGACGTAGAAATCTCGCATCAAGAAAATGAGATCTATGATTTCCCGACGAGCGTTTTGGACCGTTCATCATTAAGGACACGTGGTGGAAGATCTCGGCGAGTCGGCGTTTGGAGGCATCGGGGTTTCCAGGTTGTGAAATTCTTGCATATTGAAATCATGATCGGTGATTTCCCGACGCGGTCGGAATCGTTGATCGGGGGAGGACATGTGGAGAGAGATCCCAAGGAGTCAGGGTTCGACACTTCGAGATTTCCAGAGTCGAGTGCATTGCGTAAATTGAAATCGCGATCCACGATTTCCCGATAGGGTTAAGACCAGTAGTGGAGGACAGGTGTCGGAGGATTGAGCCTTTCCTTGAGGAGAGGACAGGTGGCATCAGAGATCGGGGATCGGAGATTCCAGGAGTGCTAGTTCTTCACATTTCAAACTAGCGAACTCCGAAATCCCGATAAGTAGGGAAGGACACGGTCACGTGGGTTGGCAAGGTCACATGCTGAAAGAGTTAGCCTGAGGGGATAAAGGGTGCAGAAGGTGCCATCAGAGTTTGGGAATCGGGGATATGAGAGGTAAGGAACTTACGACCTCACAAGTGATGATTTCTCAACAAGAATTTTCCCGATAGAAGCAAAGAACACGTGGTTGAATGTTCATCGAGTTTCGGGGTTTTATAATCCTTGGTTTTCACGAGTGCAGGACTCGCGATCCCGCGAGGTATGATTTCCCGATATAACACAGGGGAGTCATAAGGATAGTTTTGTGGGTAGAGGAAAGTCCCGATAGGAGATTTGGAGAGTGTTTTAGTTGTTTGGGCCTAAGGGATAAGAAGGTCCTAGTGTTGCAGACGTGCTCTGGGTGGCGCATTTGCGTTAGATTTTCATATTCATTTCCTAGGTATAAATAAGGAGATGACGTCTGAAGGCCTCATGGTGCAGACATGGATTACCGAGAGACAGATGGCTGACAGCATCCACTTGCACAGATAGAGGCCCACCTCACTAGCACATATCGTAGGTTCATCATGAGGGTATCCACCACATCAGCTTGGTTCTGGAAGACATTGGGTCTTGCTCCATGAGGTACAATCCAAGTATCATGGTGAGTGTCATTTCAATATTTGATACATTTGAGTTTGTTTCATTTAAAATTTATTTTGATTATGTAGCACGTGCTTGGAAGTTATGTTATTTTCCCTATTTCACCTTGGTGGTTGACATTGTGCCCTAGTAATTGGTCACCCTTAGGGATGGATTTGCTACTGGGAGGTCCCCTTGACAAGTCATCATGTCAATCTTGATAATATTTTCCACTTTCTACACTTCATCCACTCGTCTCCTTATCTTTCATTATTTTCAGGTGTACTGAGCCAAGAAGGGATTTCCCCTCATTTCATGGGAAGAAGGGGTTGAAGACCCAGAGGAAAATGTAGTTGGAAAAGGATAAAACCCATATTATGAACCTTCCAGATGATCTCCCAAAGAGTTCTTGAGAACAATGAAATGTTTCTCCTAAAATAAAATCAAAGACCTACAAAATCAAAATTCACATTATATATAGATGTCCCACTTGTTGAGGTGTGTACACTCATGCAGTGTCCCTTTATTTCCATTCATATGGCACTCTGTGTACCTCTAGATTCAATTGACTCTATGGTACTCCCCCCAAGATAATTTATTAACCATAGGGAGTACCTAGTGTTTGGACCTTAATTAACTAATGGCAATAACCAGGCTTGGAAAAAGGATGCATTGAAAACGAAGGTGCAACACACCCTCTACAAAGGCACCCATAAATGAGACACTTCGACCCCTTGTATTTCATGAACCCGATGCCAAAAATTATTTCCCCCCATATGTATCATATTCTCCATATATCTTAGAGAGGGGTTCACCTGGGAAACAATCCTTGACTTAGGGGACGATTCACCCAATAGGTCACCTTGTCAACCCTCCCATACCTAAACTTGGCAAATTGCATAGGGTCTTTGAGCACTTGTTTAGTTTTATGAGGTGGCTTTTGATGCACATTCTTAGGTGGAATTTTATTGATTTTATTTACTTATCATGATGCATTTGAGTTGAGATCCTTGGAGGGCGTATTCATTGTCTTTGTAGGAACTTGCTTCGTAGACCATTTTGGAGGAACACGCCTAGCTTGAGAATCCTTGGGGCATGAATCCCACATGTCAAGTACCATGGCCTGCAGACTAGAGGATGATGATAGTCTTTGGAGGCTTGAGAGGCACCTTGGAGTATTTCACCTAGCCCCTACTAGCCCAACGTTTTTTTACCTGAGGACAAAATGTCACACTTGGAGAGCTTAACGTCACCCTAGGGCTAGGGTTTGGTGGTCGAGATGGACACTTGGAATTTTTTGAGAAAGAAGACCCTTTTCACAATAGATATGAGCCTAGCGCACAAAGGAGGATCCTTAGAAGGCAAACCAACCTCCTCCACTTGCTCAACGACTTGCTAAAAATGCCAAAATGTTGCCCTAAACGGGTGATGTCATGCTTCTTTTGGGGTTTCTTATGTGCAAAATCAAATTTAAAATTGTAAAGGGGAAAAGTAAGGGTTGTTGACCCCTTACTTTGTAGTTTACACTAAAGTTAATTGGAAAAACACTTTTAGGAGGATTTGTATAAATAAGAAACATTTCATTTTATTTTCATTAAAGCATTCTCACTTGGAGAAAGACTCCTTGGCTGAAATTTGCACCCTATTTGGGAAATTTTACATATCTCTCTTTTCTACCATATCTTGTGATGATTTCTCTTAGCTATTGGATGAAGAAGTAAGGTGCTATCTTTCTTCAAGGATATTTCTTGCTTTTATGGTGGAATTTTCTTGGTTAAAAGGAGTTGATCTTGTTAATGCTTGGACTAGGTGTTGGCCCTTGACCAAGTTTTGAGGAACACTTGGTCATATTTGACCGTTTTTGGACTTCGATAGCCTATCAAAGATGGAGCGCTGGGAAAAGTAGATATCATGGGATATCAGTCCACTTTTGGGCCCTTTTAGGGTTTTGGGTTAATGTAATGGGAAAGGGATGTCAACCTGTGGGTTTACCCACACTTAGGCCCACTTTTTTAATGTATAAATACAAGGACAGGCAATGTAAGAAGTAGTAGATGTGATTTCTTAGTGCAATTGGTAGTGCATCTATGTGATGTTGAATAATTGTTATGTGCAAATTGTGTAAGGCTTGCAAGGCTAAGTTCAAGTTACTGTGAGGTTGCTATAGAAAGCTAATTATTGTAACGCAAGGAAGAAGGATCTAACAAGCTGTGCAGATCTTATGCCCTATGCGAAGAAGGTTTTTGGAGGCTTTGTGCTTGTAACAGATTGAAGACAATAATAAAGAAGAAGATCTTGTGGACGTATCCCCAGGGTGGAGGTGAACCACGAAAATCTATGTGTTATGCTATGTGCTTTGATTCAATGTGTTTTTTCTTATGTTATGTGCTTTCATATATCCACTTATGCTATGTGATTCTTAAATATATATGATTTTTAGATCTGATGTGTATGAGGATGATTAGTGTCGATCTACTGAATCTGATCGGGGTTACTATGGTTAGTTTTGAAATACTGTAGATCTGAGTGTACACCGCGATGCTCTGTGTTGTCTGGGAAGTATAATAAGGGTTGAATATTGACAAATGATTGATGTTAAGTGCTATGTAAATGATATAATCACAGATTTGTGTCCCGACTAAGGTTGCAGACACCTGAGTCTTGCAACCACCCCTGCCTCTACCTCGGGTGAGACTTCATCTTCTTCACAAGTGTTGCCGAAAGGGCTGGTAGTTAGGGATTTGTTGGTGCGCTCTTGACTGTTGAACCCTGGGTCTGCCCCTGCGCCAACAAATGGTTTCGTTGTCGAGACCTGAAACTGTGATTGATGGGAACTGAGGAAGAAGAAACTTTGTGTTGGATCATGTTGTCATTGATGCCAATGGTTTGTCATTGATGCCAATGGTTTGTCATTGATGCCAATAGGTTTGATTACTTGGGAGATTGTTGGATCATATGTCATTGATGTAAATGGTTTGGTTTGATTGATGTCATTGTTTGATGTCAAGTAATTGATTGATATGATTCCCTTGATGAGAATGTTACATGTCCAAGTGGAAACCAATCGATGCAAAGGTAAACAAATGGATGAACTCCAAAGTGGTCCCCTTAT
>JZKD02S0385820.1:234281-250775 GCA_000966675.3 Picea glauca
TTCAAGTACAAGATGATTCAAAATGAAAATGTCTCCTTGGTATATATAGGAGACTAGGAGGTTTAATGGCCTGAAGCCGACATAAATAAAATAACATTACTAATCTAAATTACAAGTAATAGCCTAAATCTGACATAAATAAAATAACATTACTCATCTAATATGCCCCCATTAAGTGGTGATGAGCCAATATTAGGGCTTAACAAAGAAGGATCTAGCGAGCTATCCAGATCATTTGTCCTATGCAAAGAAGGGTTTTGGAGGCTTTGTGCTTGTAACAGATTGAAGACGATAATAAAGAAGAAGATATTGTGGACGTAGCCCCAGGGTGGGGGTGAACCATGTAAATCTGTGTGTTATTCTTTGTGCTTTGATTCAATGTGTTTTTGCTTATGTTATGTGCTTTGATATATCCACTTATGCTCTGTGCTTCTTAGATATATATGATTTTTAGATCTGATGTGTATGAGGATCCTTAGTGCTGATCTACTGGATCTGATCGAGGTTACTATGGTTAAGTGTTGAAATACTATAGATCTGAGTGTACACCGCGATGCTCTGTGTTGTCTATGAATATAATAAGGGTTGAATATTGACGAATGATCGATGCTAAGTTCTCTGTAAATTATATAATCACAGATCTTTGTCCCAGCTAAGGTTGTAGACACCTGATTCTTGCAACAACCCCTACCTCTACCTCGAGTGAGACTTCATCTGCTTCGCAGGTGTTGCCAAAAGGGCTGGTTGTTAGGGCTTTGTTGGTGTGCTCTTGAGCATTGAACCCTAGGTCTTCCCCTATGCCAACACTAGGTAAGGAATCTCTTGTTTTATTGCTTATTTTCTTGGTTGCAACGTTAATTTGTTAATATTTTGGAGGGTATAAGGGCATACAACCCCACTAATCCCATCATAATTGTATTGGAATAATTTATTGCACAAAGGAATACTAGGAAAAGTAAAAGGGCTTACACGCTCCTAGGTTTTGTATAGCTAGTCTTGCTTGCCTTAGGGAGTAAAACGGTTTAAACCCCGAAGGAAGTATCACAACTAGATCTTTAATTTAAAGACTCCATAACCCAATAGTTTCAAGGCAATAATCTCTTGCATTGGAGAAATAAATCGTTACATTGGTATACATAAAATCATGAGATATTGGAATTGCTTAAATTGGAATCTTTTCTTGGTGCTTTAGGATTCCTAAGGCAACTAAGGCATCTTCTTTGGATAAGTATTTCTTATTGATGTCATAACTTAAAATCTATAGCGACTAGGGCTGCAACAAAATACTTCATAACTTTCAAGCTAGCTCATTTTCTAATCGTTAAAGTTTGCTAGAAAGCTACCAAATTAATCTACTAGTTGTTGTGCTTCTTTTGGGTGGTTTACTTGCAAGTTTCAGTAGTTAGATTTTTATGTTGTAGCACTTGTTTCCTACAGCCGTAAGGCTCCAATAATATATCTTCAATACTTGCACCTAACAACCTTTATTTGTTGCTAAAATCTTGTGCTATCATACTTGAGTTACATTAGTAATTGCTAGTTAGCCTCTCACTTATTTTCTTGGACTTTAGTGACTTGTTTAGTAGCCCTTCCTATTATTTCATCACTAATTTATATCATTATATAATTATGATACTTAGGAAAACAATTTTCACTTCCTTATCCCTTAGATTATTGGGCTTGTATCTTGTATTTTCTTGTGTCTCGAGAAAGTACAACAATATTTTGCGGGTACTCAAGTACTTGGAAACCATTAACCATCTATGAGACTCATTTATGATCCATCCTTCACTTAGCAGTTTGACCCATATGGGATTCACTTCCATAACCTCACTTTCCATCTCATTTACCCCTAGGGTCACCCAGGATTCCCCCCTTCTGTTGAATTTATCCTGCACTAATATGAGGGGAGGGTTTATCTAAGGTGGCAATGGGTAGACTTTCCCACTATTATCATCATCTCGTGTATTGGGTCAAGATTTTCCCAACCTAGAGTTTGTGTGATAACATTTTGGCATCGTTCTCAGGGAGGATTTTGAATCCTCTTTCATTCCCTAACGAAACTTTGGCAAGCTTCCATCCGAAATCCCTTACCCTTAGATTTCCTAGAGACTCCATTGTAAGGATGTTCCCCTTCCACCCTTGATGATCTCTTCTTAAGACTCATCTGGAAACTCCATTAAGCTATTAACCTAAGTAATGGAAGCATGCCTCTGTCATGCTTTCATGAGGCATACAAAGCCTTAGACATTAATTCTATTTATTATTATCCCAATAAAATCTTGATGAATAGGTTGGATGGTATCCCTAAGTTTGACGACGATCCATCTATGATTGTCACACATGTCGTTGTGTTTATTGAATATATTCTCAGCATAGAACATGAGGATGTGGTAATATGATTTTTCCTCTTGTCACTTTAGGAGAAGTAAATAAATTGGATCAAGAATTATTGCAAACCCAAAATCATATATGATTTGATGATCCTTATCTGTGATTTTCTCAAACATTGGGGCCCTAAACATCAAGAATTTGAAGATACTATTCGACCCCTAGAAAATGCCTTTCTAAGACAAGGTATTTCGTTGTACCCCATTGAATGTTAGGGAAACACTTCTTCTAGAACCCTATGAAAACATAGTTGAGGAAGAAGAGGCCGAGGATGATAGTAATGAGGAAATTTTTGAGTGCCTCAGGGAAAACATACAAGAAGACAACGAGTTTTGTGAAAAATTATTTGAGCACTACCATGATAAAGTCTTCTTGGTAATTTTTTGTCTGCAAAGATAATAAGAATGGAATGTTGTCCTTCAAAAATATGAAAGGAAGCCTACCCCGAGCATGGCATAGGAGGTTTCTATTTTCTACTTCAAATTAAATTCATTGTGTGACACTATGACAAAAAGGTACGACTACCAGGAAGGCCTTCTGTCTCAGGATCAAGCTTTCTTGATGCCTAAAGAAGTATGCAAAAATGTTAGAAATCAAGATTAGGATGGTGAATTCTTGGATTCTATTGAAGATGATGAATACTTGGTTAAAGAGCAGGTCCATGAAAAAAGTTTCCAAGAAGAAGAAGACCTTGAACAAGTGTAACATCCAGGTGAGTAGAAGGAGGCATTGGTGTTTGTGCTCCTACTTGACGAAGATGAAGTCATGCAACCTTTTTTTCCTCTTGCACATGAAGATGAAGAAGTGATCATTCCCATTGATGCAAATTATTTTGTGAAGGACATTTCTTACATGGATGATCTACACATTGATGATTTCTTATAGGTTGGGAGATGTAGATGGCATGTGGGTTGCTTCATCATTGATAGAGATACCATTTGTGACATTGAACATAGATCGCAAGTAAAAGGGGTTGAGTTGTCATCTGCAAAGGACTTTTCTTCCTACGTATATGATTAAGATGTTTGGTAGCTCGATGATGATATGGTTACAAACTTATTCAAAGATAACTTGTCGCAGTATGCTCATGATGATTCTTGTCCATCCCTTGAGAGTTGTGATGAGTATCCTTTCAGTGACTCAGGCTTGTTCTATGAAGATTCTCAACCACCATTATGCTCAGATCTTAATAGATTCTAGAACATGGAAATTCCATAATAGTCAAAGGCTCATTCTACCAAATGAAAGTATTTTCATATTGAGACTTTTGGCAAGGATTTGTAGATAAAGAAGCGACATTTTCTAGGTCTGGAAGAATAGTTTTTTATCTAGACCTAAGGTTGTGCCTTACCCCATTTCCTCTTGTTTTGAAAATCATCAGTTCTTCTTGGGATCCCTTATCTCCTCTCATAATTCAGGAAGAGATGACATTTTAAGCGGGTATGAAGAACAATCCCTTGCAGATGAAGAGGTCATTGAAGAAAACCCTACTAATTATTGACACTATATCTTGCTGAAATGTATCATAGATTAAATTCCTTATGTTTCATGATGGCAAAGAAATACATTTTCGATGATGAAGAAGAATTCCACGAAATGCATCATGTTGAAGATCCACTTGAAGCCACCCTGACTTATGTTCCTACTACACATAAAAACAAGGAGATGGTCAATTTTAGTCATATAGATGAGCCATCATCTACATATGACATTCTTATTCATATATGGATCGATCATGCTTGTGCATGTTATTTCCAACATGATTTCCTCCCTCCCACCCATCTCCATGACTTTCATTTCATGATTGATTACATGTCTATTTATGCTCATGATCAGTATTTTCTTGACTTATCTTTGTTGTATTACATGATTAAGCACAGGGGGAAATACCTTGATGACATGATCAATTGGTTGCACTAGTTATATGACTTCACCTAACATTTCAGGACCTAATATTTAGGGCCCCAGGTAAGTAGGTAGGTCATCTTGCTTCCTTGCATTTTCATATTGATTGGTCATAGTATTTTAGCTGCATATCATGTTTCATTTTTCTCTACTTGCATATTTATTTCATCATATTACATGTTTAGTTTATAAATTTTTGAAAACAAGATGCAATTTTTTCTTTTCTAGATTAGTTGTTATTATTTAGATTTAATTTTGAAGTGTATGGATGAAGGGTGATAGAACCACCCTAGATTTTACGATTATATGTTTTAGTGTAGGAATAGGTTAGACCATGAGATATTAAGTTTCTCATGCATTCTACAGTGAGTACATCTCCCCGAGTAGGAACCAGAAGTTATCCCCATTTCCTAGGAATAATTAAGCAGATGATGTCTTGAGTCCCTCAGGTTGCAGACATGGAGTACCAAGAGACAGATGGTTGACAACGTCCACTTGCACAGACAAAGGCCCACCTCACCACCACAAATATCAAGTTCATCATGAGGGTATCCACCACATCATCTTGTTTCCGGAAGACATTGGGTCTTTCTCCATGAGGTACAAGTGAGGTATCATGGTGAGTGTCATTTCAATATTTGAGGCATTTGAGTTGTTGCAATTAAAATTGCTTTTGATGATGTAATGCCTACTTGGAATTTATGCTCTTTTCCATGTTTCACCTTGGTGATTGAAGTTGTTCCCTAGTAAGTGGTCACCCTTAGGGATGGGTTTGCTACTGGAAGGTCTCCTTGACAATTAATCGTGTCATTCCTGATCATATTTTCCACTTTCCAAACTTCATCCCCTTGTCTCCTTATCTTTTGATATTTTTGGGAGTACTGACCCAAGAAGGGATTGTCCCTCATTTCATGGGAAGAAGAGGCTAAAGGCCCAAATGGGAATGTAGATGGAAAAAGATAAAATCCATATTATGAACCTTCCAAATGCTCTCCCAAATAGGTATTGAGAACAATGAAATGTTTCTCCTAAAAAACTCAAAGACCTACAAAAGAAAAAATTCACATTATATATAGATGTCCCACTTGTCGAGGTGTGTACACTAATGTAATCTCCCTTTCTTTCCATGAATATGCCACTCTATGTACCTCTAGCTTCAAGTGACTATGTGGTACTTCCTGTTAGCTTTTTAGCTTGGGAGGTACTCTGCATGTGTATCTTGTATGTAGAAGTTACCTTGTACCTACACTACTAGACACTTGAATTTGTAATGGGTTTTTATAAAGTTGTGATAAAGTGGTTATTTTATTAAAGTGATTTTTTTAATGAAGTGTACCTTCTAATATTAAAGTGAATTTATTTCATAAAGTGCACTTATGTTATAAAGTGAATTTGTACTTTAATATTTTAAGTGATTTATTTTGGAGGGAATGAATCATGGCCCTTGATCTTGTAAATGCAAGATTAGATCTTGGCCATTATATCTAGTGTTGGAGAAGGTGAAGGGTTACTTTCAAATTATAAGAGAATGCATTGGGTAGACTTGTGTAAGACACATTGAGAAGGAGATTGAGAGAGATTTCTGAGCAAGCTTGAGAGAGGAAAGAGGATAGCAAGGAGGACACATTTTTCAAGAGAACTTGGACACATTTCCCAAGAAATAATTTACGTTTTGTGAGTGTTGTAATTTTCTGTTGTTAGAAAGGTCATACTATATGGATCCATACAGTCCATATAGTCTGTGCAAAAGGCTTGGAGGGAACGCAAATCGAGGCAGCTTGTTGCACAAATTTTGAGGTGGCCTTTTTAGCATTTTTTGTTGATGAAGAGGGAAATTTTTTATTGTTGTTAGTTGGAAAAAATTTTGAGGTGCTGGAGAGGAAAAAACCATACAATAGTAATGATTTTATGGGCATGAAAATCGAGGAAGAATTTTGGGACAATTTTGGGTGCTGTAAGGTATTTTTCTCTTGCTAGAAATTGCATTGTTGTTGTTGATATGTACTTTCTTAAAGATGAATAAAAAATCTCTCTCTCTCTCTCTCTCTCTCTCTCTCTCTCTCTCTCTCTCTCTCTCTCTCTCTCTCTCTCTCTCACACACACACACACACACACACACATTGGGTTTCCCCACATTGTGGTTTTCCTTAGCATTGCCTAAAATTTTGAGTATTTTGTAGTTGAAGGGTTGATGCTCATTGTGTTTATTCCGTTGCAAAATTGATTAGCAATGTGCATTTCTGCATATGGTAATTTATGAATGTGGGTTTAGACATTTCAAAGTTCATACAAGACAGTTATCTCTAGGTTTCTAAGTGTATGAAAAAATTATTTACTTGTTGATTTTTTCATTTAAATTTCTACATGGTATCAGAGCGGCGGTCAGGAGAAGATCTTCTAGTTTGTGTTCCGTGTAGGTGTTGAGGGTGGCTCCAAGTTCAAATGGAGATCCTACTGAGCACAGTGTGATGGGACCAGATGATGGTGATCGAAGCAAGTACATCCCTCACTAAGAGGGAGTGTTATCATTTTAGCTCGAGAGGTACTCTGCATGTGTGTCTTGTATGCGGAAGTTACCTTGTACCTACACTACTAGACACTTGACTTTGTAATGGGTTTTTACAAATTTTTCATAAAGTGGTTATTTTATTAAAGTGACTTTTTTAATGAAGTGTACCTTCTAATATTAAAGTGACTTTATTTCATAAAGTGCACTTTTTATCACTAAAAAATCATCTGCAACACTGCACACAAATGGTTAAGGAAAAAAATCAATGCCAATAGCAATTAGTCCACCTACAGCACTAAAATTCATCAAGAAGGAAAAAAACTATCTAATTGGGGTCAAAAAAGTCAGAGTGTGCATAATCGCCAAAAGGAGCACGCGTAGAGTGCACAAGCCAACACAGGCCTCAGCGTGCAAAATGTGCAACTGTGTACGAGAAAAGATGTGCACTTCTATGAACAACGCATTTAAGGATCTTGTTGGCCCTCAACCACTTCTGGTCTGACCCCCAACATGATTTGATACTCATATTTGAGTGAAATCTAGCTTGGGGGTTGGTCAAGGGCTAAAGGGTGCCCTAAAACACCCCCTGTTCACACTATGAACCAATTACATTTTTCCATGTATGAATGTTATAAATAAGAGCCATGGGTGTGCTAAGAAACCAAGATCTTAAAGGTATTGTTATTCTGCAAGAATTCTTCCTTGAGAATCCTCTTTTCTCTTTGAAGCCTTCAACCATGATTGCAATAGGCCATTCCACTCACCTCTTGAGGGAATAGGCATTGTGTTTTTTCATTTGTCATTTATTCCATTGTAAGGAGTGAATATCTCTCAATTAGGTAACTCAAGAGCCCTCCCAAGGAGGAATACAGGACTCATAAGTCCCTGACTTTATTTACGGTGTTTTGCCTACTAATCTATTGATCCATTGGTAGCATTATCTTGGTCATTGCTTGAATTTCATGGTTCTAAGTTTCTCAAGATTTATGAAATTTATTTATTCGTTGTTTTAGTTCTATTTCTTTGTTTTCATATGTGTTTGGATTATCTATCCCACTCACAAACTTTTTTCTTTTCTAGCAGGCTCAAGTAGACATGCAAGTGTTGTTGTTTTTCTCACCCAAGTGACAAACCCAACACAACAGATTGGTGACCATACTAGGGATCGGTATCAAACTCCTCCATGTTTGAGCTTTGAGAGCACTTCATTTTGATTGTTTTGTCTTCCAGGTACCCAAACCGGCCTAGCCCAACTTGCCAAATTCAAAATTCAGAGCTAAGCAAGGAGTATTTCACTTGGAAATTTCTCCCCTGACGCGTGATAGGAAATGCACGAATTTTCTGGCCCACAGATGTGCACTGTGTGCACCACAAGCTTCATTAGTGTGTGCATTATGCACATTGTGTTCCCTCTGTGCGCATGTTAGAACTGTATGCCATGCATAAGTCCAATTTTTCAAAATTGTAAGGGTTTTTATGCATGGTTTGAGGGCCCCTAGCCTTCAAATTCTTATTTCTCTACACTTTGTAAGGAAACTACACTCCACGTAGAGTCCTTTCCCATATGAAAGGCTAGCTAGCATAGGCAGTTAAGGGGTAAAATTAATCATAATTATCCTCTTATGTTTTTGTTGCCACATGGATGGCTCATTTGGCCTGTAAAATTTTAAGTTGAAGTTATTGCTTTCATACACAATCACTTAAAGTGGGACTAGAAATCAATTTTGACCCTCAAGTATGCTCTTCCCTCACACCCTAGTGTGATATTTAGAATCAGAAAGGAGGTTGAGAAGAATTTTCATCTCCCTTAAACAAAAAAACTTAGGAGAGGACAAATCCCCCCTAGGGTTCCTCTTTATTTTTTGAAATCATCTTAAAAGTTTTGTAAGTGCCCATACATGCCCACATGTTGCAAACTTAGGATAGTTTCTAAATGCTTTCTTAGTTTACATCACAATATAGGGAATTTTAAAGATCAAAGTAACGGGCCCATACATGCCCACAAGTTTGCAATCTAGGATAGTTTTCAAGAGCTTTCTTAGTGTAAACAACATTTAGGAAGTTTAAAGGATTTGTAAGGACCCATTTGTCTACATTTCTAGTTATTTTGGGCTTTAAATATTCTGCAAGGTTGTACTAGTAAGATAGGTAAAGAAGATTTGTAAGGACCACAGGAATTCCACATGTTGTAATATCACACTTAACTTATTAAAATATTTGCACACTTGTCACTTTCTTGCACACAAAGCCACTCCTCATACACATAATTTCTATTTTGAATAGTGGGGGTCAAAGCAGGTTTTCTCCAAAGGAATTCTGAAAGATCCGACTACTTCTTTGGAAATTTTCCACACCTAATTAATTCAAATGAGGTTGGTCCATGACTCCAATCTCTCAACCCACCACATCTAAAATTTTCTAAATAACACACTAAATTTTCCTCCATAGGAGGTGCCAAAAGAATTTTTTAGTCTATGTAGGATCTTGGGGGTATGCATCCAAATAACCCCTCATTATCAAGTTCTCACATTTTCAAACAATAGAAGTTGAGAAATAGGGAACTTTCAAATCCTCCAAGTCAAGTGTCCATACAACATAGGGTAGGGAGATACCCATGAAGGGTCGAAGGTCGAGGTCTGGTTGTTCTATGCATCCCTCCTTGAGTCACCCAACTCTTGTGAGGGAATCCATCCCGTGACCCATTTCTAAGGACGAAAATCTAAATGTCGCACTTTGACTAAGGTACCTAATGGACAAAAACTTAGGAAATCTACCCATATGGAGATTGTGGCCTGCAATCGCACCTTGATTAGATTTTGTGTGGCTATTGGAAAATATCGCCAACTCTTTCAGGATATGCACCCTCTACCCCTCATTATAATTGATTACTTCAAACTTCACTAGTTCCTCTTCTGGTGGCTTCGGACCCCACTATTGAGTGTTATTGGAAGACCCAGTTCTATTTTGAGAGGAAGGAAGATAGGTATTTTAGGACACGAGCATTTTTTTTTATTGTTCCCCCACGTGGACAAAATCCACCTATTCACATGCCTATTTATTTACAGAGTATTTATGTATGATGCACATTTGATTACATGCAATCATGAGTTATACTATTTTGAGAAGGTCAAAAATATTCAAAGCTCTTCTTCATTTATTTATCTCTTATCACCATTTACACACATTCACTTTGCTAGTTGGAAACCAACGGGGACCCACAAAATCCTCGTTGTTCTAGATGCTTGTAGAACCTCCTTCCTATCCTAGGAGGAGTCCCTAGTCTTTCCAACTCATCAGATCAACCATCTCACACCCCCGTGAGTGATACTATTTTGGGATAAATTTTACTTGGTTCCACTTTGCTTGGGTCCAATTCCCAAGGCCATCCATCCATTAGTTCTCCTTCACAAGGAGGCACATGTCAAACTTCTTCTCAAGCGAGAAGTACAACCCCACCAAATCTCTCTCAAGGATCGCGTCCACTACCTGCTCACATAATGGACGGAACTAATCCTCCACCAAATCTCCCTATCCATAATTGGAATCCCTCAACATCCCTAATTTGACCAAACTCACTAATGATCCCATTTTACATGACCCCACATGGCCCAATACGCCTACCAAACTACCTTTAGATATTCCAAATTTTGAAGGGAAACCAGGGGAAGATCCTGCCAACCATGTTATGACCTTCCACTTATGGTGCTCTTCAAACATCATCATGGATGATTCCATTCACTTGAGGTTATTACAAAGAAATCTCATGGGACCATTGGCCAAATGGTATGTGGACGAAAAATCAGGGTCCCATATGACCTTTGAATCATTAGCCAAGGCCTTTTTTGTCTTTTTTTCAACTACCAGTGCATCATGATATTGTCTTAGAACTCCTCTCTAAGTTCAAACAAACCATTTCTATCCATATAACCGACCACATCCATGAATGGCATCGACGATGTAGCTTGTGCAAAGAGGAAACCACCAAAGAACAACGTCTTGATTGGTTTCTCAAATCACTTGTCTCTATTATTGCCAAGGATGTAGCATCCACTTTTCCTCAGTCGGAAGAGGAGGCCATTAGCAAGGCTCAACAATTTGACCTCATCTATGCTCATTCATGTTACTTATACACATTATTTTTTGATGCACCTAGACCCATACCATTTGGCCAGGACAAACCTGGGATGTCCCACACTACGGATGGGTTGATTGGTTCTATGAACCATATCAACCCTTACAACCACCCGTCACACACTTATGGTGCACATAAATATTCAAAACCATATGGAGAGACATCGTATTACCCTCTTCCCACTCACCAATAGTCATATCATGTTGTTCCCCCTCCACCAATGGGTGGACCCTCATCGGTACCCATGATGCGTCCAACCTCTCAACCAAGTATGGGTTCACCTTCTACCTCTGCATACAACCTTAGAACTAGTGGAAGTGTTTCAACTTCCTACACACCATATGGATCGTCTCCACAAAACAATCCATATTTTCCATTTCCTGGTCCTCCACATTTGGTTTCTCCCCCACCAGGACAACCACAAGTTGACATTAACTTTGTTCAACCCTCTCCCATTCAACAACTTCAAACTTTTGAAAAATTAAATATGGAAAATATGGTCCATCCGTCGAATAATGGCAAGAAGAAAGGAAAACATTGAAACAACAACAACTAGTGACCAGGTGTAAATAACCCCCAACAAAACTATCCCACTGGGGGCAACCAAAATCAGGGCAACCAAAACCCCCAAGGGGCAACAATAATAATCAACCATGACAAGGGAAAAACAATAACCTCATAACTAACTTCCCTTGTGCTCTATGTGGTGAGTATGGACATTATACTCACCATTTCCCCCAAATTTTTTATTTCAAATGGATGAAAGAATCCATGAACATGCAACGTCCTCCAGCATCGCCTACCCTTCAACAGGCCCCACAATAGTATTTACAACATCCACCTCTGATTTTTTTGCAAAACCCCATTCCACACTAAGGTGTGATGAATACCCAAAAGGAGGTACACCCCGCTCCACCCCAAATGGGGAAGTATCAAAACTCAGGTCCCAATCAACTTGGAAATCCATTCGATCGCAACATCCTCCTTAACAATGAAGAAGAGATTCTTTTATAAACACACAATATCCAATACGGTGTTCCTCCCTAATCTACCCCAACCAACTCAGAAGCAGCTCCAGCTACTTTCAGACAACCATTGATGATTCCATGCCCTAACACTAAACCAAACCCTCATATACCACATATTCCCTTATGAAGGAATGTACATAACCCTCATGCAAGGGAAGCCCATAATTACATTTTGGTTGACGAATTAGTATAGTATCCTACAACCATGTCTATATTGGAGGTCCTCCAAACTTGCCCAACTCAGCGAAAATCCTTTCTTTCTGCCTTGGGGCCAATCGAACCAGCTGATACTAAACTCATCACCTTTGATCTAGATAGCGGAGAACTGCACCTCCCCACCCTCGTAGCTTTTTAGATAATAGTTAAGATATGGAACATCACAAATCATCAATGCATCATCGATGAAGGTGCATCCACATGCTTCATGTCCAAAGTAGTATGAAAAACACTTGGCTCACATGATCTAGTACCATCTACCATCACCCTGTGAGCTTATGATGGTCGACCATCATCCCCTGAAGGGCTATTTCAAAATGTCCCTGTAGAACTTGGGGGACAAACCATCCTCATCAACATTCAAGTTATTAATGCCCCACTTGATTACAATATCTTGTTCGGACATAGCTACATGTATGATATGAAGGCAGTATCCTCTTATGTGTTTTGAACGATGATGTTCCCCCACCATGGGAAAATCGTCACCATCAACCAACTTACACATTATGAGCCTAACCATTCTGCCAAAATTGATAACATTCTCCCCCTTGTCCGCACTGGCTCAGATGATTTTTCAGTCATCGATATGGATCCTGAAATTTTCAAAGACCCGTCCTTGTTGGGGGCATATCATGGAGCACCACCTCTCCTACACCATTCAACACAAGTGTGTGTAGTATCTTCTAATGGAACAGATATCGGAGACAATACTCCTCCCATAGAGGCCCCTCCCCACATCAAAGTTCCACCAGTTGGAGAACTATTACCTCAGGAATTCCTAGAGAACCCCACTACACCACTTATCCCATATTTCCCCCCCCCTCCAAAGGAAAATCCCAATTTGGGAGATAGTCCCCCAAGCCATTACCCAAATTTTGTTTTTTTACCCCCTGCCTAGATTCCAAGCATTTCATGTAGTTACTACTCTCACCCTTCCAAACATGGTTTTCCATCCTTGTATGGTATCTCCACCCACCCGCATGGTCCCTATGCCATATCTGCTTCCTCAAACAGAGGGATTACTGATGCAGATCGTAGTACAGTCTCCTGCCACACCATCCCTGCCCCCAACTAGTAGCAACACCACCACCATTGGGGGCAGACAGAAGAAGAACGAGCCCATAGCTCCACTTCCTCCCCGAGCTCAACCTCCTTGCATATTATCTGAAAGAGAAGGACACCCCACTAACAAATGTCCTACTCTTCTCCAGTTATGCAATCTGATCCAACTCCCTAGAGAAACCACATTTCTCGTCACTCTACCAAGTATGTCCACTGCTACTACGGAGTCCTCAACCACATGAAATAAAGGGTTATGAACCAAATTTGCTTGTTCCATCTGTTCAAAATATGGCCACTATACTCATCATTTCCCAACTCTACCTCAAGTTTTCCAAATGTTAGTGGTATTATGCCAAACATCTCAGCCATAGCCCTCTCAACCAGTCCCTGTTGAGGCTCATATTACTGATATTCGATATATTTCATCATCAGTCTCTAAGAAAATGAGGTACCCTCCACAGTATCGGGACATTCACTTTATGTCCATCAATCCCTCACACCTTGTACACAATATCCCATCTATGTCATCACCACTTGAGGACAATAACGCTTACCCATTAACAGTTCTTCCTATCACCTCCTAGGGTCCCCTATACTCTCGCATTTTTCACTACGACAAAGATATCTTGGAGGAACTCACTACCCCCAATTTCCCATGGAATGCACTCCATCACCATGCACTTTTTTTTTGATAGGAGGCCTTTCACCCTCCTATACAAGCCTCCATGTGCGCACTCAAAACCAAGGATTTTATTCTTTCAGGGAATATAGATTGGGTCAACAACCCTATCCCTACCGCAGATGATTTTGAAGAAGGAAACATGGCCAACATCTCCCCCACTGTCAAAATTGACATTTCCATTAAATCGGGAATCATAGAATAAATCACCATTGGCGTTGCATGCTCCCCTGAAGAACTTATTTCTTACAAAGATCTCTTTCAGGAATACCGGGATATTTTTGCCTAGCCATATACAGAGATGCCCAACCTCGATTCGTCTAAAGTCGAACATTGAATCGACACTTGGCCAGATGTCACCCTAGTTCGTCAAAAGCAATGCCCCCTTCACTCGTCCAAAGTTGTGGCTATCAAAGTCGAAATTGACAAGTTAGGCGATGATGGGTTTATCTACCCCATTGCGTACACTTCATGGGTCTCCAACCCCGTCCCCCTTAACAACAAATAGGGCATTATTTGTGTATGTACAAACTTTCGCAATCTCAACCATGCTTGTCCCAAAGAAAAATTTCCAACCACATTCATGGACCAAATCATTGGTGATTGAGCCAACCACAAGGCATTTTCCTTTATGGATGGGTTCTCTGGCTACAATCAAATCCAAATCCATCTAGCAGATCAATACAAAACCTCTTTTACTACCCCTTGGGGTACCTTTGCCTATCACATCATTCTTTTTGGACTCAAGAATGTAGGTGCTACGTTTCAATGGGTCATGACCTATGTTTTCCATGATCTTTCTTGCATCATTCTTACTTATTTGGATGACCTCACTGCTCGATCCAAAAAAAGAACTCAACATTTAGACGACTTATGCATCATTTTCCAATGATGTCGCCAATACAATATCCACTTGAACCCCCTCAAGTGTGTCTTTTGAATCATTGTCAGACACCTCCTTGGGTTCATTATTTCCCAACATGGCATCATGGTGGACCCCCTCAAGGTCCAAGCTATCACAAAAATCCCACCACTTAGGAATTTACGCCAATTGTAGAGCTTGCAAGGAAAAGCCAACTTTTTACGTCGCTTTGTCCCAGACTATGCCACTCGCATGCATGATTTTCTCCACTTACTGCGACATGATATCCCATTTTGATGGTATGAACATGCTCAAACAACTTCTGATGATTTGAAAGCCTCCCTATCCAATGCCCCTTTGATTAGTCTCGCAGACTATGACCGCAATTACATCCTCTACTAATCAGCCTCAGTTGTCTCACATGTCATTTACTACATCATTAAGAACCTTTCAGGGCCACCCCTAAAGTATAATCATCATTAGAAACTCACCTTAGTATTTGACCTCACAGTCCAAAAAATGTGACACTACATTTTGCTTCGAACTACCAAGGTCATAGTAGACTCCAACCCCATGTAGTACTTTCTTAGTCGACGAAAAATTGATGGAAAATTTTCCCAATGGATCATTATCCTCCATGAATACAATCTATAATTCTCAACTCCCAAAATCAAGAAAACTCTCATCCTTGATGAACTCATTACGACTTTTCTCTCAGATGCTAAAGCTTCCCCCATCAATGAGGATTTCCTCGAAGAACACCTATTCTTCATCCCATCTTATTGTTGTTGTTTTTCATATAAGATATGATCGATATATTATTACAATGATGATTTTTCCATATATAGGGAACATATGGTGACCATCCATGAAAGGATGTGTCCCTTGAATAATCAATAACTATTTATTATTATAATTTACAAATTATATATGATATTTAAAAACCAATAATCATATTATTAATTATTATTCTAAGAGAATGTCTTCCTGATGTTGTCCAAACATCAACACTCCCTCTCAACGAGGGAGACATTATGAATCATGCCAATATTGTCTTTGAAATATACAAACTTCACCCTAGACTCATGACACTTGTCTGTCAGTCTTGGGAAATGTCTCTCTCTCACCTGAATTAAGGAGAAACTCCTTCTGCGGCTCTCTCTCTGAGCTAATTAATTCAAGATCACTCTAGGTCTGCATGTAATAACATATAGAATCTTGAGTCTTTATCATTCCTTGTCAAATCGCCATGACTAGGACAAAGACTACACCAGGAACTTTCACCACAAGTACACACCTGTGAGTGAATCTTAGCCTGATGCTAACTGAAATGTGGAAAGTGCTTCAAGCACCTCGAGTCCATATTATTCCTTGTATTGATAAAGGAAGGACTACGTCTGGGCCCATTTACCATAATTTCACCTTTATGATAAATGTATCCTATCTCCCTTGGTCTGCAGCCCAATCTAGGAGAAGTTACGCCCGATGATGAAACACCAACACTCCCTCTTAGATAGGGAGGTATCTTTCCATAGCAGTACACAACTATTTTCCAGAGATATGCAGTCTCCACCAATGGTACACAACCACCATAGTGTTAGAAAAACAGGACCGCAGAGCAATAAAATAAAACAAATGCAGAAACAAAAAAAACACAGAAGACACACAATACAAGAGAGACACAGATTTACGTGGTTCACCCAGTGTGGG
>JZKD02S0385820.1:289537-307992 GCA_000966675.3 Picea glauca
TTACTTCTTATCAACCATGACAAAACAATAATGAGTCATATTTACATCAAACACTATTGGTTCCATTACCCAAAACTTTGTGCTACGGGTCTTTCTTCAAGGGTTGACATCAATGGCAACCAACCTTAATCAACAGAAGAGGGGACTCATAAGTCCCTAAATTTCTCTACGATATTTTTCCTACTAATCTATTGATCCATTGGTAGAATTATGTTAGTCATTTTTTTATTTTCATGGTTCTAAGTTTCTCAGGCTTTCTAACATTTATTTCTTAGTTGTTTTAGTTTTATTTCTTTGTTTTCATATGTGTGTGTCTTATCTAACCCACTCACAAACTTTTGTCCTGTCTAGAAAGCTCATCTAGACATGCAAGTGTTGTTGTTTTGCTCACCCAAGTGACAAAACCAACACAACAACACTTATGTTATAAATTGAATTTGTACTTTAATATTTTAAGTGATTTATTTTGGAGGGAATGAATCATGGCCCTTGATCTTTTAAAGGCAAGATTAGATATTGGCCATTAGATCTAGGGTTGGAGAAGGTGAAGGGTCACTATCATATTATAAGAGAATGCATTGGATAGTGTGCAAGACACATTGAGAAGGAGATTGAGAGAAATTTTTGAGTAAGATTGAGAGAGGAAATATGGAAGCAAGGAGGGCACATTTCCCAAGAGAACTTGGGCACATTTCCCAATAAAGAATTTATGTTTTGTGAGTGCTATAAATTTTTTGTGTTAGAGAGTTTGTATTGTACAGTCCGTACAACAAGCTAGGAGGGCATGCAAATTGAGGCATCTTGTTGCACAGATTTTGACGCAACCTTTTTAGTGTTTTCTATTGATGAAGAGGGTAGTTTTATATTGTTTTTAGTTGGCACATATTTCAAGGTGTTGAAGAGGTAAAATCCATACAACATTATGGATTTTCTGGGCATGGAAATCGAGGAAGAATGTTGGGATAGTTTTGGGTGTTGTAAGGTAATTTTCTCTTGCTGGAAATTGTATTGTTGTTGCTGATATGTAATTTCCTGAAGTTGAATAATACATCTCTCCCTCTCTCTCTCTCATTAGGTTTCCCCACATTAGGGTTTTCCCTGGCATTGCCTAAATTTTTTTGTATTTCTGAGTTGAATGGTTGCTACATATTGTATTTATTCTGCTGCAAAATTGCTTAGCAATATGTATTTCTGCTTATGGTAATTTTTGAATGTGGGTTTAGACATTTCAGAGTTCATACAAGACAGTTATCTATAGGTTGTTAATTGTATGACATAATTATTTACTTTTTGATTTTTTCATTTAAATTTCTACTCTTCCCCCAAGGTTATTCGATTAACCATAGGTAGTACCCAGTGTTTGGACCTTAATTAACTAATGGCAATAATTGGGCTTGGAAAAATGATGCATTGAAAACGAAGGTGCAACACACCCTCTACAAAGGCACCCATAAATGAGACACTTTGATCCCTTGTATGTCATGAACCCATGCCCAAAAGTCTTTCCCCCATCTGTATCATATTCTCCGCATGTCTTAGAGAGGGGTTCACTTGGAAAACACTCCTTGACTTAGGGGATGATTCACCCAATAGGTCATCTTGTCAGCCCTCCTATACCTAAACTTGGCAAATTGCATAGGGTCTTTGAGCACTTGTTTAGTTTGATGAGGTGGTTTTTGATTCACATGCTTAGGTGTCTCTTTTATTTATTTGATTTACTTATCATGATGGATTTGACTTGATATCCTTGGAGGGTGTATTCATTGTCTTTACAGGACCTTGCTTGGTGGACGGTTTTTGAGGAATAAGCCTAGCTTGGGCTTCCTTGGGGCATGAATCCCATATGTTGGATACCATGGCCCACATACCAAAGGATGATGATATCCTTTGGAGGCTTGAGAGGCACCTTGGAGGACCTCACCTAGCCTCTACTAGCCCAACATTTTGCTTCCTCAGCGTAAAACATCACACTTGGAGGGCTTGATGTCATCCTAGGGCTAGGGTTTGGTGGTGCATATGGATACTTGGCATTTTTGGAGGAAGAATACCCTTTACATGACAAAGATGAGCCTAGAACATGAGGGAGGAGCCTTAGTAGGCCCAACGACCTCCTCCACTTGCTCAACGACTTGCTAAAAATGATAAAATGTTGCCCTAAAGGGGTGGCATCATGCCTATTTTAGGGTTTCTTATGTGCAAAATCAAATTTAAAATTGTAAAGGGGAAAAGTAAGGATTTTTGACCCCTTACTTTGTGGTTTACCCTAAAGTTAAGTGAACACACAGTTTTAGGAGGATTTGTATAAATAAGAATCATGTCATTTTATTTTCATCATAGCATTCTCAATTGGAGAAAGGCTCCTTGGCTGAAATTTACACCCTATTTGGGAATTTTTACATATATATCTTTGCTAATATCTCTTTTGATGATTTGTCTTGGTTATTGGATGAAGAAGTAAGGCGTTATCTTTTTTGTAGGCTATTTCTTGCTTTTATGGTGGAATGTTTTAATGCTTGGACTAGGTAAGGAATCTCTCTTATTATTGCTTCTTTTGTTGGTTGAAAGGTTAATTTGTTAAGATTTTGGGGAGTATAAGGGAATACAACCTCACTAATCCCTTCATAATTGTCTTGGAATAATTTGTGGCACAAATGAATACTAGGAGAAGTAAAAGGGCTTACACCCTCCTAGATTTTTCCTGGCTAGTCTTGCTTGCCTCGGGGAGTGAAAGGGATTACACCCCAAAGGAAGTAGCACAACTAGCTCTTTCATTTAAAGACTCCATAACCCAATAGTTTCAAGGCACTAATATTTTTTCATTAGAGAAATAAATCATTGCATTGGTATATGTGAAATCACGAGATATTGGAATTGTTTAAATTGGAATAATTTCTTGGTGCTTTAGGCTTGCTAATGCCACTAAGGCGTCTTCTATGGATAAGGATTTATTATTTTTGTCATAAATTAAAATATATAGCTACTAGGGTTGCAGCAAAATACTTCATAACTTTCAAACTTTCTCATTTTCTAACTGTCAAATTTGGTTAGAAATCTAACAAATTAAACTACTAGTTGTTGTGTTTCATTTGGGTGGTTTACTTGCAAGTTTCATTGGTTAGATTTTTCTGTTGTAGCACTTCTTTTCTACAGCCATAAGGCTTCAATAATATATCTTCAATACTTCCATCTAACAACCTTTACTTTTTTTTAAAGTCTTGTGTTATCATACTTGAGTTACACTAGTAATTGTTAGTTAGTCTCTTGCTTATTTTCTTGGACTTTAGTGACTTGTTTAGTATCCCTTCTTATCATTTCATCATTGATTTATATCATTATGTACTACTACTACTTAGGACAACAAGTTTCACTTGCTTTTCCCTTAGATTATTGGCTTGTATCTTGTCTTTTCTTGTGTCTTGGGCAGGTACAACAATCTTCTTCAGGTACTCAAGCACTTGGAAACCATTAACCATCTTCAAGACTCATTTTTGAGCCATCGTCCACTTAGTAGTTTGACCTATCGGGGATTCACTTCCATAACCTCACTTTCCATCTCATTTCCCCATAATGTCATCTGATATTCCTCCCTTATTTTGGATTGATCCTTCACTAAACTGAGGGTAGGATTTATCTAAGGTGACAGTGGGTAGACTCTCCCACCATTATCTCCATATTGTGGATTGGGTCGGGCTTTTCCCAACCTATAGTTTATGCGATAACAAGAACTATGATCAAATATTTAAGAATTTGATTGGTAGATTGACATTTCAAATTCTCGATCAACCACACCAAGAATGGTTTATTGTAGGACTACTACCACACATTTCTCGACCTTTGATTCAACAAAAGGTTGCATCATAGCCTGAAGCTTTGGAGATTTCGATGAAGTTGGAAGCATCTCCTATAGGATATGTTGGGGGGGTGGCACAAGTCCAAACATAGTTAGCTACCTTGACCATCCAATAACAAGAGCTTACAAAAGGCAAAGAGAAGCGGTAACAAGTCTGGTGTAAAGCTTGTAGGATTGAAGCTCACCATAAGGACGAATGCCCAACCTTTGCGCATTATTTGAAACCTGAGCATTGAATACATCACCAAGAGGACGATACTATGAGATATGTAAGAAATGGGGACATCATCTTATTGAGTTTCCATTACTGCAGAGGAGAATTTGGCAGAGAAAATTTTGGCAGAGGAGGTAGAGGACCAATAATATGCTACAATTGTAATCAACTCGGACACTTAGCTTGCAACTGCCCAAATCCATGTACAACCTACACATATTGTAGAGCACGTGACCATGGGATATAAGACTATCCTCAACTAATTGTGAAGTGGCAGGCAAGAGGGAATCATAACCAGAACCCACATCAGAATGTACAAAAGATATCTACCAAGAAACACAATGAAGGGCCTAGAATAGTAGTTGTTACGTGCAGAGGAGCTAGAACAAGGGGTGATGCGACGAGTAAAGGGAAACAGTTGGATCAATGGGTAAGGAAATCTACAGGACCTATGCCAACATTTGACCCTCAACAAGAAAATGAGACTTATCAAAAGACAAGAAAAGAGATATTGGGACCAGATTAGGTAACATCAACATTAGCTTCACCTCTTCTGGTTAACATGCCTCCGATCTATGAACGTGCTATACTAGAAAATTCGGTTGAGAAGGTAAGTACACTAAGAGAATTTATGAGAAGTTGTGTAGAATTGATGAAAGATGAAACTTTTTTTAATGCATTATGCGACAAAATTGATCATTTCACACAAGAAAGGGGAATTCCTACCGCACAAAGGGTAGTGGAATCAGGTACTGCGCAAAAAGAGGACCAATAGAGAGTTCATATTGAGTGTGCATGATCCAGATTATTTTTAGCATGAAATGAGAGCGGAGATGTAATAAAGAAATGCACAAAGATATCGCGGATATCTAATAATATAATAGAAACGTATCAGAGATGCAACCATAAACACAGAGATGCAGTAATACCTGATTTCTATTAATGAAAGAAATTTACAGAGACTGTAAAAATACAGAGTGAAAGACTTGCTAGAATGGTGGCAGCTTATCTCTGAGAAGAGACGTGACAGCTACTCGCATTCGCAAGAAGATGATTACAATGAGGTTATGAAGGCCTTTTTACAATAAACAAAAATGTCAAAAACCCTAGACATCAAAAAACCTAACCCTAGGAGATGAAGCGCCAAAAGTCATGTGGGCCCGTCAGGGTAAATTGGTACATCAATTTCCCAGGGTCATAACTTTGGCATACTATCTTCGTTTGACACATATGATACATCGTTAGAAAGATCTATCCGAGGACTACAACTGTTGGAAAAAAATATCATGAATATTTGTTTAATTGATAGATACCCAAAAAAAAACGTCATTTAGGGCCTCAAAACGACTTCAGAAGTTCAGGACCCAAAAAACTGCCAAAAATAGTAAATTACAAAATTTGCCAGAAAATTGTTTTGAGCCAGTTGGAAAAGGTGGGTGGCCATCGATATCCACCTCGATCAATCCTCCCTCATTAGGAAGCAATGGTCTCCATTGCGTTGAATTCCCAGGGGAGAGGGAAAAGAGTTTGTTGAATCTGCATCTTGATGAGTTGCTTTCCTTGTTGGGGAATTTGCATTGCTTAGCTTGTTGAAGGTTGTCTTTAACATGTGGTTGGAAGGGTTGGACCTTTTTAACTAGTATCGCTACATGAGGTTCCTATGTGCAGAAGGAATCTTTACACTTTGTTGTAATCTTGTCGACCTGCTTATGTTGGATAGAAGGTGCTTGGGTCAAGGCTGTAGTGGTTGCAGTATCCTTTTGTTCACCTTTTGAACAGATTGTGAAGAAGCTAAATTTTGTAGTATGAGATACTACCTTGCGGCATTGTTTAGGTGGAACATTAGTCAGAACAACCTCTGGTATTTGTTAAAGATGACCCCCTAGAGAAACAATGACACTGCGGGGTCAAGACTCATAAACAACATGGAACTTCCACATATATGGTTGGCCCAAGAGAACATCACAGACAGCTAATGGGGAAATATCACATAATAACTCTTCCTTGAAGGGTTAGATGTCGTATGACAATCGACACTGTCTGTTGACACGAAGATCTCATCCTTGCCAAAGCCACCTAATGTTGTATGGTTGAGGATGTGGTGTTCTCAACAATCCCAATTGTTTGACGACCTCTGCTGAGATGAGGTTATTCTAGCTTCCACTATCAACAATAAAATGCAGCGAGGTCCCCTTCACCCACATCTGTGAATGAAAAAGGATCTCCTCCCTCTTCAGGATATGTTGTTTCTTATGGTTAAATTGTTGCAGTCGCGACAATAGTAGTGGGGTCTGCGTCGATGATCTGTCTTTTACCAGTATTTTCAGAATCAGATTTTGAATCAGGGTTCATCTCCTTGTCTTTTATCTCGGCCACCAATGACTATTTTGAGCGACATTCATCGGTGTTGTGCCAGGCACTTTTGTGGAAACCACACCATTTTTCAGTGTCCTTCTTTGTCTTCCCGAGACCCTTCTTTTCTTGTGGCTTGGACTAGTTTTCGGGAGACTATTTGTTAGGGTCATCTTTTTTATACATTGGTTGTTGCGAATTTGCAAAACCAAACTCTCATTTGTTCTGGTGACTAAATTTCTGCTCGATTTTAACAGCATATCAATAAGTAACACCGAGTGATGAGATGTCTAGAAAATCCATTTCAATTTGGATGTATCTATGTAGAGCCCCATAGTATTTCAGAACCAAATGTCATTCATATTCTTTGATACCCAGCTTGGTGTGCAAGTTGTGGAAGATATTGGTGAAATCCATAACTTCTTCACCCTTCTCTTGTCGCAGTGTGATCCATCTCACGTATTGGTCTTCATAGTTGCCAACAGGGTAATATTGTTCCTTTACCGCATCCACAAAAAAATCCCAAGTGGGCTCGACCCCATATATTCCATACTCCTCTGTGGAACTTTGCTCCCAGTAAGTTTCCCACCAATGTTTGACATGGGGGAGAGATTTAAGGAGTGTGAAGGTGATCTTTTCCCTGTCAGAAAAATTATGAACAAAGAAATAACCTTCTAACAGATTTAATCATTTGTCTAGGGCATCTGCATCTATTTGACCTTCAAATACGAGAATATAAAAATTAACCTGTACCTTGAAAGGAGAGGTTCTTCCAAAGTGGTTGTTTGATGAAGATGTGCATGTTTCTATCGATAGGCATTGAAGGATGTGGGAAAAATTTTCCATCATTTCGTCCCTCTGTCGTGTGAGAGCTTGCTCAAGCAACAAATTGATAGAATCATCTACTTCATTGTTTTTCTTTTCTTCCACCATAGAGGGTTTATTGGGTGTGTGAGAGTGATTGTCTTCAAGAGAGACAAGCTCGAGACCCAACTTGCTATACTCAGACCTCGTCAGGGACATGCACTGAAAAATGATCAAGAGCAGCCTTCTCTGATACCACTGATTCGGATTATTTTCGGCACGAAATGAGAGCGGAGATGTAATATAAATGCATAGAGATATCGCGAATATCCAATAATATAACAAAAATGTATCAAAGATGCAACCATAAAAACAAAGATACAATAATACACAATTTCTATTAGTGAAATAAATGTACAGAGACTGTAAAAATATAGAGTGAAAGACTCGCTAGAATGGTGGTAGCTTATCTCTAAGAAGAGATGTGATGGCTCCTCACATTCGCAAGAAGATGATTACAATGAGGCTCTGAAGGCCTTTTACAATAAACAGGAATGTCAAAAACCCTAGACATCGAAAAACATAACCCTAGGAGATGAAGCGCCAAAAGTCATGTGGGCCCCGTCGAGGTAAATTGGTACATCAATTTTCCAGGGTCGTAACTTTGGCATACTATCTTTGTTTGACGCATATGATACATCGTTAGAAATATCTATTTGAGGACTACAACTGTTGGCAAAAATTATTAAGAAAGATTTTATTTTTGAATTGGAAGATACCCAAAAAAATGTTGTTTAGGACCTCAAAACAACTCCAGAAGTTCAGGACCCAAAAACTTTCAAAAATAGTAAATTACCAAAATTGCTAGAAAATTGTTTTGAGCCAATTGGAAAAGGTGGGTGGACACCGATATCCACCTAGATCAATGTAGATTGGGGAATATGAGGTGGGCAACGTTGTTTTAGACTTTGGTTCTGATGTAAATTTATTACCAAAGCAAACATGAGAAATGATGGGGAAACCCAAGTTGATTTGGTCTCTTTTCTAGTTAAGATTGGAAAACAAACACAAGATAGTACCAATTGGTTGATTGACAAGATTACTAGTAAATATAGATGGCATGTGTAATATAGAAGATTTTGAAGTCATTGATATCATGGATGATAGTCATCAATATCAATGCTAATGGGCCTTTGACAATCGAGTGATCATTAATATGAAGAAGAGGGAAATTATATTTGAAGTAGGGGACTTGAAGTTTACCACACCATTGGATCCGACAGAAGGAAAGAGGTACATAGAGCCAGTGAAAGGGAATGAAATTGACAAATTGTATAACATGACTGTGTGAATGGATGATACGTTAACCCAAATGCAAATAACACATTAAGTTGGAGAAGAATTAGTTCATGTGTGTCAGATTCATAGGAAGGTTTGGAATATTGGCAACAGAGGATGCATGAAGTATCAACTAGATGATGTGCACACATAACTCGATCATTGTGCTAGATTGGAACAAAGTTATGTGATTCACCCAAGTATGATTGATTGACTGATATAAGCTCTTTTGTAAAGGCGTTTGAGTTGATGATACCCAAACAATAGAGATTGTTGGCATTATATGTGATCTTAAAATCTACTCCATCCAAATGGTGAGCTTCACACAAAGAAGGAATAGAAGACTGGAAGCAATGTAAAATATTACTGCAAGTTAGATTTGATACTAAGGTTGAGGATATTGCGTAGAAGTATAAAGGAATAAGTGATCCAACAGATCGTATTGTGCAGTGTAGAAACAAATGGAGTTCGATACCAAAGGAGGAACTGTCACACTGGTTCATACATACACTAGATACAATTCCTAAGAACTGGTACTTGGAACTAGAAATATACAAAGAAACACCAAACTGGGACAAGATAACTCAAATGTTTAAGGTAAAATTTACTTTTGAACATGAATCTCCATTACTAGATGCATCTTTGCAGACAATTAGAGACAAGAGTTTTTCAGAAGAGGGAACAACGAAGGTAGTACCTATGTGTAGTGCGCATAGAGATTCTATGATTGTTCATGAATTACTTGAATGTTATAATTTTGCTAAAGAATATCGGGATGAGGAAGACCCCGAGAATACTAAAGTACCTGAGACTGAGGGAGGAAGTGTAGTAGAAGGACAAGAGAATGAATCTGATGCATATGAACAACTATTAAAGACACGAAAGGTAAATATTGGGACGAAAGAAAACCCAAAGTTTGCACATATAGGAGACTACTAGAATGATGAAATTGTGGAGAAGATTGCAGATTTATTGTGCGAGTATCGAGATCTATTCCCAACTACATTCTCAAAGATGAAGGGGATAGCTGGGGAGTTAGGAGAAATGAAGATCCCTTTGAAACCATATGCTAATCCAGTGATACAGAGACCATACAGGTTAAATCTAAAGTATAAAGAGAAGGTAAAGGAAGAGATAGGATGAATGTTAGAAGCCAGAATCATTGACCCATTCAAGGAATCAAAACGGATAAGTCCAATGGTGATGCAAGATAAGAAAACAAGGGGAATAAATATTTGTGTAGACCTAAGGAAGCTAAATGATGCATGTCTCCATGATCCATTTCCAATCCATTTCACAGATGAAGTGCTAGAAAATGTGGGAGGGTAGGAGGTCTATTCATTCACAGATGGATTTTCAGGATATTACCATATTAAGATTGTGCAGGAAGACAGACATAAGACTACCTTTACAACAGAGTGGGGAATTTATTAATACATTGTGACGCCTTTTGGGCTTAAGAATGCACCTGCAGTGTTTTTACGAGTAGTTGTTGCATCTTTTAAGGAATTTATTCATAGGTTCCTTGAAGTGTACTTGGACGATTGGACTGTGTTTAGTCTATTGAAGGATCACATAGAATTACTTAGATTAATTTTGGATAGGTGTAGATAATGTCAGATTTCAATAAATTTGAGGAAATGTATTTTTTCACTCTTTTTAAAATTTTGTTAGGTCATGTGGTATGTAAGCAGGGCTTATTAGTGGATCCTATCAAGATTGAAATAATTTTGGACTTACAAGCACCCACATCAATTAGATAGTTGAGAGAAACCCTGGGTCATACAGGATACTACAGAAAGTTCATTAAGGGGTATGCACAGATTACAACACCCATGGAGAAGTTGTTGAAGACATAAGCTAAGTTTCAGTGGAATGAGGACTATTATAAAGGGTTGGACACATTGAAGCAGAAGTTAGTGACTATCCCAAGTTTGATATTTCTAGATTGGAAGAAGGAATTTCATGTTCATGTGGAAGCGTTGTCCATAGCTTTAGGCGCAATATTATCTCGGCCATGAGAAGGAGAAATAGACCATCCAATTGCATTTGCAAGCAGGAAGCTATCAACAGTAGAAAATAACTACACTACGACAAAACGAGAAGGGTCAAATATGGTGTATGCACTGCAAAAGTTTAGACACTACTTGTTGGGTTCTCATTTTAAGATGTATACAGACCGTTCTACACTAAGATACTTAGTGAACAAGCCAGTGTTGGAGGGAAGAATATGAAGATGGTTTTTGATATTTCAGGAATATGATTTTGAGGTTGTTTTGAAACTAGGGAAGTTGAATGCAAGACCATATCACTTATCATACATACTATCGGGAGAAGAAGCGGGGAATCTAGATGATATCTTACCAGACACACAATTATTTGCAGTTAAAATGGTGGATGACTACTTTGCATATATTGTGCATTTTTTAAGTATATGAATGGCTCCATATGACATGATGGTGGTGCAGAAGAAATAGTTAGTGGTTAAAGAAACGGACTACCAGCTAATTGTAGGAGACTTATACAAGTTAGGTGCAAATGTCATCTTAAGACGATGTGTGTTAGAGCATGGAAGGCCAATGATACTCTTAGAAGAGAATGAGGGTATTGTAGGAGGACACTATGCAGGTAAAGCGACCATGGAGAATATTTTGTGTGTAGGGCTCTCATGGCCCACACTTCACAAGTATGCTAAATAATACTGGCAGACATGCGATGTTTTTTAAAGGGTGGGAAATCCATCCATAAGGGATGAAATGCCTTTGAACCCATAGGTTATGTTTCCGGAATTTGATAAATGGGCAATAGAATTTGTTGGACCAATAAACCCACCAAAGAGAATATCAGGAGCTAGATATACAATTATCGCGATAAAGTATTTAACTAGATAGGAAGAAGCAACACCAGTCATAGACTGCACCGCAGAGACTATTGCATTATTTTTGTTTGAAAACATAGTGACAAGATTTGAATTCCCATGTAGTCTATTAAGTGATTAGAGGACACACTTCATGAATAAGACGATTGCAACATTGACTGAGGAATTCCAAATTCATCGGCAAAGGAGCACGTCGTATCATCCTCAGGCCAATGGCACAGTAGAAGCCTTTAATAAAATTCTGGAGAATGCACTGACAAAGATTTTCAACATAGGTAGAGATGATTGGGACTTAAGGATTCCTACAGTATTATGGGCATATAGGACCAAAAGCAAAAAGTTGACAGTTCAGACACCTTTTAGGTTGGTATATGGGAAATAAGTAGTAATGTTGATGGAATTTGTTGTACCAAGCTTGCGCGTTGTAGCGATTGCTGGATTGTATTACACTGGCGCAATATAGGAGAGATTTTCATAGTTGTTACAGCTCGAGGAAGATTGATTTGTCACATGGTTCCATCAACAAGTTCAAAAGGAACGAGAGAAAGCATGGCATGACAGACATATTGAACATAAGAAGTTTCAAGTGGGAGACTTAGTATTGTTATATGAAAGCAAGGTCATGCAAAACCCAGGGAAGTTTAGGATGCATTGGTTAGGCCCATATGTGATCAAGTATGTGAAAGAAGCAGGTGTTGTGCAATGAGAAACATTGAATGGAGAATTCTTGGGAGGATTGGTGAATGTAAGTCGGTTGAAACTCTATAGAGATGGTCAACCAACTGTGCATTAATCTGAGCTATGCAAGAGAACATGTATCATAGTAGGAAAAAAACAGAAAAATAAATAAAAAGTGGAAAAATAAAAAGAACAAAAAGTAACAGAGTAAATACATGCAAAGACTAGGAATTAAAGGGGAGTATACAAGTGTACAGAAGAAGTGAATGTCGTGCAAAGTGATAACATTGCGTCGAACAATTAGAAGCGTGCACTGTGTAGTGAATGAACAAGAAAGTCAAAACAATTGTGCATATTAGGACTAACAAGGTCGTTAAAAGCATTAAAATGGGCAGAAACGAGGGGTAAAGAGCATTAATGACAAGTCATAAAGACAACATGGCGCCATAAATGGAAAAATCCATCGGGAATCATGACAGACTGGCGATACGAGGAAAAAATACAACAAAATATATGGCAATAAAGCAACATTAAATCATGTATTCATCACACCACTAACGGAGTAGACAACTAATTCAGACGTGAAAGGACGTGAATAACTAGTGAAGGGGACTAAAACCCAAGGAGGGGTGACAAGCATTGATCATTATCACTTAGAGTTGCATGTGAGAGCCAAGAACCGCATTACAGATCCAAGAAGAAAAAACATATCCAAAGAAATTGTCACTAGTAACCAGTTTACGAAAATGGCACCACCAAAAGAAACAATGCTCGTACCAAAGAAAGCCTGAACAAGAGTGCAAAGAGTAGAACCAGAGGTTGAGGAGACCCTGGGATCATCATCGTCAAAGCTGAGGTTTCCCCAAGACTACATTCCACCAAGGAGGGATGATGCCCCACCAATAACATTGCAAAAGATTGTTAACTACCTATTGGTGACGCCCGACATACCAAATGGGGTCATCATTGATGAGGACATGCTAGGGAAGGTGTTGCGGCTCAAATATGCAGACCATGATATCACACACACGTCAAAGTTACCTAAAGTTTCACCACACTAGTACTTGGAAATGAAAATAGACCCAACAATGAACCAGAGCATACATGTGCCCAAGGTATGGGCCAGAGGATTGGAGTGATAAGACATACTCAATATGTTCGACATCCCACACTTAGGTAGGAGAAATGAGGTGAATATATGCGTTAAGTTGTTCCTAACCTGTGTACATGGTGGTTATTTGTGGCCGAACAGACCAATCTCCATAGATATAGACCTGATTTTGAGGATCATGGGCTTACCGTTGCGGGGAAAATATCCCACCCTATTGTTTGCTGACAAAAAGAATGACAAAACATTATCAGAGGCCATGAGACAAAATTTTCCCATAGTTAGAGGGGTGTATGGGTTGGATGTTCCTAGCATATGCGACCCAACTGTCATAATTGTGACACAGGAAGTAGTGTGTAAGTTGCTATAGGATTACAAGAAAAACCAAGTGTCAACGGGAGTAATAGCTGCGGTGGAGAAGTGTGTCTAAGGAACCTCAATGAACTGGGCACCCTTCTTATTAAATCAATTCCTTATTGACCACACAGAAGCATGGGATAAAATCATGTAATTCCACTATCCATGGCTTCTAATTTTTCTTGCGTTCATAGCATGGGAAGAGCTGCAGGATGCACAGTCCTTGAGACTATAAGGGAAGCCATGCCTAGCAACTAAGTATCATAATTTCCGGTACATGACTAACAAATGATGATATATCGACACTAATGTGGTGTTTTTTATATATGGGGAAAAGATTCATAAGTGCATCAAGGATATGTCGTGTATTTCACCACAACTAGTAGAGGTGTATGCCCTGATTGTGTAGTTTTGGGAAGACCAACATCATATCTATGTCCAAGCAAAGAAGGAATCGAGAGAGGAATGGGTCTAGAAAAAGTACAAGTTCACCGAAGAAGACATCCAATTGATCATGCAGGATTGGGATCCAGATTGGAAGGTTCCTACGAACGAAATAGAGATGGAGTGCCCAAACAATGAAGAAGAAGAACATGGCAATGATCAAGGGAATGATCAAGGGAATGATCAAGGAAATAGTCAAGGTAATGATGTAGAGAATGTGCAGTATACCATACCACTATAAGACTATGTGCAACTGAAAACCCCGAAAGCAGAAGAGAAAATAAAAGATAAGGGTAAGGGGCCAACCACATATGCGCACAAGAAGACGAAATCACACAAAGAACCAACCAACTATACCTTGACAGAAGATGGAATCAACATAATCGAATACTAAGTAAGGAATGCCACAATGGAGGCATTTTAATAGGTATAACAACTACAGGAAGAGTTGAGCAGGAAGGTGCAGGAGCAGTTTCCTACATTACAACAACGGTTGGAAGTAGTGAGCAACGCACTAGGGGAAGCAGGGACAACTACTTCATCCTTGTCAAAGATATAAGCAGGGTGCATAGTTTTGTAGATCTCGTCGAATGTAGTTGAGTTCCCCATGAAAGAAATGAAGGTGCAAGTGCGAGCACTAATTCATCTGGACTTAGTATTTTCGTGGATGCCCACAATAGTACTACATGGATTGCAAACAAGAATAGTGCATGAAATATGGTTTCGTGAAGAGGTAGCATCAAGAGAATTGAATAAGGAAACGACATACAAGGTCACCCTGCAACATGATTATACAACTACTTTACAAGAGAAGAGTACGACTGAGGAAAAGGTGGAAAGGACATTAAAGGAGAAGAGCGAGGTTGAAGAAAAGGCCGAGAGGATATTGAAGGAGAAGGACAAGGCTGAGCAACAGACATAAAAAATACAACAGGTTTTCCAAAAACTATATAAGGATATCCCAGAAGTACTAATGGTGGTTGAATCCACACTTGAAGAACAACTCTCGAAAATCATTGAACTCATTAAAGGCTGCAGCATTAGGATCAAAGACTTGGAATCGTGCACCACACTAGGGACACCACCTGCAGAAAAGGAGAAAAGGGAAAGGACAACAACAACCTTAGTGGTAACTATTAAGAATCTAAATCAGGGGTGAACGAGACTGTGTGATGAGATCATGCATATTTGGACACAGTTCACAATGAATCCAGAGCTGAAGGAAATCGAGGAGAGACTAAGAAGTGCACAGAAGAAGACGCAGAAAGAAAACAAAAGCATCAATACTCTACCACTAATTGAACCTATGACGACCATCCTGGAAAACAAACAACTATACAATGAAATAGAGCAGATGAGGGTTGAGAAAATGACCATTTCATAGATATTGGAACCCCTATAGGACAGAGAATTCAAAGTAATAGTGGAATTGGTAGTTGTGCAGGGTACAATAAAGAAAGTAGAGAAAGAATTTGAACAAAAACTCACGACCTCGACTGTGCAGGTCATAGAGGAAATTTAGGAAAAGGAAGAAAAGGTAAAGAAAGAAGTCACGACAGCTAGGGAAAACCTCCAAAATTTCATGGAGGCGTGGAGGAGTGCGATGCAATAGGCCTTAGTGGCTCGAGGCAAGCCATAGGTGAGTGTTGAGGGGTTGTTTGATAGGAATTTCAAAGAACTAAGTGTTGAGGGCACGCGCAAAACTGGGAAGGACAACAGTTCAACATGCAAAAGCAAATAGGCACACAAAATCAGAAAGAACAACAATCGGGAAAGGAAAGGCTACATGTAGGTGCAAAAGAAAGAAAAGCATGCACAAACTATGATTTGTAATGAGTCATCATGAGTTGTCATAGGTTTTTGGGATAAGTAAGTAGGATTTTGAGCCCTAAATTCCATGTATAAATATGTAATGGTTCGGGCATAATAGGTTGTTGTTAGCTCGCCAGTCGGTCAGTTGAAGGTTGAAGGTTGTTGTTTTTGTAGTGGTTGTTGAGGCTGAGAGCAAAGACTGAAAATGGGAGAGAGTCTATGTCTGAGAGTTTAGAGAGTTGTTGTAGAGAAAGTCTTGCACTATAGAATGACTAGGCATGATATATCTATTGTAGTGCAGTGTGTAAGCCTGAGATGATTATAGGAAGAATAATAAAGAAGCTAGTCATTATGGATGTAGCCCAAGGATTGGGTGAACCATGTTAAATTTTGTGTCTTCGTCTGTTGTGTTCATGTGATTGCTTAGGGATAATGTGTTTATGCATGTTAGAGTCAATCTGTTTGCTATATGATTGATGCACGGTGATAAAGAATGTCCCAAGAATGGCTTATGTTGTGATCTGCATAATAATAATAATGCATAATCGAATTTAGGAATTAATCAAGGAATAAAAGACACAAAATACTATGCACAAGGTATATAAATAAGAATTAATATGTTGATGGCATCCCCTTCCCTCATCGCTGCAGAAACTTGGTTCTTGTAGTCCCATTAGATACCTTGGATGAGACTTTTCCTGCATGCAGGTGATGCCGAAAGGGCCAATATATGAAGGTTTTTTATTGCTTAGATAACTTGAACCTATGGTCTTACAACCGTGTGCCAACACAAAGTTAGCTTCTTCTTCATCTGAGAAGTGTTTAGAGGAATCATGATCTTAAGATGTTGACAATTTGATAGATACCTTAAAGACAACATCCTTTAGATCTAACTGTTCATTCCTGGTTCTCATCTCATAGGCAGTCGATATTCCATGGAGCCTATTCATAGTTGATTTGTCTAGTTCATGCATTTCTTCTATAGCAGAAACGTTTGCATCAAGTCTTGAGGGAAGAGACCTTAGTAACTTTTGAACTACCATAGCTTCTTCAGTATTTTCACCTAGCCCTTTCATAGTGTTTATAGTGTCATCTACTCTGAGAAAGAATCCTATAATATTTTCATCTTCACTCATCCTTAGGATTTCACATTGCATTCTGTGATCTTGAAGTTTGGCCAACTTTGCTTTCTCGTCTCCTTCAAAACTGTTTACCAATTTGTCCCATATTTCCTTTACAGATTCCAACTACATCACTTTAAAAAATTATGTTTCTGCAAGCCCACCTTGGATAGCATTCATAGCTCTTGCATTACTGTAGTAATTTTTCTTACCGACTTCATCAGTTGGAAGAGTTGTTGGAATTTTATAACCATCTACACGATCCACCAGACTTCCATACCAAGAGACATCAAGTAGGTCTTCATTCTAACTTTCCAAAATGCAAAATTTGTTCCACTGAATAGAGGAGGTCTGGTTGAAGAAGAAAATTAATCTTGACTTGCCATACCTTTTGTGTGATCTTCCTTCCAGTTGTTAGGATATTACTAAAGGAACCTCACTCTAATGCCAATTGTTGTAACTTACAGTAATATTGAGGAGGGGGGGGGTGAATTAGTATTACATCAATCTTCTCAATTTACTTTCCTTTAAACAATTATAAGTGCTTACTTAATCAACACTACATGCATAAATCAAAACAACACAGAAAAACGCAGTACACCGAGATTTTTATGTGGAAACCCAATGCAAGAGAAAACCACAAAACATCCTTCTTTATGTTCTTATGCAAGCACCAACTTATAGTTTACAATTATTCAGCTCGACATGCACCCACATGTCACAGACAATGAGGACAATGATCCTCTCAGGAACCAACCTATCACAGATAATGGGGACACCAATCCTCTTAGGAACCAACCTATTACAAATGATGAGAACACCAATCCTCGGTGATCTTCAAGTCACCCTAGCACCACCTTGCCACCCTATATTCAATTTTCTAAAAAAATATTTCTTACAGAACTGGACCTTTCTCCACAAGTAAAAAACAATATGATATGTCTCTAGTTTAGTTCCTTTGAATGGTTACAAGACCTTTTTTTTCTCTTCTCATCCGCACATATGTTGGATCATGTTGTCATTGATGCCAATGGTTTGATTGATTGATGTCAAGTGATTGATTGATGTCAAAGGATTGATTGACTGATGATTTATGTAATATAATATGTATTGTCCTTGATGAGAATGCATAGATGAAGATGGATCAATGAGTTTTCATTGATACATTATGAAGATGGATCGATGTGGTTTCATTGGTATATGATGCATTGTTGGAAAAATGTATAGATGACTCATTATTGTCTTATCATGATTGAGAAGGTGCAGAAATGGATGAACTCCAAAGTGGTCCCCTTATGGTGAAATCCCTCACGAGAAGACGCTTTACGGATTGAGTTCTCCTAGAAGAAAGGTTGGAGGACCCATGCTTGTATGAGGAATACCAAGATGAAGATCAAGGAAATTGTTGGTGAAACTATCCTAGATGGATAGTGCTTGTCATACCATTTCTGGTGGTATGTGGAATGTCACATAACTCCTCCTAGTTTGAGAGTTATGGC
>JZKD02S0385843.1:0-18418 GCA_000966675.3 Picea glauca
CTAGCATAAATGATAAATTTAACTAAAGGATGAGGTGAGAGAAAGTGTTTCAAAGGCAAGCCTTTCAAACCCTAGAAGATGATGTCACCCCCTAGCCTAGGATAACCTAGGCCTAGGATGTCACCCCCTTTTCAACCTATAAAATTCAAGGCTAGCTCAAGGGAAGAAGCAAGATGAGTGTAGCAAAGGCTAGGCTCAATCCTTCTTCTTCAATGGCTGAAATATTTCTCTCTAAGGGGGCATCAAACAAGGACCTACTTGTGTGCTTGTTACCTAGGGTTTCAAATCAGCAATTTAATAAGTAAATGCAAGAAAGTAAACCTACAACCATTCAATTAAGAAGTTTTGCAAGAAAATCACTTACATATCAAGAAGAAAAGCATGTGCAAACCCTAGTTGTAAACCTTCCTTGAAGAGAAATGACAAAAGATGCCAAAAAATCCTTCCATAAACAAGTGTGCCTCCCTTAGAAGACAAAACTACCCTAGTAGGGTGCAAAAATCAGACCTCACAAGTGTGAGTGAGTTGTGTTATGTTCAAATGAGGGAAAAACATCTTCAATATATAGTGTATCATGACCTCTAATTAATTTTAGGTCATTAAAAATAGCCGACAAGGCTACAAACCAAAAATCATATTGTTTTACATTAAACTGTTAAATGAAATCCTAAATGAGCAATAAACATGATGTTAAGCCCCTCTGAGGGAGACGTTGGCCCTTTTTAGGGCAAAATACAACATAAGATGACAAACGTTGGCCCTCCTTGGGCCTCCAAACTCTGCCACACCTGCCAAACTACTCTGTCAAGATGCCATACACTGTAGATGACATCATGGCTCCTAGATGACATCTTGGGGCATTAAAAGGGGCATGTTCCACCTGCAGTGGGTCAACCCCCCTCGGTTGGGCTCAGCCAAGGCATCCTGGATGAAAACGTTCTCCTTCTTCTCTTGTACAAAGGCTCGACCAATCAATGTCATGTCTCTGCCCCTGATGGGGTCCCAACAACCATCTGATGGGCTCTTCATCCCCATGGAGGTCTGAACTAATCATCTCCCCATGTGTACCGGTCCACTTGGTACCTGTCCGTCGGGCATGGTCCTGTACATCAAAAACTTCGCCCTCCATGGGCTCATTAGTCAAAAAGATCATAGCAATTTTAATCATGTTTCATCATTAAAGTTATCAAACACATGCATAAAAACACTGATATATCATCCAATAGCTCAAAAATATTACAAAGGCCTACAATACAAAGCTGAAGAAAAAGACAAAACACCCTATTGGGCTGGCATCCATAAGAAAAGGAAAATTTCCAAGGGGTATCATCCAAGCCATGTATATCAATGTGATGTGGTCAAGGGATGTCTAGGATTAGGATAGAGTGAGAGTTAGGGCTGCATGGTCTTACCTGTGGGTGCCTTTGTAGAAGGCGAGCTATACCTGTCATGGATGCAAGTTTTTTCCAAGCCCTTTTGCCTTTTATTCTTATCTTATTTTGTTATTTTCATTCTTTTTATCCAAGGACTAATTGGAGGACATTGTCTTGGCATGGTGACTAGAGTTGACAGTGTTACCCATAAGTACCTTCATAGAAATGATAAGGNAAAAAATGACACATACCATGATACCTGGACCAATTACCTCATGAAGCAAGAGCCTTCTCTGATATAGGACCAGACCGATGGTGATGGATGTTGTTGCTGCTGAAAAGACAAGTTATATGAAAGAGAAGAAAGATGGGCCCTCCAGGGCCATGCTCAGGTCAATCATGCTCTCGGTACTCCATGTCTAAGACCTGTGGGCCTTGAGACATGATCTCCTAGTTATCCCTAGAAATCGGGGATATCAAGACCAACAGTATCCGCAGTGTGAGATAAAACTCAGAGATGAGTAACATATGAGGAATAGACAGAAGCAAGAGAAGAATTGAAGAACAGCTTGAAGCAGAGCAAAATTGCAGAATAGACAGAGGAAGAGAAGAATTGCAACAGTTAGAAGAAGACCAGATTTACAGAACATAGAAGAAGTGGTAAGAATCAATTTATCTGTGTTGTTGGTTATTCAATCATTTATTTATAATCAAGGTGGTAGGGAGGTGGTAGGGAGGATTGTTGTCCTTAGAGGTTCAAGTGGGTGCTTGAACACAGGGAGTTGTAGATTCCATCTGGTTGCAGCCAGAAAAGCCAGGGTGGCAGGGTGGTGCAAGGGAGAATTGTTGTTCTTTGTTATACAGGTTGGTGCCTGTGTGATTGGAAGTTGGTGCTTCCATCCAGTTGGTATTGGAACACTCAAGGAGTTGTTGCTTCCTTCTAGTGGGTGCTAGAGAAACCACGGAGTTGGTGCTTCCTTCTAGTAGGTGCTAGAGAAAACAGAGAGTTGGTGCTCTCAACAAGTTGGAGATTGTAAAAAAGAGGTAGTAGCCTCACTTTGAGTTGGTGCTCAAACATAGACGATGTACAGAACTTAAAAGATTGCCTATCGTTTCGAAGAAGAAGAAGTTTTCTCCCTTTATGGATTTCCTCGTGAAAATCTATCTCTGTGTATATCTTATGTGTGACTGATGCTCATTATTTATGTTGTTCATATGATGTATAATATTGATGGTCACTTGATGAAAGATTAAAAATGGTTTAATAGAATTAGTATTGTTTAAGCACAGTAACAACTGATTCACCCCCCCTCTCAGTTGTCTTGGTAATTTCAACATAATTACAGAGCAGCAGAGTACTCAACAAGATCCAACACATTCAAGCACTAAGCACATCAACATAGATAAGATCTAGCATCTTATTCAAATCATTAGGCACTAAGCTATTATATTCATCTAAGCATACATCATTTCACTAAGCATTAATCATATGAACAATAAAACAACCATAATGCACAAAGCAACCACAACACATGATATACGTGGTTCACCCTCGGCTTGGGGCTACATCCACCAAATCTTCTTCTCTTTATTGTCTTATGTCAATCATCTACATGCACAGAGCCACAAGATCCTACTCTGCATAGGACAGGATATATGCGCACACTCTGCCAAATCCTCCTTCCCTGAGTTATGTTACAGCACAAATGCCTACATAATATCTTTACATCAACTTGCACTTAGCTCTGCAAGTGTCCAACATAGCATGCACAAAGAATTTACAATTATCACTCACACTTAGCACAACATCACACAGATGCATATATCCTTACATCACCTAGACATATATTTATACACTACAAAAGGGCCTAAACATGGGTAAACCCATGGGCTGACATCTCCATACCCGTTACATAAGCCCAAAACCGAAAAATCCCTAAACAAGGGGCCAAGATCCCGCGATCTTCGCTTCGACTTGCGGTCTACCTTCGATAGCCTGTCAAAATCCCAAAATAGTTCAAACCTAACCAAGGATCTCCAAAACTTGGTCAAGGGCCAACAATACTCCTTTCCCATCCAATTGATATCTTGCAAATAGATGTATTATGATCCATGGGCATGTTTGTTTTATATATTAATGGATTATGATATCTAATGTGCTAACCTGTTATATTATCACTATATGCTTGCTTTGCTTGTTTGTTGAAAACTTGTTGCGGGTATAAAGCTTTGGGTCGAAGTCCTCAACAGTGGAAATTATCAAACGTTTGGATGAGGTAGGTCTCTTTCTTACCTCCTTTGCACATTAGTTTATCTAGAATATGTTGGAATTCAGTCGATTTCTACAGTCACTCCTATTTTTTGTGGTTCACCCTAGCCATAGAGAGATTTTCCTCGTAACAAAATTGGCGACTCCACTGGGGAAGAATCTTCTTTCTTAGGGTTTGAAGTACTTTTCTCCTTAGATTTCTCTCGTTTCTATTGTGGTTATTGTCGCGTCATTGCTTGAAAANAAAAAATGACACATACCATGATACCTGGACCAATTACCTCATGAAGCAAGAGCCTTCTCTGATATAGGACCAGACCGATGGTGATGGATGTTGTTGCTGCTGAAAAGACAAGTTATATGAAAGAGAAGAAAGATGGGCCCTCCAGGGCCATGCTCAGGTCAATCATGCTCTCGGTACTCCATGTCTAAGACCTGTGGGCCTTGAGACATGATCTCCTAGTTATCCCTAGAAATCGGGGATATCAAGACCAACAGTATCCGCAGTGTGAGATAAAACTCAGAGATGAGTAACATATGAGGAATAGACAGAAGCAAGAGAAGAATTGAAGAACAGCTTGAAGCAGAGCAAAATTGCAGAATAGACAGAGGAAGAGAAGAATTGCAACAGTTAGAAGAAGACCAGATTTACAGAACATAGAAGAAGTGGTAAGAATCAATTTATCTGTGTTGTTGGTTATTCAATCATTTATTTATAATCAAGGTGGTAGGGAGGTGGTAGGGAGGATTGTTGTCCTTAGAGGTTCAAGTGGGTGCTTGAACACAGGGAGTTGTAGCTTCCATCTGGTTGCAGCCAGAAAAGCCAGGGTGGCAGGGTGGTGCAAGGGAGAACTGTTGTTCTTTGTTATACAGGTTGGTGCCTGTGTGATTGGAAGTTGGTGCTTCCATCCAGTTGGTATTGGAACACTTAAGGAGTTGTTGCTTCCTTCTAGTGGGTGCTAGAGAAACCACAGAGTTGGTGCTTCCTTCTAGTAGGTGCTAGAGAAAACAGAGAGTTGGTGCTCTCAACAAGTTGGAGATTGTAAAACAGAGGTAGTAGCCTCACTTTGAGTTGGTGCTCAAACATAGACGATGTACAGAACTTAAAATATTTCCTATCATTTCGAAGAAGAAGAAGTTTTCTCCCTTTATGGATTTCCTCGTGAAAATCTGTCTCTGTGTATATCTTATGTGTGACTGATGCTCATTATTTATGTTGTTCATATGATGTATAATATTGATGGTCACTTGATGAAAGATTAAAAATGGTTTAATAGAATTAGTATTGTTTAAGCACAGTAACAACTGATTCACCCCCCCTCTCAGTTGTCTTGGTAATTTCAACATAATTACAGAGCAGCAGAGTACTCAACAAGATCCAACACATTCAAGCACTAAGCACATCAACATAGATAAGATCTAGCATCTTATTCAAATCATTAGGCACTAAGCTATTATATTCATCTAAGCATACATCATTTCACTAAGCATTAATCATATGAACAATAAAACAACCATAATGCACAAAGCAACCACAACACATGATATACGTGGTTCACCCTCGGCTTGGGGCTACATCCACCAAATCTTCTTCTCTTTATTGTCTTATGTCAATCATCTACATGCACAGAGCCACAAGATCCTACTCTGCATAGGACAGGATATATGCGCACACTCTGCCAAATCCTCCTTCCCTGAGTTATGTTACAGCACAAATGCCTACATAATATCTTTACATCAACTTGCACTTAGCTCTGCAAGTGTCCAACATAGCATGCACAAAGAATTTACAATTATCACTCACACTTAGCACAACATCACACAGATGCATATATCCTTACATCACCTAGACATATATTTATACACTACAAAAGGGCCTAAACATGGGTAAACCCATGGGCTGACATCTCCATACCCGTTACATAAGCCCAAAACCGAAAAATCCCTAAACAAGGGGCCAAGATCCCGCGATCTTCGCTTCGACTTGCGGTCTACCTTCGATAGCCTGTCAAAATCCCAAAATAGTTCAAACCTAACCAAGGATCTCCAAAACTTGGTCAAGGGCCAACAATACTCCTTTCCCATCCAATTGATATCTTGCAAATAGATGTATTATGATCCATGGGCATGTTTGTTTTATATATTAATGGATTATGATATCTAATGTGCTAACCTGTTATATTATCACTATATGCTTGCTTTGCTTGTTTGTTGAAAACTTGTTGCGGGTATAAAGCTTTGGGTCGAAGTCCTCAACAGTGGAAATTATCAAACGTTTGGATGAGGTAGGTCTCTTTCTTACCTCCTTTGCACATTAGTTTATCTAGAATATGTTGGAATTCAGTCGATTTCTACAGTCACTCCTATTTTTTGTGGTTCACCCTAGCCATAGAGAGATTTTCCTCGTAACAAAATTGGCGACTCCACTGGGGAAGAATCTTCTTTCTTAGGGTTTGAAGTACTTTTCTCCTTAGATTTCTCTCGTTTCTATTGTGGTTATTGTCGCGTCATTGCTTGAAAATTCATGTTCACTCTGGGTCTGAGTTTTTAGCCTTTTTCCCTTGCCTGGACTTGTTTCAAATCATATACGCGCCTTTTCTCTTGGTAGTCATGTACACACACGTGATGTCTCACTGTAAGCTGTGTATATACGCATTATTTGCCCAAACAGTCACATACACCTTTTTCATTTCCTTTTTTCTTGGTCTGGTGTTTGTTGGGTGGGATTTTATGCTTGTTGAGTCTTCTTAGGTCTCTGTAGTGCCTGTTGAGTGTCTGTGGGATGACAGGAAACCCTCTTTTGGTTGAATTTTTGGGCGAAGTTTTTCTCTTCATCTTTTCATTTTTATTGTCCTTATACATTGGGCTGGGTTCTTTGCTACTTGATATCCCGCTTGAGTTATCTTTATTTCACACACAGTAGGTTTATATATCAAGTTACTTTTTAGTCCATGCATTTTCAGTTTTAATATATTGAAAATACAAAAAACAAAAATAGGCATTTTTCATTGCTTGGCATTTTTTTTTTTTGAGTTTTTTATCATTAGCTTAGTGCATACATTGAAAGATTGCAACTTTACTTATGAATTGTATATTTGAATTTGAAAATTGCATCGTTTTTTAGGAACATATCATTCATCAAAAGTTATAGTTAGGACTTTGCATTATTTTCATATTTACTTTCTTGCAGAGTCATAACACCATTNTCTCTGTGTATATCTTATGTGTGACTGATGCTCATTATTTATGTTGTTCATATGATGTATAATATTGATGGTCACTTGATGAAAGATTAAAAATGGTTTAATAGAATTAGTATTGTTTAAGCACAGTAACAACTGATTCACCCCCCCTCTCAGTTGTCTTGGTAATTTCAACATAATTACAGAGCAGCAGAGTACTCAACAAGATCCAACACATTCAAGCACTAAGCACATCAACATAGATAAGATCTAGCATCTTATTCAAATCATTAGGCACTAAGCTATTATATTCATCTAAGCATACATCATTTCACTAAGCATTAATCATATGAACAATAAAACAACCATAATGCACAAAGCAACCACAACACATGATATACGTGGTTCACCCTCGGCTTGGGGCTACATCCACCAAATCTTCTTCTCTTTATTGTCTTATGTCAATCATCTACATGCACAGAGCCACAAGATCCTACTCTGCATAGGACAGGATATATGCGCACACTCTGCCAAATCCTCCTTCCCTGAGTTATGTTACAGCACAAATGCCTACATAATATCTTTACATCAACTTGCACTTAGCTCTGCAAGTGTCCAACATAGCATGCACAAAGAATTTACAATTATCACTCACACTTAGCACAACATCACACAGATGCATATATCCTTACATCACCTAGACATATATTTATACACTACAAAAGGGCCTAAACATGGGTAAACCCATGGGCTGACATCTCCATACCCGTTACATAAGCCCAAAACCGAAAAATCCCTAAACAAGGGGCCAAGATCCCGCGATCTTCGCTTCGACTTGCGGTCTACCTTCGATAGCCTGTCAAAATCCCAAAATAGTTCAAACCTAACCAAGGATCTCCAAAACTTGGTCAAGGGCCAACAATACTCCTTTCCCATCCAATTGATATCTTGCAAATAGATGTATTATGATCCATGGGCATGTTTGTTTTATATATTAATGGATTATGATATCTAATGTGCTAACCTGTTATATTATCACTATATGCTTGCTTTGCTTGTTTGTTGAAAACTTGTTGCGGGTATAAAGCTTTGGGTCGAAGTCCTCAACAGTGGAAATTATCAAACGTTTGGATGAGGTAGGTCTCTTTCTTACCTCCTTTGCACATTAGTTTATCTAGAATATGTTGGAATTCAGTCGATTTCTACAGTCACTCCTATTTTTTGTGGTTCACCCTAGCCATAGAGAGATTTTCCTCGTAACAAAATTGGCGACTCCACTGGGGAAGAATCTTCTTTCTTAGGGTTTGAAGTACTTTTCTCCTTAGATTTCTCTCGTTTCTATTGTGGTTATTGTCGCGTCATTGCTTGAAAACTCATGTTCACTCTGGGTCTGAGTTTTTATCCTTTTTCCCTTGCCTGGACTTGTTTCAAATCATATACGTGCCTTTTCTCTTGGTAGTCACATACACACACGTGATGTCTCACTGTAAGCTGTGTATATACGCATTATTTCCTTTTTTCTTGGTCTGGTGTTTGTTGGGTGGGATTTTATGCTTGTTGAGCCTTCTTAGGTCTCTGTAGTGCCTGTTGAGTGCCTGTGGGATGACAGGAAACCCTCTTTTGGTAGAATTTTTGGGCGAAGTTTTTCTCTTCATCTTTTCATTTTTATTGTCCTTATACATTGGGATGGGTTCTTTGCTACTTGATCTCCCGCTTGAGTTATCTTTATTTCACACAAAGTAGGTTTATACATCAAGTTACTTTTTATTCCATGCATTTTCAGTTTTAATATATTGAAAATACAAAAAACAAAAATAGGCATTTTTCATTGCTTGGAATTTTTGTCTTTTGAGTTTTTTATCATTAGCTTAGTGCATACATTGAAAGATTGCAACTTTACTTATGAATTGTATATTTGAATTTGAAAATTGCATCATTTTTTAGGAACATATCATTCATCAAAAGTTATAGTTAGGACTTTGCATTATTTTCATATTTACTTTCTTGCAGAGTCATAACACCATTGGTTTCATCACCATATACCTTTTTGAGTAATCATGGCCATAAAATCAACGCTATAATTTAAAATTTATTAATAACGATTTAATTTTCTAGGGTGCATAAACTAGTCTAGGATTTAGTGCCTTGGAATAGGATTTTGTGAGTAAACTTCTCGAAGGCAATTAAATCAGCATATGTGTCTGAGTCAGAGAGTGGAGAAATCCATTGTATAATTGGTAAGATCAGGAGGCTCCGCTCACATCGGAGTCAATCACGAGGAAGCGTGAAGTTGGTTGAAGGCATATCCCCTGGATACTCACCTAGCGTCAAATATATTTATGTCAATTTATTCGTATTTGGGGATCTTGCTAGTGCCCATACCTCCATGAGAGGTGGCACTTTCAAGGTTTCGAGCTTTGCTAGCCTTCCCATACAGTGATCCAGACTTATGACTACTCACCTGTGCATTGATTATACAGTGGTTTATTAGTTGCGTGAAATAGGTATCTCATAGGTTACTTGCAAGGGTTATTTTGCAAGTACCCTGGGTCAGATAAGGGTCGGACATCACACAGCCTTTATGGAGGATTACCTCTTCGGGAGGGTCTGACCGACTAATTGTTAAGCCCACAAGGGCCCCTATAATTGATTTTGTTACCTTCGATATTTAGCAGGGAGTCTCAAGTCCCTCTTGGATGAGACATACCTTCTTTAGGGAGGGAGGCCACTTAGCCACTTTAGCCCATTTGCATGCATATTGGCCGTTTGAATTTTGGTGTGGTATTTTCTTACCAGTTGGCCTTAGGATATATATATTTTTATCTTTAGAGTCTTAAGTAATTGTGGATTTAGACCAGCTGCCCCATCGGTCCCGTTGCTTGTTACAATTACCACCGAATTTTGTGTCCTTTCCTTCTAAAAGGCATAGAGTCATTACACATGGTACACACACATCCACTGCTTAGACTTGTGATTCTACAAGGATGAGTACTAAAACGGGTCTTCATAATTATGGGAGCCCTTCGACTCTCATACCCATTGTGCTTAATGGCACCCCTTCGACTCCTACAAACTCCATGGTTGTAGTATCGGAGGCACGTATCATTACTATGGCCCGACCTATAGTTAATTCTCATGCTACCGCCTCGAACCCCTTTGGGTATCTTGGCCACTCACTGGGCTACAATGTTCAGTCCATCCCTATGGCTTCTAGTCCATTTTCTTATGGTATGCCTAATTTCACCTCGCATTTTTCGAACTCCATCCCAGATGTTGGCCCTAATGCTAGTGTTGGGCTTGGTGGCAGCACACCTTCGTACACTCCTTTTTCATTTGGTGGATCTCAAATCTCTCAAATGACTCCTAATATGGTAGGTATGCCTTCTTTTAACCCTGGGTCCAATCCTCCTACTTATGGGTGGAATAGTCAACCTGGCGGACAAGTTTCGACTCAAGTTCCATCCTACAATCCTACCTCCTCGGCGTAGATTCTGACCAATACACTTGGCATGACGAATCCACGTTTATCCTCTGGTTTCCAACCTATGGGGGGTTAGTTTCACACTTTGGGCTACCCCAAACCTGGATCTAATCCAGTTGGGGCAGTTTTTATAACCCTCAATAGAACATTCCAACTGGAATGATGCCCAACCCACCTTATATGAATCAGCTCGAAGGAGGGCCTTATAATGCCAGACAGGGCCATGGTGTTTACCAGAACCCTGGATGGCCTCTGAATCCGCAAGCGCAATATTTCTTGGGAGGTTGGGGCCAGATGTCACAACCCTGTCTCCCTTTTCTGGCCACGCTTAATATGCCATATTTGTCTAAGTTAATGAATGACCCTGTGAGTCATGATCCTACATGGCCCCCGGTCCCCACCAAACTTCCTTTAGACATCCCAAAGTTTGAATGTAAGAATGGAGAGGATCCTGGTGATCACATCACTACCTTTCACCTTTGGTGCTCATCAAACTCCCTTAATGACGATTCTATTCATTTGAGATTATTTCAATGCACCCTTATCGGAGTTGTTGTGAAATGGTATATTGAGTTACCGAGGGGGCATATGGGACTTTTACCTAGTTGGTGATGGTCTTCCTTAACCACTTCCAGTTTCCCATTCCTTATGATGTTGGTTTAGAGTTGTTGTCTACTTTACACTAGGATACCACCACTCATATCTCGGACCATATCCAGGAGTGGCGTAGACGGAAGAGGTTGATTAAGACCGCTATAGCCCCAACCTTTCTTTTCAAATGGTTTCTTAAGTCTTTGCACGCTCCTATCTCGAAGTACGTTGCTACTTCTGAGGTTACCACTGAGGAAGAAGCTATATTTAGAGCCCAATAGTTAGATTTGATATATGCTCAGTCTGGGATGTTATACCACCTCCTTCTTGACGCACCGTCGTCTACTTATGTCCCTAGGAAAAATCCCAGACCTCATGCTGACGGCATTGTAGGTTCTGCCAATGTAAAGTCCACAGACTCGGTGAAGAACCAGTTAAAAGATTTGTCTTTAAGCCAGTCTGTAGGAGGACCAACCTCCTCTGTGTCTTCCAATCCCACTCAATCAGTGGATTTACACTCAATGCAATCGTAGACCAAGTCAAATGGTAGCCAACCACCAGGAGGGAATAAGAAGAAAGGATGTAATAACCGTAAGGGTGGGAAAAATGGTAATAAATCCAAGGACAATAATGAGAAGATAGGTAATAGTGTTGGAAAGGGAAAACAAGGAAAACGTAAGGTGAAGTTTCCTTGTAATCTTTGCACAGATGATCACCTTACCCATTTGTGCCCCAAACTTGAAGAAGCTGTGAGGATTTTAGCTCAATCACCCACTGTGCTGACGAATCCATTCCCACATAATAAACACTTAGCCTCGAGCTCCTCAAATGCTGAAAATGCGGCTAGTGGAGATCAAAACCAGTAGTCACAAGATGGTGATCGTTTATGTATCAATATGGTCAATGAAAAAATCAATGTAGCCACTCAATATCGAGACTATAGTTCTAAACAAACTATTCCTGGTCTAGAATCTCCTCCTCCTCCCCCGGAGGTGACTTTACAGATTAAGAAACCAGAGCCACANTAACAAAATTGGCGACTCCACTGGGGAAGAATCTTCTTTCTTAGGGTTTGAAGTACTTTTCTCCTTAGATTTCTCTCGTTTCTATTGTGGTTATTGTCGCGTCATTGCTTGAAAACTCATGTTCACTCTGGGTCTGAGTTTTTATCCTTTTTCCCTTGCCTGGACTTGTTTCAAATCATATACGTGCCTTTTCTCTTGGTAGTCACATACACACACGTGATGTCTCACTGTAAGCTGTGTATATACGCATTATTTCCTTTTTTCTTGGTCTGGTGTTTGTTGGGTGGGATTTTATGCTTGTTGAGCCTTCTTAGGTCTCTGTAGTGCCTGTTGAGTGCCTGTGGGATGACAGGAAACCCTCTTTTGGTAGAATTTTTGGGCGAAGTTTTTCTCTTCATCTTTTCATTTTTATTGTCCTTATACATTGGGATGGGTTCTTTGCTACTTGATCTCCCGCTTGAGTTATCTTTATTTCACACAAAGTAGGTTTATACATCAAGTTACTTTTTATTCCATGCATTTTCAGTTTTAATATATTGAAAATACAAAAAACAAAAATAGGCATTTTTCATTGCTTGGAATTTTTGTCTTTTGAGTTTTTTATCATTAGCTTAGTGCATACATTGAAAGATTGCAACTTTACTTATGAATTGTATATTTGAATTTGAAAATTGCATCATTTTTTAGGAACATATCATTCATCAAAAGTTATAGTTAGGACTTTGCATTATTTTCATATTTACTTTCTTGCAGAGTCATAACACCATTGGTTTCATCACCATATACCTTTTTGAGTAATCATGGCCATAAAATCAACGCTATAATTTAAAATTTATTAATAACGATTTAATTTTCTAGGGTGCATAAACTAGTCTAGGATTTAGTGCCTTGGAATAGGATTTTGTGAGTAAACTTCTCGAAGGCAATTAAATCAGCATATGTGTCTGAGTCAGAGAGTGGAGAAATCCATTGTATAATTGGTAAGATCAGGAGGCTCCGCTCACATCGGAGTCAATCACGAGGAAGCGTGAAGTTGGTTGAAGGCATATCCCCTGGATACTCACCTAGCGTCAAATATATTTATGTCAATTTATTCGTATTTGGGGATCTTGCTAGTGCCCATACCTCCATGAGAGGTGGCACTTTCAAGGTTTCGAGCTTTGCTAGCCTTCCCATACAGTGATCCAGACTTATGACTACTCACCTGTGCATTGATTATACAGTGGTTTATTAGTTGCGTGAAATAGGTATCTCATAGGTTACTTGCAAGGGTTATTTTGCAAGTACCCTGGGTCAGATAAGGGTCGGACATCACACAGCCTTTATGGAGGATTACCTCTTCGGGAGGGTCTGACCGACTAATTGTTAAGCCCACAAGGGCCCCTATAATTGATTTTGTTACCTTCGATATTTAGCAGGGAGTCTCAAGTCCCTCTTGGATGAGACATACCTTCTTTAGGGAGGGAGGCCACTTAGCCACTTTAGCCCATTTGCATGCATATTGGCCGTTTGAATTTTGGTGTGGTATTTTCTTACCAGTTGGCCTTAGGATATATATATTTTTATCTTTAGAGTCTTAAGTAATTGTGGATTTAGACCAGCTGCCCCATCGGTCCCGTTGCTTGTTACAATTACCACCGAATTTTGTGTCCTTTCCTTCTAAAAGGCATAGAGTCATTACACATGGTACACACACATCCACTGCTTAGACTTGTGATTCTACAAGGATGAGTACTAAAACGGGTCTTCATAATTATGGGAGCCCTTCGACTCTCATACCCATTGTGCTTAATGGCACCCCTTCGACTCCTACAAACTCCATGGTTGTAGTATCGGAGGCACGTATCATTACTATGGCCCGACCTATAGTTAATTCTCATGCTACCGCCTCGAACCCCTTTGGGTATCTTGGCCACTCACTGGGCTACAATGTTCAGTCCATCCCTATGGCTTCTAGTCCATTTTCTTATGGTATGCCTAATTTCACCTCGCATTTTTCGAACTCCATCCCAGATGTTGGCCCTAATGCTAGTGTTGGGCTTGGTGGCAGCACACCTTCGTACACTCCTTTTTCATTTGGTGGATCTCAAATCTCTCAAATGACTCCTAATATGGTAGGTATGCCTTCTTTTAACCCTGGGTCCAATCCTCCTACTTATGGGTGGAATAGTCAACCTGGCGGACAAGTTTCGACTCAAGTTCCATCCTACAATCCTACCTCCTCGGCGCAGATTCTGACCAATACACTTGGCATGATGAATCCACGTTTATCCTCTGGTTTCCAACCTAGGGGGGGTCAGTTTCACACTTTGGGCAACCCCCAACCTGGATCTAATCCAGCTGGGGCAGTTTTTATAACCCTCAATAGAACATTCCAGCTGGAATGATGCCCAACCCACCTTATATGAATCAGCTCGAAGGAGGGCCTTATAATGCCGGACAGGGCCATGGTGTTTACTAGAACCCTGGATGGCCTCTGAATCCGCAAGCGCAATATTTCTTGGGAGGTTGGGGCCAGATGTCGCAACCCTGTCTCCCTTTTCTGGCCACGCTTAATATGCCATATTTGTCTAAGTTAATGAATGACCCTGTGAGTCATGATCCTACATGACCCCCGGTCCCCACCAAACTTACTTTAGACATCCCAAAGTTTGAGTGTAAGAATGGAGAGGATCCTGGTGATCACATCACTACCTTTCACCTTTGGTGCTCATCAAACTCCCTTAATGAAGATTCTATTCATTTGAGATTATTTCAATGCACCCTTATCAGAGTTGTTGTGAAATGGTATATTGAGTTACCGAGGGGGCATATGGGACTTTTACCTAGTTGGTGATGGTCTTCCTTAACCACTTCCAGTTTCCCATTCCTTATGATGTTGGTTTAGAGTTGTTGTCTACTTTACACTAGGATACCACCACTCATATCTCGGACCATATCCAGGAGTGGCGTAGACGGAAGAGGTTGATTAAGACCGCTATAGCCCCAACCTTTCTTTTCAAATGGTTTCTTAAGTCTTTGCACGCTCCTATCTCGAAGTACGTTGCTACTTCTGAGGTTACCACTGAGGAAGAAGCTATATTTAGAGCCCAATAGTTAGATTTGATATATGCTCAGTCTGGGATGTTATACCACCTCCTTCTTGACGCACCGTCGTCTACTTATGTCCCTAGGAAAAATCCCAGACCTCATGCTGACGGCATTGTAGGTTCTGCCAATGTAAAGTCCACAGACTCGGTGAAGAACCAGTTAAAAGATTTGTCTTTAAGCCAGTCTGTAGGAGGACCAACCTCCTCTGTGTCTTCCAATCCCACTCAATCAGTGGATTTACACTCAATGCAATCGTAGACCAAGTCAAATGGTAGCCAACCACCAGGAGGGAATAAGAAGAAAGGATGTAATAACCGTAAGGGTGGGAAAAATGGTAATAAATCCAAGGACAATAATGAGAAGATAGGTAATAGTGTTGGAAAGGGAAAACAAGGAAAACGTAAGGTGAAGTTTCCTTGTAATCTTTGCACAGATGATCACCTTACCCATTTGTGCCCCAAACTTGAAGAAGCTGTGAGGATTTTAGCTCAATCACCCACTGTGCTGACGAATCCATTCCCACATAATAAACACTTAGCCTCGAGCTCCTCAAATGCTGAAAATGCGGCTAGTGGAGATCAAAACCAGTAGTCACAAGATGGTGATCGTTTATGTATCAATATGGTCAATGAAAAAATCAATGTAGCCACTCAATATCGAGACTATAGTTCTAAACAAACTATTCCTGGTCTAGAATCTCCTCCTCCTCCCCCGGAGGTGACTTTACAGATTAAGAAACCAGAGCCACAACATCATATTCTGAAAGGAGTACTCAAGTGCTCTACCCATAATCTAAATGCTAGAGCTGCCCAGAACTACTCTATTGTTGAGGACCTGGGCCAAACCCATTGTGCTATGTTGGCTTAGGAGGTACTCCAGATGTGTCCTTCACAGAGGAATGCCTTACTGTCTGATCTAAGAGCTCTAGAACCTAGTGGCACAAAGCTTATCAAGTTTGATGTCACATATGTTAAGCCTCGCTTGCCTTACCATGTGGCTTTCCAAATCCATGTGGAGTATCCAAAGTATACCATGAAGCGTGCAATTGTTGATTAAGGCGATGTTATGTGTTTGATGTCTTTGTTTTGTTGAAAATCTCTTGGTTCTTCGACCCTTTCCAAGTCATCGAACATGTTGACTGCTTTCGACGGTCATTCCTTTCACCNGAGTTGTTGTGAAATGGTATATTGAGTTACCGAGGGGGCATATGGGACTTTTACCTAGTTGGTGATGGTCTTCCTTAACCACTTCCAGTTTCCCATTCCTTATGATGTTGGTTTAGAGTTGTTGTCTACTTTACACTAGGATACCACCACTCATATCTCGGACCATATCCAGGAGTGGCGTAGACGGAAGAGGTTGATTAAGACCGCTATAGCCCCAACCTTTCTTTTCAAATGGTTTCTTAAGTCTTTGCACGCTCCTATCTCGAAGTACGTTGCTACTTCTGAGGTTACCACTGAGGAAGAAGCTATATTTAGAGCCCAATAGTTAGATTTGATATATGCTCAGTCTGGGATGTTATACCACCTCCTTCTTGACGCACCGTCGTCTACTTATGTCCCTAGGAAAAATCCCAGACCTCATGCTGACGGCATTGTAGGTTCTGCCAATGTAAAGTCCACAGACTCGGTGAAGAACCAGTTAAAAGATTTGTCTTTAAGCCAGTCTGTAGGAGGACCAACCTCCTCTGTGTCTTCCAATCCCACTCAATCAGTGGATTTACACTCAATGCAATCGTAGACCAAGTCAAATGGTAGCCAACCACCAGGAGGGAATAAGAAGAAAGGATGTAATAACCGTAAGGGTGGGAAAAATGGTAATAAATCCAAGGACAATAATGAGAAGATAGGTAATAGTGTTGGAAAGGGAAAACAAGGAAAACGTAAGGTGAAGTTTCCTTGTAATCTTTGCACAGATGATCACCTTACCCATTTGTGCCCCAAACTTGAAGAAGCTGTGAGGATTTTAGCTCAATCACCCACTGTGCTGACGAATCCATTCCCACATAATAAACACTTAGCCTCGAGCTCCTCAAATGCTGAAAATGCGGCTAGTGGAGATCAAAACCAGTAGTCACAAGATGGTGATCGTTTATGTATCAATATGGTCAATGAAAAAATCAATGTAGCCACTCAATATCGAGACTATAGTTCTAAACAAACTATTCCTGGTCTAGAATCTCCTCCTCCTCCCCCGGAGGTGACTTTACAGATTAAGAAACCAGAGCCACAGCCTCATATTTTGAAAGGAGTACTTAAGCGCTCTACCCATAATCTAAATGCTAGAGCTACCCAGAACTACTCTATTGTTGAGGACCTGGGCCAAACCCATTGTGCTATGTTGGCTTAGGAGGTACTCCAGATGTGTCCTTCACAGAGGAATTCCTTACTCTCTGATCTAGGAGCTCTAGAACCTAGTGGCACAAAGCTTATCAAGTTTGATGTCACAGATGTTAAGCCTCACTTGCCTTACCATGTGGCTTTCCAAATCCATGTGGAGTATCCAAAGTATACCATGAAGCGTGCAGTTGTTGATTAAGGCGATGTTATGTGTTTGATGTCCCTGTTTTGTTGGAAATCTCTTGGTTCTTCGACCCTTTCCAAGTCATCGAACATGTTGACTGCTTTCGACGGTCATTCCTTTCACCCTCACGGTATTCTCCCTTCCTTTCTGGTCCAGTTAGATGGGAAGATGGTAGAGGTGGAAGTAGAGGTAGTGGATGCGCCTCTTGATTATAACCTATTACTAGGCCGCAATTGGACTTATGCTATGATCGTCGTCGTATCATCCATTTTCCGTACTCTTTGTTTTCCTCATGAAGGGAAGATTGTGACAATCGATCAGTTATCCTTTTTGTACTCTAGTCCTAATGCATCTCTTGGACAGTCGATCCTTGTGATCGATAATTCTCGGTCGGAATGAAATCGAGAATGTAGGTGTTGGAATGTATTCTTCCCTTATGGTTACTTTTGATCTCGACACTGAACCATCAATTTTATTCCATGTCTAGTAGGCTTGTCTCGACTAGGAGGTCCATTCCTTTCCGCACACATTATTTTGATGATCTGTGGACCCTACCTTCCCCGAATTTGTCTTGTGAAGGACAATCGCATGATGGTATGGCCATGCTACTACAAGCAGTAGAGATTGTGTATCAAGTTGTTCTCGACTCTTCTTTCGATCCTGATCATTATCCCTCACTGACGAACGAGGAGGATATTGTGTCTAGGCCCGTATGGGCCATCTCGTTGTCCTATTCACATGATTGCCTCAATGAGACTTTTCCTGATGAGTGAGATTGTTGTGGGTGGGGTTTTCAGTTTTCATCAAAAAAGCCACAGTGTAGTCATTAGATGAAGCCATCATCAAAGCCATGAATGGTTTTGACAAACCTTGGGATGATA
>JZKD02S0385887.1:0-18417 GCA_000966675.3 Picea glauca
GTTTTTGTTTAAATTGAGATTTTTATGCTCGTTTCTAAATTTTGACATATACTCTTGTAATGAATGTTTCATACTATAGTGAATGTCTTAATTTTGTCTCAAATCAAGTCAAGGCATAGAACTATTTGAAAAGGTTGATTTTGTAGCTCATTTTAATTATCAAGATTCTAATAGGGGCCCTTTAAATTTTGTAAAAATATAGGGGGAGTTGTTGGGGCCCAATAGGTTTGAACACCTTGAGGAAATGTATAATGATGATCCTGATTTCAAGGAATCATACGAAGCATGTGTGAATCCCGTGCTGCGAGATAGGAGCCAGTGGACAAATTATATGATTCAAGAGGGATTGTTGTTCAAGGGAAATCAATTGTGCATACCAAAATGCTCAATGAGGAATAACATTTTGAAGGAAAAATATAGTGAAGGATTGGCTGGACATTTCGGCCATGATAATACATTTTCATAGTTGAGAAGTTCATACTATTTTCCAAGTATGAGAATAGAGGTGATAAAATTCATGAACAGATGCAAAATCTGCCAACATGTAGAAGGAAAAAGATAAAACACTAGATTGTATCAACCATTTCCCATACTAGAGAGGCCTTGGGATGCAATAAGCATGGATTTTGTGTTGGGACCCCCAAGAACGCAAAGAGGATGTGATTCCATATTTGTGGTGGTGGATATATTTTCAAATATGGAACACTTTATCCCATGCCACAAGACCAGTGATGCAACACATATTTCGAATTTGTTCTTTAAGGAAGTTGTGAGACTTCACAGCCTACCCAGAAGCATTGTCTCGGACAGAGACATAAAATTTGTTGGCCATTTTTGGAGAACACTGTGGAAGAAGTTGGGGATAGATTTGTCCTTCATCTCAACTTATCACCCGCAGAAAAATGGACTGACTGAGGTGGTAAACAAAAGTTTGGGAAACTTAACGAGGAGTTTGGTCACTGAGCACCATAATCAGTGGGATCAGATTCTGTTGCAAGCAGAGTTTGCATACAACGACTCACTAAACAGGAGCATTAGGAAGAGCCCGCTCCAAATATTGTATGGAATGCAACCCAGGGGAGTATTTGAGTTGAGCGAATTGGAACAGAGTGAGATCAGAAGAACTAGAGAAGAATATTTTGCTGCAGAAATGAAGAAGCTCCATAGCCAGATCAGAGGGCAGTTACAAAGCTCTAACCAAGACTACAAGCGCAGAGCTGATCAACATCATAGAGAACTTCAATTTGAAATAGGAGATCAGGTTCTAACAAATCTAAGGAAGTAAAGGTTCCCTATAGGGACATATATTATCCAGGTGGATATCAATCACCACCCACCTTTTCCAACTGGCTCAAAACAATTTTCTGGCAATTTTGACAATTTACTATTTTTAGCAGTTTTAACTGCCGGGGCCATTTTGAGGGTCTAAATGAAGGTTTTTCAGGATTAGGATTCTCTATGATATCTAAATGAATTATGGATCCCCCAAAATTAATATCCTCAATGATACCTTTCCAACGGGCTATCATACACCTAAAACATAGATTGTATGCAAAAGTTACAACCCCGGGAAGTTGATGTACTAACTTACCCAGATGGGGCCCACATGACTTTTGGCGCTTCATCTCCTAGGGTTAGGTTTTTGGATGTATAGGGTTTTTGGAATTCCTGTTTATTGTAAAAAGGCCTTCATATCCTCACTGTAATGATCTTCTTGCAAATGAGCGCAACCATCACATCTCTTATCAGAGATAAGCCACCACCATTCCAACAAGATTGTTTCCGCTGCATTTTATAGTCTCATCTTATTTCCTTATTGAATAGAAAACCAATTTTACTGTATCTTTTTTATTTTGTGTTAAGCACCTGTTAATAATCTGTAGTCATTTCATTCTGCTCATAAAATCTGGATCAGTGGTATCAGAGAGGTCTACTCCTTATCATCTTAATGCATGTCCCCAACAAGGTCAGAGTACAAAGAGTTGAGTCTCGAGCTTGTTTCTATTGAGGAAAAAATATCTCGCACACCCAAGTGACCTATCATGGAAGGAGAAAATAAATATGACAGGATAGGAGATCCTTAAAAACTATTTTTTGAGGAAGCTCCCACACAACAAAGGAATGCGATGATGGATAGTTCCGTGCAAATCCTTCGGCGGCTACCAACAGATGACTCATCTTCTTTGAGTGGAGGTTCCGGCCCCATCAAGGTACAAATAAGCTTTGATATTCCTATATTTGAAGGTTAGATAGACACATATGTTGTAGATAAGTTTTTTAATATACTAGATAGTTAATTTTCTGTCCATAACTTTTCAAATAGAGAAAAGATTACTTTTTCACTCCTCAAATCCATTCCCCATGTCAAATATTGGTGGGAAAATTTCTGTGAGCAAAAGGAAAGAGAGGAACCCTCATTATTTGCAGTCACGACCACCTAGGATTCCTTCAGGGATGCTATTAAGGAACAATACTACCCTGTCAGAAGTTATGACAGCTTATATACCAAATGGACCACACCGCGGCAAGAAAGAGACCAAGCAGTGTCAGATTTTACAAATATCTTTCATACCTTGCACACCAAGTTGGGTATCAAAGATTTGGAGCAACGTCTGGTGCTCAAGTATCGCGGTGCTATGCATAGATACATCCATACCAAAATGGAATTTCTAGACATCTCATCCTTGGGCATGATCTACCGATATGCCATCAAAATCAAGCAGAATATCAAACAAAAGATGTGGAAATTTGGGCCTGGGAACTCCTCACAACAAAATCCAGGAAAGGGCAACCCCAACCCACAGAAAAAAGGAGAGAAAAAATATGGAAAGTATCAGGAAAACTAGTCCAAGCCGCAAGAAAAGGACACTGGAAAGACAAAGAATGATACCGGGAAGTGGTGCGACTTCCATAAGAGCCCTTGGCATAACACTTATGACATCCTCTCAAAGCAGTCGCTAGTGGCCAAAGTGAAAGCCTCTGAATTAGATGTGGGTTTAGACTCTGAGCCAGAACTATAAATGGGAAGACATATCATTGATGCAGAAACCAGTGCCACCGTTTCTACCACCAAGCTCCAACCTGGTGAACCAGATGAGCGAGAAGAAGGAGAATGCCTCTTCCATTCACATATGTGGGTAAAAGGCACCGTGCTACACTTCATCATTGATAGTGGTAGCCAGAAGAACCTCATCTCAGCAGAGGTCATCAAGCGGCTGGCCTTGCCTACAATGCCGCATCCACAACTCTACACCATTGGATGTCTCCACCAAGGAAGCGATCTCGACGTCATCCAACAGTGCCGACTGTCGTATGACATCAAGCCCTTCAAAGACAAGATATTGTGTGATGTTTATCCTCTCGAAGTTTGTGATGTTTTTTTGGGTCAAACTTATTTATGGAAACATCATGTTGTATATGAGTCTAGGCCTCATAGTGTTATTATTACTTTGAACAAGAAATTGTACAGGATACCTGAGGCAATCCCACTTAGTGCTATTTCCTCAATATCTGCTAATAAATGAAATAAGTTCATCTCTAAGACAAGGAAGTTTATCTTCTTCGTGATTCGCTCTCAGAATAAGAGAAAGATCACAACCACATCCAGGGTTTCTGCATCGGACCTCTCCACACAACAAAAACAAGTATTTAAGGTTATGGAAGAATACTCAGATATCTTCTCCTTACCTATTGGGGTACCTCTGCACTGCCAGGTCAAGCACCCCATCGATCAGACCCCCGATGCAACGCTACCCAATGGGCCAGTCTATCACCGCTCTTTGTTAGAAAATGAGGAGAGCAAGTGATAGATCCAAGAATTGCTCCACAAGGGGCACATCTGTCCCAACTCATCACCTTGTAGGAGCCAAATCATGTTGGTATAGAAGAAAGATGGAACCTAGCGACTCTCCATTGATTACTAGGCTCTGAATAAAATCGAAATCAGAAATTGGTACCTGATTCCCCAAATAGACAACCTCCTTGATAAACTCACGGGAGGGCAAATACTTCAGTAAGATTGATCTAAAGTCTGGCTACCACCAGGTCCCGATAGAACAGACAAATGTATGGAAAACCACCTTCAAGTCAAAGGAAGGGATTTTTGAATGGTTGGTCATGCCCTTTGGTTTGACAAATTCTCCATCCACTTTCATGAGGATGATGGACAATATCCTGCGACCATTGACCAATAATTTTGTAGTGGTGTATCTGGATGACATTCTAATTTACAACAAGACTTGGGCCGAACACTTGAAACATATTCAACAGGTTATGCACACCCTGCAGTAGCACAAGCTATATGTCAACATGGAAAAATTCTCCTTTGGCATGGATAGGGTCCATTACCTGGGATACATAATTGATCAACATCACATACATGTGGATCCAACCAAGATCCAAGTGATCCTTGACTGGCCAGCCCCAATCACACTCACTGAGAATTGGAGCTTCTTGGGCCTTACGAATTTCTACCGTAGGTTCATGTTGGGATTCTTCCATATTGCATGGGCCCTCGGCCAAATAACCAGGGGTGGTGGTAAGGCGAAATTTGCGTGGGTCTAGTCCCAACAACAAGTGATTGATGATTTGAAGTAGCGCTTATGCTCAACCCATGTACTTTCACTACCAGACCTGCAACAACCCTTTGAGATCGAGACACATGCTTTATACTATGCGGTGGGCACCATTCTCATTGATCATGACCACCCTATGGCCTATCATAGTGAGACACTATCAGATGTTGTCCATAAGTACCCTAATTATGACAAAGAAATTTAATCCATTGTGCAAGCCTGCTGCCAATGGAGACATTACATTCTTGGGAAGGAGAAAATCATTCACACTGATCATAAGCCATTGTAGTTCATGCAGACATAAGGAAAATTAGAGAATTATCGCCATCAAAAGTGGTCGACATACTTGCAACAATTCCACCTCAACATCAAGTATAAAACAGGAAGCACCAATCACATCACTAATTGCCTCAGCAGACTACCAGTCACGGAACTCACCACGGTGCTAGAATCCTATGGCCATGAGATCTTTGGATGGCCCCAACTCTATGAGACATACCCAGACTTCAACACCACCTACCAAATGTTGGGTGCAAATGCAGTTGTCAATAATTTCCATCTTCAAGATGGGTTATTGTGTCGTGTAGGCCATGTTTGTGTTCCATCAAGAGAGCGAGCGAAGCTGATATAGGAAGCCCACTATAGTAAGGTGGCATTCCACTTCGTCATTGAAAATATAGTGGAGATGCTAAAAAAACATTTCTACTGGACAAAACTTTGACAAGAGGTCAGCAAGTATATTAGGTCTTGCACTGCTTGCGTTATTGCCAAACCAACCACTAAGAAACAAGACTTGTACACCCCTCTTCCTACTCCTGAAAATCCATGGGAATCCATATAAATGGACTATATGTATGGCCTCCTATCCACCAAGCGGGGAAATGATTTTTTTTTTTGTGGTTGTTGATCATTTTTCTAAGATGGCGATTTTGGTTGCTTGCAAGAAGAACATCACAGAATAGGCCACTGGCAAGCTCTTCTTTGAACGAGTTTTGGTAAATTTTGGAATCGCATAAACCATTGTCTCAGATAGTGAAATTTGATTTCTCAACACATTCTGGTCGAGCCTCTGGTCACTGCTAGACACCAAGCTCATCAAATCCACGACTTTCCACCCCCAGACAGATGGCCAAACTGAGGTCGTAAATCAAATGATTGTGCATATCCTTTGCATGTATAATTCAAAGAAACCTCACACATGGGATGAGAGTCTTCCCTATGTCCAACATAGCTACAACTAAGCCTTGCATAGCTCAATCGAACACATCCCCTTTCAGGTGGGGTTGGGATTCCAACCATTGGGTCCCATAGATGTTGCACTTCCCCTTGCGGTCACCTCGACCGAATCATCTTCTGCTCCAACTGAAGCTGACAAAGCTAGCCAGTTCATTGAGCGGATCCAACACATCTGCCAATAGGTTCAGGATATCCTACATAAGTCAAATGAAAAGTACAAGAAGGGCCATGATCAACATCGGGTGCCACATAAGTCTTAGGTGGGTGACAAAGTTTTGGTTTCACTTGTAGAAAGATTTTCCCACTCTGTTATGGGTCTCACACCATAAAAAAGGCTGTGGGGGATAATTATTTTGAGCTCAACATTCCTCCTTTCCTTGTCCCGCACCCAGTGTTCAACGTGGATCTCCTTCTCCCTTATTTCCCACCATTATTGGACACCTCAAACGTAGAAGAACAACTGACACCAACAGAGATCAACCCTTATTGCATACAAAAATCATCCAACAATCAAATTGTGGACACACAGATCAAGGGCACTGGACAACAAAGGATCCAGATTTACCGAGTCGTCAAAGCTAGGCAACTCCTGCATCAAGGCAAGTGGCTCACCCGGGGCCAAATTCAACAGAAATTTCCTCATCTGATGGGAGAAATTAATGAAATGGAGAACATTGCTTCCTAAGGAGGGAGAATTGATCCAAGTGGATATCTATGGCCACCCACCTTTTCCAACTCTCTCAAAACAATTTTTAGGCAATTTTGGCAATTTACTATTTTTAGCAGTTTTAACTTATGGGGAAATTTTGAGGGCCTAAATGAAGGTTTTTCAGGATCAAGCTTCACAATAATAGCCAAAGACATAGTTGATATCCCAAAATGAATCTCCTCAACGATACCTTTCCAATGGACTATCATAAACCTAAAACAGAGATCGTATGAAAACATTACGACCACGGGAAGTTGATGTACTAACTTACCGAGACGGGGCCCACATGAATTTTGGCGCTACATCTCCTAGGGTTAGGTTTTTGGATGTCTATGGTTTTTGACATTCCTTTTTATTGTAAAAAGGCATTTAGAGCCTCATTGTAATGATATTCTTGTGAATGAGCACAACCATCATATCTCTTGTCAGAGAAAAGCCGCCACCATTCCAACAAGCTTGTTTCCGCTACATTTTATAGTTTTAGCTTATTTCCTTATTGAATAGAAAACCAGTTTTACTGTATCTCTGTTATTTTGTGTTAAGCACTTGTTAATAATCTATAGTTATTTCTTTATGCTCATAAAATATGGATCAATCATATTAGAGTGGTCTTCTCCTTGTCTTCTTAATGCATGTGCCCAACGAGGTCAGAGTCCAAAGAGTTGGGTCTCGAGCTTGTTTCTTTTGACAAAAANAGTTGGTAGGTTTTAGGCTTCACCAAAAACTTCTCATCTACTTGCAGTCAAAAGAATTTTCAGATATCTTAAGGGGACAACAGAGTATGGTTTGTGGTATCCTACAAGTAATCAGATTGATTTATATGCTTTCACTGATGCTGATTGTGCAGATTGTGTTTATGATAGGAAGATTACTAGTGGAGCAACATTTTTTCTTAGAGGATGTCTTGTAAGTTGGTCAAGTAAAAAACAATCAGCAGTGTCTCTGTCTACTGCTGAAGCAGAATACAAAGTAGCTACAACTTGTTGCACTCAGGTTCTATGGATGAAACAGATGCTGGAAGATATACATATTCATTATAATGAACCTATACCTATCTTCTGTGATAATACCAGTGCAATTAGTATTTCTAAAAATCATGTTATGCATTCCAAAATAAAGCACATTCCCATTAAATTTCATTTTCTAAGAGAGAAGGTTATGTCTAAAGTTATTAAAGTGGAATATGTTGGCACAAAGGATCAGATAGAAGATGTATTTACTAAACCTTTATCTAAAATGCAATTTGAAAGTCTCAGGGATTAGTTGGCAGTTTACCCTCTATAATTTCATTTCATTTTCAAAGATTGCACGAGCTTCATTATAAAATTAGACTGCGTAGGTTTTATTGATTATTATTGATAGGGGAGTTTTTGCTAAAATGATACATCTTTACATGTGGTTTTTCTTTGCTCAGGGGAAGTATGGTTGTTTCCTTTGCCATAGATGTCAAAAGGGGGAGAAAGAGATTTAAAGTTTTCCATCAATGCCAAAGGGGGAGTTTGTTGGTCAGTTTGCACAGGGCTTGGTTTTTGTCATTAATGTCAAACTTAAATCATCCATAAGACCGAGAGAAGCAACTGCACGATGATTGGGAATTTAGAAAGAGTAGATCTGAGCGGAGGGCCTGATTGTCGTCAGATCCAGGAGAATCTACACGTTCTTTAAAGTGCAATGTGAAGCGGGCTTATAAAATCCTGAAAGTAGGAGGACCATCCATCTTCGGGCAGGATGGGCTTATAAAATCCTGAAAGCAGGAGGACCTTCCATATTCAGGTAGGACATGTGGTCACAGATCAAATTTTCACTGACTGAAAAGTCAAAGAAAGGAGGTGCTCAAACCTCTAATATCGCGATACGTGAAATTGTGAAACGCAAAGTCCCAATGAGATCAAGACCGTCTGATCACGAAAGACCATGGGCCTTCGATCAGAGAAAAGAAGATTTCGGGGATCGTGACTTGGAGTGTGAAGACACTTCATCAGAGGAATATCGAAATGATGAAATACTGAAAGGAACACACGTCAAATCATTTCAGAGATCGCGACTTGGAGTGTCAAGACACTTCATCACAGGAATGCCGAAATACTGAAATGCGAAACGCCAAAATACCGAAAGGGACACACGTTAGATCATTTTGGGGATCATGACTTGGAGTGTCGAAACAGTTCATCATAGAAACGCCGAAATGCGAAATTGCTGAAATGCCGAAATGCTAAAAGCCGAAATGCTGAAATATGAAAGGCTAAAATGCTGAAACATGGAAAGTCGAAATGCCAAAATGCTAAAAGATGAAATGCCAAAATGTGAAATGCCAAAACGTCAAAATACAAAATGTCGAAATACCTTTTTGGTGTGGGTAGTGGTTACCACTGATGGTCATGTGAGAGGGAGGAGCTAGCACGAAGCTAAGCTCTATTTCGGGATTCACAACTTGGAGTGTCAAGACTCTTCGACACAAGATTGCTGAAATGAGAAATGTGAAATGCAATTCGATTAACCTATGGTCACAACCATTGGGCATATAGTTTAGGTCATATGTATTTCCGAAGCACTCGAAGGCTATTCTATGCTAAAAATTCAAAACAAATGCATGTTCATCGAACAATGCTGGTTAAATAATTAAGCTGATCGTGTGGATACTATTCTTCTTGATGCCTTGACCAATAATAATCATTGTAAGATAGTTATTCAGTTATTTTAATTGAATCTTCGAAGTCTGAGGGTTCGATTATACGCTCTGAATGTACAAGGTAGAAATAAGTGAAATTTGGAAGAGGGTGAGTGAATGTAATGGAATCAATGGTACAACCATAACTCTAAGGTAAAATTCATTTCTGTAAATGAAGATAAAACTGAAATAAAATCATATAGGGACAATGAGAAGAAATGATAAAGATATAGCAGAGATCAAGGGGAGAAGAAAGGATTCTGATATGATTATTTAAACAGAGAGGACTTGAATGTTGAATCCTTTGCCAGAGAAGATAAAGAGTTGGTTTTCAGGTTATTAGTGACTGAGAAGGATTTCAGGGTGGTAGGGAGGAGTAAGGGGAGACTATAAAAGTCTCATGTACAAGTTGGCGCTTGTACATCTGGGAGTTGTAGCTTCCATTCAGTAGGTGCTGAAGAAACAGAGGTAGCAGCCTCATCTAGGTTGTAGCTAAGATAAAATAAGAATGTAAAGAGGAGTTGGAGCTCACCTTTCATTCATAAGAAGAAGAGGTTTTTCCCTTTTGGGTTTCCTCATGAAAAATTAATGTGTCACTATTTCATTTATGTGATTGTGTATTTATTGGTTAAATGTATTACTACAAGATAAATGTTAAAGGCATGATTTATTGATTAATAAGTAATCTTATTATAAAGTGAAAGAAATTTTATACAACTGATTCACCCCCCCCCTCTTAGTTGAATTATCTTGTTCAACAAGGACACTGGAATGAAAAAGAATGATATTGGGAAGTGGTGCGACTTCCATAAGAGCCCTTGGCATAACACTTCTGAAAATCACTCAAAGTTGGTGTAGACCCCCGACCCTCGGGCCGAGATCCTCTCAGGATCTTCACTAAAACCACACCAAAGGTTAATTAAACCCTTTGTTTAGGCCACAAAGGACTTCAGATCTCAGGAGTTGGAGAGTCCCGATGCATTTCCACTGCTCTTGGAAAATGATGAAATGCGGATTTTCAGCGAAGGTTGACTCCTTCAATGCGCCGAACACATGGCCCCTGTTACCCACTAGTTTCGGCTTTCGAGACTTCAAGCGAACAACCAACAATCGTTCCTCTTCCCTTATGATTTCCCAAACTTTAAAATTCCAGAATGCCAAAATGGGCTCAATGTCCCATGGAATGCAAGATCGATGGCCTTTCGGGAATTTCTCCGAAGCTTGACCCCTCCGTTTACTTCCGCCGCACATACCCTCTGAATGAGACTTGGGACCCACCTTTTCGACGTTTCTCTCTTCGCGATTTCAGGAGTTGCATTGACCATACAATTCCACTTCTCGAGTCTCGAAACCCCGAAACTTGATCGGTGCCCAGCAACTATCGTCCCTCAACTTTTCGAGAATTTCTCCTTTCCCTCTTCGGGATTTCATGAACCGGGAGTTTGAAACTCTCGATTCCAAAACCACAGTCTCTTCTACTTCCTGAACCCGGAAAAGATGAAATGCCAAAATCCCATGCCCAAGGCATGCCACATTTCACGACTTCGGGATTTTCAATGCAACGGGTCCTGGTTCCTTGTCATCGGAATTTNGTTATTAAAGTGGAATATGTTGGCACAAAGGATCAGATAGAAGATGTATTTACTAAAACTTTATCTAAAATGCAATTTGAAAGTCTCAGGGATTAGTTGGCAGTTTACCCTCTATAGTTTCATTTCATTTTCAAAGATTGCATGGGCTTCATTATAAAATTAGACTGCATAGGTTTTATTGATTATTATTGATAGGGGAGTTGTTGCTAAAATGATACATCTTTACAGGTGGTTTTTCTTTGCTCAGGGGAAGTATGGTTGTTTCCTTTTCCATAGATGTCAAAAGGGGGAGAAAGAGATTTAAAGTTTTCCATCAATGCCAAAGGGGGAGTTTGTTGGTCAGTTTGCACAGGGATTGGTTTTTGTCATTAATGTCAAACTTAAATCATCCATAAGACTGAGATAAGAAACTGCACAATGATTGGGAATTTAGAAAGAGTAGATCTGAGCGTAGGGCCTGATTGTCGTCAGATCCAGGAGAATCTACACGTTCTTTAAAGTTCAATGTGAAGCGGGCTTATAAAATCCTGAAAGTAGGAGGACCATCCATCTTCGGGCAGGATGGGCTTATAAAATCCTGAAAGCAGGAGGACCTTCCATCTTCAGGTAGGACATGTGGTCACAGATCAACTTTTCGCTGACTGGAAAGTCAAAGAAAGGAGGTGCTCAAACCTCTAATATCACGATACGTGAAATCGCGAAATGCAAAGTCCCAATGAGATCAAGACCGTCTGATCACGAAAGACCATGGGCCTTCGATCAGAGAAAAGAAGATTTCGGGGATCATGACTTGGAGTGTCAAGACACTTCATCAGAGGAATATCGAAATGATGAAATACTGAAAGGAACACACGTCAAATCATTTCAGAGATCGCGACTTGGAGTGTCAAGACACTTCATCACAGGAATGCCGAAATACTGAAATGCGAAACGCCAAAATACCGAAAGGGACACACGTTAGATCATTTTGGGGATCATGACTTGGAGTGTCGAAACAGTTCATCATAGAAACGCCGAAATGCGAAATTGCTGAAATGCCGAAATGCTAAAAGCCGAAATGCTGAAATATGAAAGGCTAAAATGCTGAAACATGGAAAGTCGAAATGCCAAAATGCTAAAAGATGAAATGCCAAAATGTGAAATGCCAAAACGTCAAAATACAAAATGTCGAAATACCTTTTTGGTGTGGGTAGTGGTTACCACTGATGGTCATGTGAGAGGGAGGAGCTAGCACGAAGCTAAGCTCTATTTCGGGATTCACAACTTGGAGTGTCAAGACTCTTCGACACAAGATTGCTGAAATGAGAAATGTGAAATGCAATTCGATTAACCTATGGTCACAACCATTGGGCATATAGTTTAGGTCATATGTATTTCCGAAGCACTCGAAGGCTATTCTATGCTAAAAATTCAAAACAAATGCATGTTCATCGAACAATGCTGGTTAAATAATTAAGCTGATCGTGTGGATACTATTCTTCTTGATGCCTTGACCAATAATAATCATTGTAAGATAGTTATTCAGTTATTTTAATTGAATCTTCGAAGTCTGAGGGTTCGATTATACGCTCTGAATGTACAAGGTAGAAATAAGTGAAATTTGGAAGAGGGTGAGTGAATGTAATGGAATCAATGGTACAACCATAACTCTAAGGTAAAATTCATTTCTGTAAATGAAGATAAAACTGAAATAAAATCATATAGGGACAATGAGAAGAAATGATAAAGATATAGCAGAGATCAAGGGGAGAAGAAAGGATTCTGATATGATTATTTAAACAGAGAGGACTTGAATGTTGAATCCTTTGCCAGAGAAGATAAAGAGTTGGTTTTCAGGTTATTAGTGACTGAGAAGGATTTCAGGGTGGTAGGGAGGAGTAAGGGGAGACTATAAAAGTCTCATGTACAAGTTGGCGCTTGTACATCTGGGAGTTGTAGCTTCCATTCAGTAGGTGCTGAAGAAACAGAGGTAGCAGCCTCATCTAGGTTGTAGCTAAGATAAAATAAGAATGTAAAGAGGAGTTGGAGCTCACCTTTCATTCATAAGAAGAAGAGGTTTTTCCCTTTTGGGTTTCCTCATGAAAAATTAATGTGTCACTATTTCATTTATGTGATTGTGTATTTATTGGTTAAATGTATTACTACAAGATAAATGTTAAAGGCATGATTTATTGATTAATAAGTAATCTTATTATAAAGTGAAAGAAATTTTATACAACTGATTCACCCCCCCCCTCTTAGTTGAATTATCTTGTTCAACAAGGACACTGGAATGAAAAAGAATGATATTGGGAAGTGGTGCGACTTCCATAAGAGCCCTTGGCATAACACTTCTGAAAATCACTCAAAGTTGGTGTAGACCCCCGACCCTCGGGCCGAGATCCTCTCAGGATCTTCACTAAAACCACACCAAAGGTTAATTAAACCCTTTGTTTAGGCCACAAAGGACTTCAGATCTCAGGAGTTGGAGAGTCCCGATGCATTTCCACTGCTCTTGGAAAATGATGAAATGCGGATTTTCAGCGAAGGTTGACTCCTTCAATGCGCCGAACACATGGCCCCTGTTACCCACTAGTTTCGGCTTTCGAGACTTCAAGCGAACAACCAACAATCGTTCCTCTTCCCTTATGATTTCCCAAACTTTAAAATTCCAGAATGCCAAAATGGGCTCAATGTCCCATGGAATGCAAGATCGATGGCCTTTCGGGAATTTCTCCGAAGCTTGACCCCTCCGTTTACTTCCGCCGCACATACCCTCTGAATGAGACTTGGGACCCACCTTTTCGACGTTTCTCTCTTCGCGATTTCAGGAGTTGCATTGACCATACAATTCCACTTCTCGAGTCTCGAAACCCCGAAACTTGATCGGTGCCCAGCAACTATCGTCCCTCAACTTTTCGAGAATTTCTCCTTTCCCTCTTCGGGATTTCATGAACCGGGAGTTTGAAACTCTCGATTCCAAAACCACAGTCTCTTCTACTTCCTGAACCCGGAAAAGATGAAATGCCAAAATCCCATGCCCAAGGCATGCCACATTTCACGACTTCGGGATTTTCAATGCAACGGGTCCTGGTTCCTTGTCATCGGAATTTCCGGTATGCCGAAACCTGAAATACCAAAATTCCAAAATTCCACATCTGATGATTCCTTTCACGAACTGAGAGTTTTAGTGACCAAGGATTTTGGCCTGCACTCCAAACTTGTGAATCCTGAATCCCCGAAATGATATGATGGCTCAAATAGACCACTATCAACAGTCCACATTGATTCTTGATGTCTGGGTGGAAGATTCATCCAACTCCTAACCACCTTACAGCTCCTCTAGATCCTATGGTCCTCATGATTTTGTGAGTTCTCCATGGATAATTCTAACCACCGGATGCACTCCTCAATGACTCCTGTCCAAACGACCTGGTATTCTCCCTCCTGAACTTGACTTCTATGAAATGATTTCATTCTCCATCTCCCTTTGAGGACTTCAAAGGTTAAATCCCTCCTGAGCTTTCACTTGCAAACTCCATCTTCCCAAAAGGATCCCTGCTCGCACTCCTTGCATAAAACCTTCAAATAACCTCTGGTTATTTGAGTCTCCGACCCTATGCACTCTTTGCAACAGTGGTCCTCCAACCTTCCTTCTAGATTTATAAAATCCAAGGCTTCAATTGGCCTGCGCACACCTTGCATGGCTCTGTTCTTCACCTGCACTTTAGCTGGTATGAGAACTATGATATCTCTCTTGATATTTCTGAGATAAAACTCAAACCCTCGTCAATGCATACCTTGCGGACATTCACTGCACTCCTTGCAGAAATTCTCAGGAAGAGAAAAAATTGAAACTCATTCTTCTCCTCTCTTAGAATCCATACACTCAACATGAAATCATACACATAACACAGCATTGAAGCAAGTGCATAATAGAGAAACAAATCAATTGTAAACATACCATTCAACACATGTAAACAGTAAGCATCATAACACCATGAAAATTGAGTCAAAGATTCATATATTAACTCAAGTGCTCCTGCACATGGGCTCTTCTCTACAACTCTCTATTACACCTCTACATCTTATGAACTCTGAATGATCATCTCCCAGTTACTATGATACAAGGGTGAGGGTGTCTATATCCATTTTCCCTCCTATCTTCTGAACTGTCTAATCTAACATTCATATCTACCTACTTTACATTAACAGACTTAAATGCCTATTACATCTGACAGATGAGAGTAATTCCTCCAGATCTGTTTATATCTCCAAGACAGAAATGCAAGTACGCTTCTCCTAGCTATTACATTAATGTTTTGATTTCAAAATTCAAAACGTTTTCATAAAAAAGTGTCCTTTTTTCATCTGCATGTCCAACTGTCTCCCGGTTTTACATTGCTCGCTTGGTTGGCTGCTTACGCTGCTCCTGCATCATACTCCCTCACTTGAAAATTTTCATGAACTCCTATTCATGAGCTCTTGCATGGTCTATCCATGCCTATGAATTGTTGCTTCCTCCTCCCAACTGACATCTTCTACTGGATGTCCCTTCCATTTGACCAAGTATTCAAAATACTCTTTTCTCCTAGTCTTTTTGCTAACCCTTTGGTCAATTATGCTTTCCATCTGTGGCTCTATAGCTACAGGAATTTGTTTTGTCCACTGAACCTCTTTTTGTTCCTGCTTCTTCAGCTCTGTAAGGGTACAAATCCGTAACATTGAATATCGGTGAGATTCTAACCCCATCGGGTAATTCAATCTCATATGCGTTTGCCCCAAATTTCCTTATGACCTTACACGGTCCAATATTTTTCATCTTTAGCTTATTATACATTCCCCTTGGGAACCTCTCCTTCCTCAGATGCACAAGAATCAGATCACCAACTTCAAATTGAAGTTCTCACCTGTGTTGATCTACTCTCCGCTTGTATTCTTTACTTGAACTCTGCAATCGCTCCTTGACTCGGCTGTGAAGCTCCTTCATTTCTTCTGCAAAGTCCTCTGCACTAGCACTCCTGAATTCATTTTGTTCTGAATCTTTCAATTCAGAAACCCTCCTTGGCTGCATTCCATATACAATCTAGAATGGACTCTGCCCTATGCTTCTAATGAGTGAATCATTGTAAGAAAATTCCGCCTGAGGCAGAATGTGATCCCATTGATTGTGGTGTTTAGTCACTAAGCTTCTTAACAAATCTCCCAAGCTCCTATTCATGACTTCTATCTGTCCATCCATCAGAGGATGATATGTTGAGCTAAAAGAAAAACTTGTCCCCAAATTCTTCCATAAGGTCCTCTAAAAATTCCCTATGAACTTGGTATCTCGATAAGACACGATACTCTTTGGCAAGCCATGAAGTCTGACGACTTCCTTGAAAAATAGGTTTGCAATGTGACTTGCGTCACTGGTTTTCTGGCATGGTATGAAATGTGCCATCTTTGAAAATATGTTGACTACCACAAAGATTGAATCATATCCTCTCTATGTTCTTGGAAATCCCAATATGAAATCCATGCTCATTGCGTCCCACGACCTTTCAAGTATGGGCAATGGTTGGTAGAACCCTATGTTTTGCCTTTTTCCTTTCGTGTTCTGACAAATTCTACACTTGTCCACAAATTTATTGACATCTGTCCTCATCCCTGGCCAAAAATATGAGCCATTCAACTTTGAGAATGTCTTCTCATGACCGAAATGTATGGCCAATCCTCCACTGTGTTTTTCCTTAAGCAAATTCTCCCTCATGGAGCATTTCAGAATACATAGCTGATTTCCCTTGAACAATAATCCATTCTAGATCATGTATTCAGTCCATTGGCTTCTTTCCCTGAGAATTGGATTCTCAGATGCCTCATATGCCTCTTTAAAATTTGGGTCATCCTTGTACATCTCTTTAAGGTTATCAAAACCCAAAGTCTTGACTCTGAATTCCTAAATAAGAAAACATTTCCTGCTCAAAGCATCATCAACTTTGTTAGCGGTTCCAGAAATATGCTTAATCACAAAAGTAAAATTTTGCATGTATTCAACCCATTTAGCATGTCTTTGGTTCAACTTTTCCTGTCGAGTCATGAATTGCAAAGTGTGATTATCGCTGTACAAAACAAACTCCTTGGGAACCAAATAATGTCTCCACTTATTCAATGCTTGTATGACTGCATAAAATTCTTTGTCATACGTGGAGTACTTAATCTTTGCTTCATTCAATTTTTCACTGAAGTATGCGATCGACTTGTCATATTGGCTCAAGACCGCTCCAATTGCAAATCCACTCGTGTCACACCTGACCTAGAATGTCTTGCTAAAATATGGCAAAACTAGAATTGGTTGCTCAGTGATCTTCTTCTTCAGCAGATTGAAGCTTTTCTCTGCTTCCTCCATCCAGTGAAAAGATTTATGTCTTTTCTTCACCATATCCATCATCGATGCACTAATTCCACTGAAGTTTCGGATGAATTTCCTGTAGAAGCTAGCCAACCCATGGAATCTTTGTACTTCAAATACATTCTTTGGCGATGACCAATTCTTAATCGCCTCTATCTTTTCTGGATCCATTTTCAGCTCATTTGAAGAGATAACAAAACCCAAATAAATGAGTTATGTCCTCATAAATGACGATTTCTTCATATTAATCAACAATTTCTCCTGCTGTAATATCCTCATTACTGCAACTAAATGCTTTAAGTGTTCTGCTGGTGTCTTGCTGAAAATTAATATATCCTCAAGATATACAATGACAAATTTCCCAATGAAATCCTTCAGGACTTCATTCATCAATCTCATGGAAGTATTGGGTGCATTCATTAAGAAAAATGGCATGACAAGCCATTCATATAACCCCTCATTCATCTTGAATTCTGTCTTCGATTCATCACCTTCTCTCATTCAAATTTGATGATACCTTCTTTTCAAATCAATCTTTGAAATAAAATTTGCTCCACTCAAGCAATCCATCAAGTCGTCCATCCTTGGTAATGGAAATTTGTATCTGATGGTAATATTATTGATTTCACTTGAGTCTTTACACATTCTCCAGCCTCCATCTTTCTTTGGGCTGAGCACTGTCAGAACAACACATGGACTCAAGCTTTCTCGAATCAATCCTTTGTCCATTAAGTTCTGGAACTGCCTCTTAACTTCTTCATTTTCCTATGGCGTCAACCGATATGATGCTTTTTTTGGAAAAATAGCTCCGGGTATAAGATCGATATGATGACTTATACTCCTGATAGGTGGAAACAAACAAGGTAGTTCGTCCACTACTATATCAACAAACTCTCCCAACAACTCCTGGATTTCTTCTGGTAAATCATCTATCCTCATACTGGTCAAAACAATTATGGGCTTACTAACCACAATAAATTGTGTGTCTTCCTTCTTCTTAACCTCATCAAGAAGTTCCTTCCCACTCATGAGAAGTACAGTGTTGCTCATCTCTGTTTTTGCCTCTTTATCCTTAATTGGCAGCAACATGTGAGTCCTACCATTTTTTTCCAGGGTGTACGTGTTTTTTCTCCCATCATGAACTATGTTTCTATCATATTGCCATGGTCTACCCAGCAATAGATGACAAACATCCATGGGAATGACATCACATAATATTTCATATTTATATCCTCCTATTTTAAATTCAACTAAACATTGTTTAGTGA
>JZKD02S0385909.1:0-11225 GCA_000966675.3 Picea glauca
CAATTTGAGGCATGCTTTATACGTTTTAAAAGGTATTTATGAGATATACAACTTTGTAGTTATACTTTTTCTATGATTTTGCATTGTTGAGTTACAATTTTGGAAATAAGGATACAACATGTAAAATTCTGACGGTATTTTGGTGATAACGTTTTATTTCGATCCCTGTTTTAAGAATGACATATACCATTGGAAAGGTATATTCAAGAGACATGAATTTTGTTTTATAATTTTTTATTTATTTTACATGGTTTGTTTTAGGTTTGTGAAATAAAGGAAATCAAGCTCACGGAAGTGACTTGAATATTTCATTTTAAGATCAATAAATTGTTTTATTTGATAATTTCATTACAAGGAGATATTTTTATTTCTAATATACATTTTTTATGATCTAGGTATGTGCAAGGGGAATAATTTAGCATGATGAGAATAATTTCAATGTTGCATGTTGCAAACTAGTAGATTTCTAATAGCTGACAAACACAAGCATGCAAACAAAGTTCGAAGAGTTGGTCAATGGATGCATGACCATTCCAATTTTAGAAGTGAATGATTACTAAAGATTGAATAACAAATCAACCATAGTTCATCGTGGCTAAAATAAACAAAAAATCAAATCAAAGATGCATGCATGAGGTTGCTAAAGAAAGGACAACAGGTTGAATTATTTAATCAAGGAAATATTTATGAGGATGAACATGCATAAAGTGAAGTCGAAAGTTAATTGGAGATGTTTCTAAATGCATGGATTTTCAAATGGATGATTTATCAATACTTTTTTTTACTGAAGATGCAAATTACATGAGGAGATGGCATGACTTTTAATAAAGTCAATTTTATTTCTATTCCATAATTAAATTAGTTTTTATATTTGATCTATGGAACTATTTTAAAGAGATTTTCAATCTCTAGAGAGATTTCAAGAGGATTGTAAGTGGAGGATTATTTCAAGGCTCAATTCAAAAACTCTTTGGAGTCAATACATTTCGGTTTGTTGAACTTCTGTGTATTATTTCATTTTTTGTGGATTACTCTTCCTTTTGAAATAATGTCACAAACATCTAGTAAAGATTTCAATTATGCTAAGTTATCTTGTGTGATTGCATAAATCATTAGGTGTTATCTTCAATATTGCTTTATTAATTAGTTTCTCAGTTTATTTTATAATCTTGGTTTTGTTATTTAATACATTAATCATTGTAGAATTATTTCTATAATCCTTGATGGAGTAGATGGAAAATTTTTGTTTGTTTACTTGGGAATATCTTGTTGGCTATATCTTTCTGTAGAATTATTTCTTAGAAGAACAAATTACAATTGCAGGGTTATTTCCAGCCACTGTTTCAAAGAGTTATCTCTTGGGAGAAAAGGGTCTCATATTTCTTCTTCCTGAAGTTTATCATGTAGTAATGCTTCTCTGTAGAATTATTTCTTAGAGATATCAAAGTTGTTGGTTACTTTCATTGATTGTTTTCATAGGTTATCCTTAGCACAAGATTCCTCAAACCCCTTTCACTTATTTCTTCTTTGCAATAGGCATAAATTAAACATAAAACAATAGAAGAAAAAAGAGAGAAATCGAACAACTTTTAAAGGCCATCCAGCTATTGTTGGGCCATTAACCAGAAGAATCACACTACCCCATACGAAGAAGAGTATAATTAGGCATCGTCTTCAGGTGTGATTCCTCTTGTTGAGTCAAAGGGAATTTCGACCCCTCAACAGATACCAAGGATCATAATCTCATACAAGGAAGCAGATTTCTCAGTACATTTTGGACTAAATTGTGGGAGAAGATAGACACTAAGTTGAAGATATCTACAACATTCCATCCAAATATAGATGGGCATACATAAGTAGTCAATAGGACTTTGGTTCAACTTTTATGGGGTTACAACAGAAGCATCTAAAGACATGAGATGAAAATATGATCTACATACAACACTCTTATAATAGAGCAGTCTACACTTCTACTGGTAAGTCACCTTTTGAAATTTTCTTTGGATATTTTCCATCTTCACCCTTGGATTTTGTATATGGAAAACAAGGAGGAGAGAGGAAGGATCTCATAGGAGATGCATTGAGAGAAGAAAAATTTGTTGAGAATATTTGGAAAATCCATTTGAAATTACAGGAGATGCTAAAGAAGTCATAGGAAAACTATAAGGCTAGACATGATCAACATAGAATGAAGAAGTCATTCAAAGCGGGAGATAGAGTTTGGTTGCAATTGAACAAGGAAATACTATAGGGTCCTGGTAATAATATCAAAGATCTGTGGTATGGACCTTTTGAGATATTAGAGAAGGTGGGAGATTACACTTACAGACTCAGTCTACCCCCATACATGCATATTTACTCATTCTACCCCCATACATGCATCGTGAATGTGGAGAATCTCAAACTCTACAAGTCTTCCATGTTGGATCAGGAGGAGGAGTAGGTACTACCTTCCATAAAGGACTTAGCACTAGATTCTTAGGAAAAGTTGGTAGAAGAAACAATTTTGTAGAAGTGGTCCATAACTACAATATAGGGGCAGTATGACCTTTGGAAGATTAGGTTGAAAGGAAAACTTCCAAGCAAGGAAAAGTGGTACTCGAGGGAGAAGGTAGAGGACAAATTTCCTCACCTTATTCAATAAATATTTTTGGGACTGAAATCCTCCCTAAATGGGGAGGCGTGATTCTAATTGGATCATTATATTATTTGTCATCTATATCGATGCTTTCAAACTAGAAAAAAATGTAAGAATCAATTTGCAGGGTCATTTTAACAATAGGTACCAATTTGGAAAATTGGGGTTTGAAACCTTCCAGAGCCATTTTGAGGCATCAAACGACATTTTTGGGGGTCAAAACGTTCTCAACTTTATCTAAGACCCCTTGACACTATTCTACAGATCAAGACCTTTCTAACGATGCAAAAGTCGTGTCAATGGGAGCTTGCATGCAAAATTTATGCCTCCTGCAAGTTGCCCTACGGTATTGACCACCATGCTACAAGTGGATGTGACGTCAGCCTCCATTAATCAAGCACATGGGGCTAGTCACATATGGAATTTCACAAATATACTAGAAGGTCCAAAGCCTTATCACAATTGAGGGTTGAGAAACTCAAAACCCTACCCCTAGATGGCTATTGGACGATGTTAAATACCAGGTCGTTAGGAGGAGAAGGTGTTCCATTATTTAGCATTTTGATTGTTCCATAGTTGAGTAGAGAACATAGGAGTGGTATTTTGAGAGCATAAAAGAGGAGGAGAGACATTGTAGCAAACATATAGGCCATAGTGTCAAATGAAATTCCACAAAGAATGCCTCTTTCTTTGTACTTGCATTTGAAGAAAAGAGAGTAGTGTGAGCTCACCTTCTAACTAGGTTTTCTCTCATGCTGGGTTTCCTAGGTTATATCTTGTGTTTATTTGTGGATGTTCTGTGAGTATTTATTTATGTTATCTATTTTTTGCATTTAAGCTATTTCATACATTTAAGCAAAAAACTAGTAATTAAAAAATATGAGATCTAAAGAAATTAACAGTCTTCACAATAAATATTTTAGTATTTTTATTAGATTTGTTGTGATGAACTGTTCCAGTGGAATATCCACGAAAATTTATATATCAAAAGAGGTACATGAAAGCACTAGTTAATGGGTTTGTAATGAGACAATAATGTCTTGAAGGGTGCATGGCAGAAGAGTACATTGTTAATGAATCATTCGTTTTTATGTTTGAGTTTCTAAAACAAATGCATATAGATGTTGTAGTCATGTGGATGGTGATTGATGAAGAATAATTAAAAGGGCATAAACTTGAAACAAATGGAGAGTCATGGGTTCTGATAGGTGATATACTTATTTGACATATATATCATTATAATTGTGTTATTTAATGAATAACTAGTTCACTTGTTAAAATAAATAATATTAAGTGTTCAGTCACATTGCAAATGAGTGTGAATGGGACAAAATAAAAAATTCACTTTGTTCAATATGGAATCTAATAGGAAACAAGTGGCATTGTATGATGAGTTGTGTAAAAAGGACATGAAGACATACAATTTTTTAGAAGGTCAAATCCTCCTATTGCACCCTTTGAATAATTATGTTATCAATGGCCCGTAGAATGCACAAACACATGGGTGAAGGATACAATTCATTAATTGGGACTAATCAACAAGGAAAGTGAACTAGATGCATCGAACATAGGAATTGGATGAGAAAGGATGGTATGTGATGGATCATGATATTGTCTACATAATTTTAATTAACAATATTTGTGTAATGTTACAAGTTTAAGAATAATTATTGATTTTAATATGCAAATTTGTTTATTCATGAAGGTACGAACATATCTTGCGACGTGGGTAATAATTTTAGAGTAGAGAGTGAAAATAGAAGCAAACACATGTGATTGTGGAGTGTTCTTTTTCATTTGATCAAACAAGTCATGCAAGTTCAAGGAATAAAAACCTAATATAAGGACAACTTGATTATGTTGGCACCATTCATGAGATAATTTAGTTGGACTATAGGTTCTTTAGATATGTGATTTTTAAATGTAAATGGTTTGATCTTTTTGATAGAAGGAGATATATTAAACATGACCTAGATAGTGAATTATAACCTATTGACATATGTATATAAATGTCAACATCTCAAGCTGAATCATTTATTCTTCCAAAACATTGCAAACACGTTTTCTTCCATTCTAATGTCTTTAATGAAAATCGGTGCTTTGTTGCTCCATGTACACCTAGGGAAAAAGTTTTTTTTTTAAATTTACAAGTTGGAATTGTTGAAAAGGTCAAGAATAATATGATATGTTAATCCATAAACATTTATCATACCTTTTGGAAAAAGATCACATGAAAACGGTGAAATGTAAACCTCGATTGAGGTATTTTGAAGCCGTCAATCAAGCTATTAAAAACTCAATCAAGTGCTTAATAAATCCCTCAATTGAGTATTTTTTCATGCACTTATAAAACCTCGATAGGGATCTTGGGTAGGGTTAAATAATCCCTCAATCAAAGGTTCAAATCTCGACTTAGCTACCTATTTTTTTATAAAATGAAAAAATAAGCTCGCGAGCATATATTTTCACTTTTATCGTGGTATAAACACAAGCATGATCTCAATCCAATTTTTAAACTCGATCCATCCTTTGATCACCTACCTCCTCACCCACATGAAATTACACCATGGCATCTAACCCAAGAGGTATATATTTGTTTTCAAATAAATTACAAAAAATATTTAATTAAAATTTAACTCAGTTATTAAAATTTTGTCAACAAACATTAGTTATGTTGTCGTATTTTTAATTTTTTTTGTTTAAATTGTATCAACTGACAACATTTATGCTACCCGTTTTATTTCCAACTATGTATCGGCAAGTAGAAATGTTGCCATATTTTTTTTTCAATCCTCTGATCATGCATAGAGGATTGAAAAAAATCCATTGATACATGGTTGAATATAAAACTGGCAATGTAAATGTTGCTAATATATTTTTTCAATTTATTTAGTTTCAAATAATCAACTAACAATGTTTGTTTTTTCCAATTGTGTGATGGAAAGAATAAATGTTTCTATTTTTTTTTTAATCCTATGGTATTGTATGGAGGATTGAAAATTATTGACCAATTCATTATTGAAAACTAGCACTAGAAAAATACTTCAACTCACATGTTATGAAGCGGAGACAAAATGAAAAATTGAAAGTAAACCACCCTACTAATGACCATTAGTTGAATGTGAGGCAAACTTAACAACAAAATTGTTTTAGAATTAAGAGGAACCTGCATTAGCTTGTTCTGAAACTGAACATTTCAATCCCAAAGCTGGGATCATCTTCAAGAGAGCAAGCTCACAATTTAACCAACAAATATTTTTACTAATTAATAATAATCTTCTATATGCTCAAGGTCAACGTTTTTAGCCGACCTATTACTTTTAAATATTTGGATTATTATTAATTTTAAGGAAATATATGATAGGCTTCCAAGATTCACTAAAATTTGGCCCTTCACCTCTGTTCATATTATTATCATTCATCTCGATTTGTAAGGCCTCCATTATTTTCTTTTTCCATAATGTTCTGATTTCACAATGATTTTTGTATATTTGATACATCTGTGATGTCCAATGTCTAGTGAGTGTTCAACTAAAGAAGATATTTTTGTTTGATTATGTCTGATGTCGGTGCAGTGCTCATTTAGTCTTACTTGAAATGATCTACCTATTTCACCGATGTATTGCTTACCACAAGAGCATGGGGTAGAATATATACCTTTTTGTAGTCTTGGGTTTATGTGTTGGACAACTAAGAGGGGGGGGGTGAATTAGTTGTTACCGTGCTTAAACAATTATGTTTCTTTTAAATTATTTACAAGGCACTCAATTATAATCACAATAATGCAGGAAAATAAGCAATGACACATTCAACATCAGTCACATATATGAGATACACAGAGACAGATATTTCCCGAGGAAAACCATAAAGGGTAAAAACTTCTTTTCTTCTTTATATGATAAGAATTATTTACATTCTTTACATTATTGTACATATGAGCACCAACTCATTGTGAGGATACAACCTCTGTTTTGCAAGCTGCAACTTGCTGAGAGAACCAACTCTCTGGTTTCTCTAGCACCAACTAGAAGGAAGCACCAACTCCCTGGTTTCTCTAGCACCAACTACAAGGAAGCACCAACTCCCCAAGTGTTCCAGTGCCAACTGGATGGAAGCACTGACTTCCAATCATACAGGCACCAACCTGTAAAACAGAGAACAACAGTTCTCCCTTGCACCTCCCTGCCACCCTGGTTTCTCTGGATTCAACCAGATGGAAGCTACAACTCCCTATGTTCAAGCACCCACTTGAACCTCTGAGGACAACAGTCCTCCCTAGCACCTCCCTACCACCCTGAATTATCAAGTTTGCTATATATATAAGTTTATCACAGTGATACAATATTGATCATTCGCTTATCAGGATTATCACTGTTCTGCTATGCTGCTCTGCTCTCTTGTATAAATGTCTCCATGTCTACATCTTCTTTCCCTTTCTGATCTTCTACTCTGGCAGTTAAACTTATCTCCATCTCATCACTAGGAGTCATGCCAAGATTTATTCACCTCTCCAGGAGTCGAGACTCTTCATCTTGTCCGTTACAGTCGAGCTCAACCTTTCTGTTGCAATTATAGGCTTCAATCCCTTCCAGCTGTCAATCACCTCTATGATCAGTTTACATCCCACTGGAAGGTTCCTTGAGACTCTTCCGCTCCTTTGGAAAAAACCATCAGTAGTTTCTTGCAGTTATAGAGAGAACCTTGAAATAGAGCCCAACTATGCTAGCTCCTTCCACTTACGTGACCACCGACGGTGACCATTGACTAAATAGACATTTCACCATTTCGACATTTCGAAATTCGGAAATTCGACATTCGTGTGATCAAGTGTCTCGACACTCCTAGTCGTGATTGCCGAGACTCCAAGATGGAGCTTAGTACCACTAGATTTTTCCCTTCATGTGACCACTGACAGTGACCAAGTGTTTATCCATAAAGATCTTTTGCAACTCACAATTTTGGGAATCCTGAGATGATGCCTTCTGATAAACAACAGATTGATTCGTGCGGCTAGGATTTGCGTGTAGATATCAACAGTTGAGATTCGATTCCGGACCCCCCTTGGTATTCTGCCTTTAACGAGGGGGGGGGGGTCTGGAATTTGACACACAAGTCTGAGTGGCCAAGATTGAGGCGCTTAGATCTACAGTCGTGATTCATTTCCGGACCCCCTTGGTATTCTGCCTTTAACGAGAGGGGGGGGGGTCCAGAATGAGGTAGTTTTGTATGGGCCCCTCCTAAACCTCTTACCATTTCTTCCTCCATTTACTGCCTTCGCCTCCTTTTGACATGTGTCTTCCACCCAGATGCTCTTCTTCCCTTGTCACATCTTGAATCTTCAGATCAACGGTCGAGATATCTCATTGATCCAACAACTATCCTGCTCCTCGAGACTTTGGCCTTCGATATTTTGGGGGAGTGGTGAAGCTAAAACTCCCAAATTTAAACTCCCTGAGTGACATCATTCTTGCGTCACTTAATGACGTGTCATGAGCCGAGTGAATTCCACGTGTCCCTCAGATTTGAGATTTCTAGTGGCCGAAGATGTTGAATCAACTTGACACTTGTCCTGGTATGATTTCACCATGTGTCCTTTATGTCGTAGGCTGTCACCTTTCCTTGCTGGTGCGGTTTGTCACATTAACCTCCCGGATATGATGGACCAGATTCGTCCTCGATCCAACGACTGGGATCATTTTGTGATTTCGCATATCACAAGTTATGTGATGAAGGGTCTCGTCGCTCCAAGTCACGATAGCCAAGACTCCGAGATGGATCCTGATCAACGATCAAGATCTTCAATGATATGATGGTCCAGATCTCATCGTGATCTCACATATCGCTAGTTGCAAGTTCCTTCCTTTGACACTCCAATCAAAGAAATTTTAATCCTTCACCACATGTCCCTCTTGGATCAACGGTCAAGATCTTTATCGCGATTTCGCAAATTCACAAGCCCTCGTCATGCCTGATCAATGGTCCACGATTTCGATGATTCGACGGTCTAGATATTTTCATGATCTCGCATATCGCGAGTTTCCACACCATGCTCCGTTGACTCCTCCAATGTGCAAGTCAGTGAAATTCCAATCGCTTGCCACGTGTCCTATGAATCACATGTCAATATTTTTATCGTGAGTTTGAACCTCTTTCCTTTGGATTTCCCGATCTACGAAACTCTGAGACAAAATCTTTGTCATTCTTTGACTATTTTCCTCCTTCTGAGCTTACACTGTTGATCTTGCCATTCGATCACTGTTGTTGTTCTTCCTTGCCTACTTGTCTTATGATCTTCCTTTCCTTGTTGTTTGTCGTCATTGCTGCTATTATTTTTATCAATGACAAGCACGCTCTTCTTGTAAACATGCCAACAATCTCCCCCTTTGGCATTGATGGCAACCCTGAACGACTGTGCTAATCTGTTTGGACCTCCAACTGTAGCATCCAGTCCAGACCACTCCTTTTATCCCCCTTTGACATCAATGTCAAAGAAAACATGCTCCCCCTGAGTTGTTGCAGTATTTTTAAGAGGTATCAGATATTCAATCAAAATAAAACTCCCCCTAACAAGATGGAATCTCTTAGGTTTGAGATGGGATGACATCGAGCTTCTGTCTGAGATATTCAAATGGTATCTTGGCTATGGGTTTAGTAAAGATGTCTGCAATTTGTTCTATGGTTGGAATGTAATGGACCTTAACAACCTGATTGGTGCCCTGCTCTCTTAGAAAATGGTATTTTATGGGAATATGCTTGGTCTTGGAGTGGAGTACAGGATTCTTAGACACACTGATGGAAGTAGTGTTATCACAATGAATTGGGATCGGTGATGCGTATTTTACCTCCAAGTATGCAAGTGTCTGAATCATCCATAATACCTTAGTGCAATAGGTAGCAACATAAATGTACTCTTCCTCTGTAGTCGACAAGGAAATGGAACTTTGTTTTTTACTAAGCCATGCTACTAATGAGTCACCCAGGAAGAATGCTCCTCCACTGGTGCTTTTTCTCTCATCAACACAGTTTGCCCAATATGCATCTGAATAAGCAGTTAACTGAAAATTCTGATTTCTGGGATACCACAGACCATAAGTCATTGTTTATTTCAAATACCTGAATATCCTTTTGACAACTAACAAATGACTATGTTTAGGTGCAAATTGATATCTTCCTACCATTCCAACAACATGCATTATGTCTAGGCTAGATGTTGTGATGTACAACAGGCTGCCTATCATTGACCTATATGAACTTTGATCAACATCAGGTGAGTCATCATCCTTTCTTAATTTGCATCTTCCATTTGAAACCTTCCATTTGAAACCTTTTCAACATTTCTCTTAGATATTTTTCTTGAGAAATGAACATCCCTTCAGACCTATGAGTAATTTGCAGACCAAGAAAAAATGACAGTTCACCTATCATAGACATTTCAAGCTCAGACTCCATGGCAGAAGAAAACCATTTTACCAATGAATCCTTATTACATCCAAAGATGATGTCATCTACATAGACCAACACAATGAGAAAATCATCACCCTTTGTTTTGATATATAGATTGTTGTCAATTGTTCCTCTCTTGAACCCTTTGTCTTTGAGATACGTATCTAGTCTGTGATACCAGGCACAAGGAGCTTGTTTTAACCCATATAAATCTTTCTTAAGCTTGCATACTAAGTCATGGTTATCAGACAGTTCAAAACCCTCTGGTTGTTCCATATAGACTTCTTCATTTAAGTCTCCATTTAGAAAAGATGACTTGACATCCATTTGATAAACTTTAAACCTTTTATGACAAGCATAGGCAAGAAATATTTTGATAGCTTCTAACCTTGCTATGGGCACAAATATTTCATCAAAATCCAGTCCTTCTATTTGAGCATAGCCTTTACAGACCAATCTTTATTTGTTCCTGACAACTTGTCCCTACTCATTCATGTTATTCTTAAAGATCCATTTGAAGCCAATGACATTTTTACCTTCAGGTCTATGAACCATTTCCCATGTATTGTTTTTCTCAATTTGATCAAGTTCATCATTCATTGCTTTAACCCAGTGGTCATCCTTGTTGGCTTCATTAAAATTCTTGGGTTCCAGCATGGATATGAGAGCTATATGAGATTGTTCGGTGTTTTGGATTAGATTTCTCCTACTTTGTACACCTTTGTCTTTTCCCTCAATTATCTAACTTGCAGGATGATTCTTTTGAATGATTATGGAGGAGGAATTTGAAGTTGACTGTTGATTTGAGTCTGTCTGAGTATCTGTGTCTTCGTTTGATTCAGAGTCTTCATTTTTTGATTCTTGAACATGTTCATCTTCATCTTTAGTTGTGTCTTCTGTAGAAGACTCATTACTATACACCTCTCTTGCTAGGATTCCTTCATCAACTTTTACATCAATACAGTCAACCATTGTATGCAACCTCTTATTATAGCATCTATATCCTTTACTGTTTGTAGCATACCACAAGAAGATACCTTCATCAGCCTTGTCATCATATTTACCAAGGTTCTCACCATTATTCTTTATATATCATTTACTCCCAAAGACTTTGAAGTGTTTAATTGAAGCAGGTCTCCCAAAC
>JZKD02S0385931.1:0-12958 GCA_000966675.3 Picea glauca
GCGTTTAATTTGAGTAATAATTTTTGTAGCGGACCGATGATTCCAGGAATAAACCTCAAAAAGTAGTGGAGCAATTATTGTTATCATAAAAACACAATGTAACATCATATTGCCCGGCGTTGATCAATATAATTAGGCAACCTCAATCATCAAGCTAGTGGCATAGACCTACAAAGAAAGGACTGTACTGTGTTTAATCCAATTGTAGGTTTGGCTGATAGTAGGGTTCAACAACAAAAGTTTAATGGTTTCTGATAACTCAAACATGCAGCCCGTGAAATAAAAAAATAATAAAAAATCCGAAATAAAAAATTATTTTATAAAAAAGGAAAAAAAAAATTATTATAGTTATTAGCGTTGTGAGTGAAGAGAACTTATATTTCATAAAATAAAAAATAGTCAATAAAAAAATCTTAATATATATATTTAAGTCAATAAAACAAAGTGCTTCACTGAAATCCACCCATTTTCTCTCCGCCGAAGGCTGCTCATTTCCGTATAGAATGTCATCCCCGCCACTCATACATAGTACTCATTGGTTCAAACATATATTTTTTTCTTTTAAAGATTCATCACCAAGCATTTAAGTTCGAATATATGTGGGATAAAGTCAAACAAAAAGTGACTGTCCAGCATTAAAGGGATGATAACTTATAATTATTTGGCTAGGAATAATTATGAGGAGCGCCTAGTTTTATTCCACTATAAGATTGTGAAATTTATTTAAAACATAAATATGTATTTATGAAAAATTCCAAATATATAATTCAATTATTTAAATATTTTTTATTAAAATTCTTACATATATAATGTTGTAGGGTTACCATAAGGTATGTATTTATAATGTATAGTTTGAACAAGTTAAACAACATGAACTTAACAATATGAAAAGTTTCTTAAAATTGATTCAAAATAAAAATAATATAAGGAAGTAAAAAAATAAATATTGTTAAAATAAAAACAAATTCTCTTAAATTATATAGTCAATTCTCAAAATGCCCAGGATGAAAGAGTCTCGTCTAAGATGAAAAGCACTTTCTCTTGAAATGTCCAACTTATACTCAGATTCAATTAGAATTTCAAAAGATTTGTCACGCTACTAACTTTCTTAACATTTTAACTTAGAAAAAACTATGATGATATTGGGACACTTCTCTTAATGTTTTTCGAGCACACAAATAAAATTCTAAAAAATTCCAAGTAATCCCTTACCTTCTTAAGGTTTGATAGACCAATTAAATTTGATTGAGCATGAATCATCATCCTCATCAATATAAATATATTTTTTAAAATCCTCACGTATTTACAAAGGTTAAAAAAAGATGTTATATTTATATTTAACATATTTTATATTGATGATGATGATGATGATTAACGTCCACTAAGACTGAATTGGTCTATCTGACCTTAAGAGGGTAAGTGATTACTTGTGATTTTTTAGAATTTTGTTTATGTGCTCAAAAAGCATTAAGAGAAGCTTTTCAAGATCACCATATTTTTTTTGAGTTAAGAGGTTAGGAAGGTTGGTACTGTGACAAATATTTTGAAAATGAGATCTAATATGGGTATAGGTTGCACAATCTAAGAGAAAGTGTTTTTCATCTTCAACCTTCTTAGTGTCACAAAGGTGACACACTCTTTCATCCCATGGAGTTTTAGGAATTCACCAAAGCGCAGTTTCACTATGGAGCTCCTGAGAATTTGTTCTTATCTTAGCAATGCTTATTTTTTTCTTTACACTTGACAAAACATATAGATAATTTTGATCTTCTAGATTGGGGTTGATTACATCCTTATAATACCTTAATTTTCTTTTTTCCTCTAACTCTTTATCACACCACATTTTCTCCTTAAATTTTGATTTGACGATTTTTTTTATAATATTTTCAAAATGGTGTTTTCCATGATTCCCAATAGTTAAACTGAGCATCTTTATACTATCCTTGCTTGAGTCGATAATAATTACTACTAGATTTTAAAGTAATTCTAGAATGTATCTTGTCTTTCATATTATTTAATTTATTCTTAAATATACAATAATTAAGTATTATAAATACTTAAAAAAAAATTAAAAATAAATAAATTACATAATTATATATTTATTAACCCTTTTTAAAATATATATATATATATATATATATATATATATATATATATATATATATATATATATATATTTTATTATTAAATTTTTTTTCATATAACTAATATCAATTATAATATATCAATAATTTCGTATTAACAACCTATCCACATAAGGCTTATTTACCTTACAAATCAACATGCCACAATGCATTGAATTGCCCCTCGTTTCTACTTGGGTGAGTGATGGAAATTGACTAGGAAACTTCCACACTATGTTTAAGTCAAGTCATCCCAATGAAACCTTAGTTGACCTAAATTGAAGGATAGAGAAAGAAACTATGGTTGTTCACTATGTGCTAGGTTTACGACAAAGGGTTGCCTCCACTAATACATTTGATTTTATATTTTTGTTGTACAAAAGGGTTCAAAATTTTTAATAGAGAATTGTATTCTTTTCAAGTTTTTTTTAATATTATTTTATATCACTTTGATCTTTGCAAATTTTCTAGTTGGTTCTTGTTTAATAATAATATCTACCATTGAACACTATTTAACATTTGGATTTACATTCTCTGGTTTATAATGTTCATTGTGTAGTGTATGTATTTCACTTTTTTCCTAACTATAAACCCACCCTTTGTTTATTGGGTAGTAATATCTATTGTGGTTTTAAGGTACTTTTATATGTGTGCTAATTAGCCTCGTTATGTTGCCCCATTCCTAGGTTTAATCATATGATTGTTGTTTTCTCAATTTTGATGTCTAGTATTTATGTGAGGTCCTTGAACATTTGGTATAAATCATTATTGGTTTTTGTTAAGATTTTTTTGGATTTTTCCCTTGGACATTCTTTTTCTAATTAGATCAACTTCAACATGCATTTTTAGATTTGATCATTTGGTTTGTTAGAGTTTATTTTAGGAAGTTTTTAACATTCTCATAATTGTGTGAGGGTGTACACTATTTTTTATTTTGGTTGTTGCATCTAATATTATTGTTTGGATCGACACATGTACCCCACATATTATCCTAATCTATAAAAAAAAAAATCACTTGTTTTCGCAAAAATCTAGTTCCTTATCTATATAATTTGTATTTCGTCGATCAAAGTCACATATTAGTACCTATGGAAGGAATATTTTTTTCAATGATTTGTAACATCCCCGTTTTTAATTCTTGGTTTAGCGATGTATAATTTACATATGATATATGACCATGGGCTTGATGGTGTAATGTGCAAACATTGATATTGAAAATAATAAAATAAATGTATCATCGATTGCAGTTGGATGCAGACAAAGTAATGGGGGATAAGTGTAGTATTCCAGATATAAAATAGTATGCATATAAGAAAGTTTGTAGCTAGAAATGATAGAGAAACAATGATATAATCAAAACAATACCAAAATAACACCAGAAAGAGCACTTTGATTACTGATAGCAATGTTCACTTGCCTCTTCGAGGGGGAAACCTCCAGCAGAGCAGATCTCTATTACAATAATATCCAAGACAAGATTATACTCTATCTATCCAAAAGAATAATCTAGAGGAAGATCCTTCTACAAGAGGAAGCTTCTATTAGGTCTTCTTACATTTGACTTATTCTTCCTTATTGCTAGGCCTTATTAATATTGGCCTTTATTACATGGAATTATATTATTCTACCTACATGAGGGGTTAGGGAGGCTAGGTCCCTAACATGCCCTCCCCCTTGAAGAACAACCTTGTTCTCAAGGCTTTAGATGATGAAATTGTTGTAGAATGGTGGTCGGCTTCCAAGTGGCATCTTTTGGAGGTGTATCTTTCCGTTGGACTAACACTTCCTAGATGGGGTGTTGATCGAGATGACACTCTCTCTGGGCCAAGACTACTTGTGGCTGCAACCATATGGAACCTTCTTCATCCAACTTAGGGAGACTAGTTTAAGTTTGGCACTTAGTTCCAATCACCTTCTTTAAGAAGGAAACATGAAAAACAGGATGGAGCTTCGACTAACTAGGTAGATCTAACTGATATGCCAACGATCCCACATGCTTGAGCACTATATAAGGACCACAAAATTTGGGCACAAGTTTCGGACAGTGTTGAGCTTTGAGTGAAGTCTGCTTATAAGGTTGTAGTCAAAGAAATACATGGTCCACTTCAAAAAAAAATGGCATTCGGAACGACCTTGATCTGCTTGTTGCCTCATGCGATTTTGGGCCATGACCAAATTGCCTTTGAGGGCACGAAGAATAGCCTCACAGACAATAATATTTTTGTCAACCTGCTGAACCTTCAAGACCCCTAGCACATAGCAGAGAACTTATGGGGGATTTTGGCCATAGACTGCTTCAAAAGGAGTCATGCGAGTAGTTGTATGGTAAGATGTGTTGCACAACCATTCAGCTAGGGGTAACCATTGATCCCATCGGTTTTTTTTCTGAGATGAAAAACACCTCAAATATGTTTCCAAACACTTGTTGACAACTTCAGTCTGGCCATCCGTCTCGGGGTGATAAGTAGTGCTGAGATGAATTTGGGTGCCTTGTAGCTTGAACAATTCTTGCCAAAAATTGCTGGTGAAAGTGGGGTCTCTGTCAAAGACAATAGAATTAGGCATGCCATGAAGCTTGAAGATATTATCCATGAATATTTGAGCCACTGTGGCAGTTGTGAATGGGTGTTGAAGAGAAAAAAAAGAATCATATTTGGAGAGACAATCTACTATCACCATGATATCTGACTTATTGCCCGATTTAGGTAAGCCCACAATGAAATCCATAGAAATATCTTGCCAAATAGCAGGGGGAATCGAAAGCGGTTGGAATGTTCTTGGAGCTTTGACATTTTCTCTCTTGTTGCGTTGATAGACCTCACATTCAACCACAAAGGTCAATACGTCCTATTTCATACCCTCCCAKAAAAAAGAACGTTTGAGTCGKTCATAGGTTTTGGTAAACCCTAAATGCCTAGCTGTGGGTGAKGCATGAAGTTCATAAAGCATTGCGGATTTAAGTTGGGATTTCTTGCATAAATACAAATGACCTTTGTAGCGAAGMTCTTCATTATGCCAAGAGTACCCTGGAGAAACTGAAGAATTGTGTTGCAATTGGTGGAGCAACCTAGAAATTTTGGGGTCTTGCAACCATTCTTGACGATCAACTTGAAGCCAATCTGGTACAATGACGGAGAGAGAGAAAAGGGACATGTCTTCTTCATATTTCTGGGAAAGAGCATCGGCCACTACATTTTCCTTTACCTTCTTGTAAATGATCTCATAATCATAGCCAAAAAGCTTGGTCACCCATTTTTGTTGTGTCAGGGATAAAATTTGTTTTTCTAGGAAATGCTTGAGACTCTGATGATCAGTTTTGATTTGGAATCGTTGACCCAATAAATAAGGACACCAGAAATCCACAATATTCAGAATATCTAACATTTCCTTTTCATAAATGGATTGACCCAAATGTCGCTCTGAAATTTGTTTGCTAGTGAAGGCCAAGGGCTTGCCATCTTGCATGAGGAAGACTCCAATTCCTTTCCCAGAAGCATCACATTCCAATAGGAATGTATTTGTGAATTATGGGAGGGCTAGGACAGGGGTCAACCACATAGCATCTTTTAAGGCTTGGAAGGCATGATCCGCAACTGAATTCCAAGTGAAAGAATTCTATAATATCCCGTTAAACCCAGAAAACCATGCAATCTCTTAAGAGTTTTATGGCAAGGCCAATCTTGGATAGATTCAATTTCTTAGGATCCACTCAAACACCATCCTTGTCAACAATATGACCCAGGTATTCCACTTCAGAGGCACCAAATGCACATTTAGATTGTGTGAGGGAAATTTGATGTTTAGAGAGTAGATGGAGAACTTGATTCACATGGGAGAGATGGGATTGCCAAGTTTTACTATAGATGAGAATATCATCAAATAAAACTAAGACAAAATGAGAGAGAAAAGGACAAAAGACATGATTCATAAGACTTTGGAAAGTGGAAGGAGAATTACACAATCCAAAGGGCATTACCAAGAATTCATAATGACCCTCATGAGTGCGAATTGCAGTCTTGGGAATGTCTTATGATTTCATACGGATCTAGTGGTAGCCATAATGTAGATCCAATTTGGTGAAGTATTGAACACCACTCAATTAATCTAAGAGGTCATCAATGACAGGAATGGGGAATTTGTCTTTGATTGTGAGTTTGTTGAGGGCGTGGAAATCAGGACACATGCGCCAAGTACCTTCTTTCTTGAGTACCATGACCACAGGGGAAGAATAGGGGCTAGTACTAGGATGGATAACACGGGCTTCTAGTAATTCATGAACAATTTTATCAATTTCATTCTTTTGGGCAAAGGGATGACGATAAGGCCGAACATTGGGAGGAAGATTGCCTAAGATGAGAGGGATAGAATGATCATGGACTCCATGGGAAGGGGGAAGTTCTTGGGGGGTGGTAAAAAAAATATGGTGGAAGGAGAGGATAGATTGGAGGTCGGGATGCACAAAAGATGTCTCAACACCATGAATCGAGTGGAGTTGGGCTATAATTCCTGAATGACCTTTTTTGAGGAACTTTTCCATGCGATGGGAACTGATGATATTAGGGGAGCCTGCAATGATTCCTTGGAACTTATACTATTGTCCCTCATGTTGGAATTGCATGGTTAAGTTCGTAAAATCCATGAGAATGGGGCCTAGAGTGTGTAACCATTGGGCACTCAGAACAATGTCACAACAACCCATGTCTATAGAAAACATATGGGATTTCAGGTGATACTGACCAATTTGGAGCTGCACATTTTCACATTGTCCCCCACATTTCATGGAACCACCATTGGCAATCATGATTTGAAAATTATTGATGGCACATATGTAACAATTGATTTCTTGGGCAATGCAGTGATGAATAAAGTTATGGGTTCTACCACAGTCCACAAGGATGATGACTTTCCTATTTTTGATGTAACCAATTAATTTGATAGTTTGGGGAGCAAAGAAGCCAGTGAGGGAATTAAGTGAAATCACCGGGTCAACTTCTGGTGGTTTATAGGGTGGGGTGAGGTCAGAAGGTGATGGTTGTTCCTCCACAGGCGGAACAACAACATCTTCTTCAGAAAGATCCTCATTCACATCCATAAAAAGATTTTGTTCCTTACACTTATGCCCGAGAAAATATTTTTCATCACAATTATAACAAAAACCCTTGAGTTGGCGTTCAACCATTTCAGCCCTGGTTAATTTATGGATCTTGAGGGGAGGTGCAGGAGGGGAAAAATGGGTGGGTTTAGGGCGAGGAGGAAAGGAGGGTTTGCGGGTCTGGGAGGACACAATTTGTTGGGATTCCTTGGCTCATTGAGTAGCTTCCAACCAAGTTTGGGGGTGTGCCATGAAGACATGGGCACAAATTTCATCTTTGAGGCCATTGATAAAGAATTCCCTAAAGAAAGCATCTAACATGTGCTCCATTCTAAAATCCAAGTGCTCAAATGAGACAATAAAGTATTCCATTGCCCCGGACTAATTTAACTTGGTCAAACGGCCTAAATGGTGGGTGTCAGAGTCAAAGAAGTCATAAATTTTGGCCACAAACTATGTCCAAGAAAGATACCCTTGGCGTATCATTTTTCGCCATTTCCACCATTTCCATCGTTCCAGATCCAGATGTAGGACACCATAATGGAGCTTGGCTAAACCATTAGTAATTCCATGCAAAGAGAAATAATGTTCCATTTGGGTAACCCAGCCTATAGGTTCTGATCCATCAAATTTGTTCACCTCAATTTTAGGAGGGCAGAGGTCTCGGGAAAAGTGGGTAGTATGAGGGCCTTGGTAATGGGAAGAGTCATGGTCATCCTGATATGATGGTTGTTCAGAAGAGGAAGGGTTCTAGGAATGGCCCAGGAAGTGTTCTTTGAGGTCTTTGATGTAGGAACATTGTTTCTAGAGGTCTTTGATGTGGGAACATTGGTCCTTGAGGATCTCAATATTTGAATTGATGGAGCTAATGTTGGCATTGATATGCTTGATGTCTTCCTTGTGTTGGCAGTTGTCAGCGATCAAGGCATTGAGTTCTTGGGATTGCGTGGTAGTCATTTGGACAAAGGAATAGGAAAATGGTATAGGGGAAACAAAAGGGGTCTGGAGGTGTGGGTGGGACCATGGAGAAAAAAGGGTGTCAAATGATAGGTACCACTGCGATCAGGGTGAAAAGGGGGATCCAAAGGATATGAGCTAAATAAGGGTGTCGGAGATGGGTCGGGTCCACAAAAATAAATTGCGTTAAAAATGATAAGTATCACTGGAATTGGGGCAGAGAGAGGAACCCAGTGGGTTAGGTCCAAAATAAGTGTGTCGACGGGACCCCTATACTCGTTTTTTTTGTTTTTTGTTTTTTTTTACTCCTACGGAGTTATACTCCGGCCTAAATAATATTGTAGTGTCGAAATACCCAAATGCTTAACAGGAAGAAATGTGTAGTAATTTCGCAACCAGAATCCAGAAGGCATAGTTGCACAACAATAGATCTTGCATGTTCTATTTTTTTGTTTTCGTCCCCAAGGGTAGGATATTTAGGGTTTCTAGAGACAAGAGTTTTCCCTGTGCTATAGCTCTCTGATATACGTGTGGGGTCCAATAGTAGTACTCGGTCCAATATCTCAGGGCACCAACTAAGGAGGCTATATCGTTCCCTTAGCCGTACTACCCAACTACTCAGGTACTATAGAGTATCTTCCTGAGTGTTGTTCTCGGTGGCACTATAGCATTCAGGCAACTGATTAGTCTATCTATGGAGGGCTTCAAGAGATCTAGGTTGATCCGTATACAAGTGTTGTATGATGCTCTACCACTCGAAGGGATACCAACAAGGGTTACAAGGGTGGCCAACATATGTGCGCTTAGGTACCACTTGTATTTCATGTGTGTATGACTCCCCAACCATGGGTTTATGCATGTAGCGACATATCTCTGTAGCTTTAAGACGTCGGAATACGTCTCTACCCTGAAAAAGAAATTTAACCCACATTTTTTTGCTGAGGAAGGTGATCGTATACCACTTGTAGTATTCCAGATATAAAATAGTATGCAAAACATAAATATTTTAGCTAGAAATCACAGAGAAGCAATGATATAATCAGAACAATACCAGAATAATACCAGAATAACACTAGAAAGAGAACTTTGATTACTGATAGCAATGTTCACTTGCCTCTTCGAGGGGGAAACCTCCAACAGAGCAGAGCTCTATTACAATAATATCCAAGACAAGATTTCTCATATCCTCTACTTCTATTTATACTCTATCTATCCAAAAGAACAATCTAGAGGAAGATCGTTCTACAAGTGGAATCTTCTATTAGGTCATCTTACATTTGAATTATTCTTCCTTGTTGCTAGGCCTTATTAATATTGGCCTTTATTACATGAAATTATATTATTCTACCTATGTGATGGTTTAGGGAGGTTAGGTCCCTAACAATAAGTTTCCACAAGAGAGGGGAGGGTCTAAGAGGGGGTCCAAGGGGGAATTATTCATGCGTATCAATCCTAACCTACTTCTAACAATTATATTTGTGTATGAAATTTCTAATTTCCTTTTGAGTGTATCAAAGCCCCAATCATTAAACACATGTAAGAGATTTGGTGTGAAAAGTTACATCCCATAGTTATTGAGAGTATGGATGTTGATTACATTCAACCTTAGGAAATGTGAGAGTCAACATGCATGGGCAAAAGGGAAATTTAAATGGGTAGTGTAGGTAGTTTTTACATGCAATTTTTGGGACAACAAGAGTGTGGAGAGTGTTGGAGGTTGAAGACAACCATAGTCGGTTTTGTGGGAAGCTTGTTGACTGTAATTGCATGACGAGCAAACTATTAGGCATATAGAGTGAGATTATGTGTGAGATATTTCCCCAACAACAAGTGAGCTTGTTGCTATGAACTTTTCTTGTTGTAGATGACATCCCTCAAGTCCCCAACAAGAGAGATTGCTATCCAAAATGTGTTAGAGTCTCGAAGGGAAGTGGGAAGGCCCATGAAACTATGTTCAATGAAGGGGGGTCCCATTCTTTGGGGTGTGTAGATTGAGGGGAATAGAGCTAGTGGATTGTGATAACTATAGGAAAATTAGCTTGTTGTGGGTTATATTGGGGTGTGAGTGGACAAAAAAGAGACACCCTTTTCTTGTGGATTCGTAGACCTATCTTGAGGGTGATTTGCTATTGAGATTTGGAGCAATAAATCTATGGTTGGGTGGAATGTTCATCCTTTGAAGATGGTTTCACATCTAGTCTAAAAGATAAGTGTTTATCTATGTTTATCTGTTCTTATTTATGGGATTTATTTGTCGTGCATAAACTCTAAGTTTTAAGTATTTTTATGTTGCTATGTGAATGTTAATTTAGCTATATTCATGTTTTAAAAATGTTGATGGTTACATGAACATTTTTAGCATGCACACATTTGATTTATTTGACATAAAAAAATTATAAGTTGTTGGGTTTAGTAGTGGGGACACTATAGAGTGGTATCAGAGCTTTTGGTTCAACACTGAACCCGTATGGGCCAAATACTAATGCATATTAGGTCAATTCGTTGTTGTAGAGTTTTGATCTATGACAGATTTGGGGAAAATTGTGAAACTGTAGTAAAATCCCCAAAATTCTAAGCAAATTCAGGGCAAATTTTCCTTCAAAATGGTTGAGGAGATGATCAATGCCATCGATCTGCAAATTGCAGAGTTAAATTTGTCCTTGAAGGTTGAATTTTGTGTTTTCATGGCGACTGAGGAGTTAGTAAAAATCAACAGTCTATGTCGTGTTTGTCTTGGCAATCAATGGCCAAAATTCATTTTGGATTAGTTAAAAATTTTAAGTTCATTGAAGAAAATTTCTGAAAAAGTATGAAATCTTCGAAAATTATAATTTTTTCAGGATTTTTGAAAATTTTCTTAATAATGATGATGTGGACCATACCTATGACATGGACTGACAAGGTCCATGGTGGTATAAGAAAAGGGTCATATAATGGATTTTGATGGACGAGATCACAATTGATTTTGAGATCAATGTCCCATATTCATCCTAGATACTAAGTTTTTTAGGGTTTGACGAAATTCTGTGAAGTATGGACATTTTTGCAGTTTGTCAATGAAGAAAATCGTCCATCACCAATGAAGTTTGAGAAAACGACGACCCATATCACATTCGATTTTATGATCAATGGTCAAGATCATCTACAAATTTTGTGAAGTATTGTGAATCGACGATCGAGATCACTTTGATTTTGAGATCTATGACCCAAATTCATTATAGATTTGGTCAAAAACTTCTAAGTTTCAAAGTTCAACGAAATTCTACAAATTACAAACCTTTTTGAAAATCACCAATTAAGAAAATCACCAATCATCGATGGATCGATTGAAGTTCGGTGAGAACTTATGAAGTAGTGACCTTTTCAAAAATCGTTAATTGTAGATAAAGTAATAAGAGTTTGACAAAATCTTATGAAGTAATGACATTTTCTAAAATTGTTGATGAAAAAAGAACTCACCAATGGTCGATGGAAAAAATAAGTCGATCATCAACAAAGGGAAAGAATGATGATGACGTGATGACATGTGGACATCAACAACTACGTGCCATGTCATGCCATATCAACTAACTAAAATAATCAAAAATAAAAAATCATTTAAAAAAATAAAATAAAAATTAACTTATACGTCTATTTATGAAAACAAAAACAGAGTAATCCATAAATATAAATTAAAAAAAAAAAATCTTAAAATATATATTTAAATCAATAAAACAAGGTGCTTCATTGAAATCCACTCTTTTTCTCTCTACGTAAGTGTGTTCATTTCCGTATAGAGTGTCATCACCGCCACTCATAAAGATTATTCGTTGGTTCAAATAATTTTTTTGTTTTAAAGATTCATCACCAAGAATTTCAGTTCGAATATATGTGGGATAAAGTCAAACAAAAAGTGACTATCAAACATTAAGGGTACGATAATTTATAATTAATTGGCTATAAAGACCTATGAGGAACGCCCAATTTTATTCTACTATAATAATTAAAATAGATAAATATGTATTTATGAAAAAATTGGACATATATTGTATTTATTTAATTATTTTTTATTAAAATCCTCACATATATAATATGAATAATTTTTATTAAAATCCTCACATACATAATATAAATAAGTTTTATTAAAATACTTACACCTTTATATTTATAAAGGTAAAAGTAAGTTTAGTTTATATTTATATTTATCATATTTTATATTATAGATGTTTTTTTTCTAGGTTATAAAGTTTTGAAAAATTTAGAGTACTTCTTCTCATTTAGAGGATGGTATGGAAGTTAAATCCTAAAATCTTTAGAGCACAATGTTATTACAACAATATGCTCGTTATGAGTTCAACATGTTACACTTGGATGGGGAGGATTACAATTATTTCTTCCAACCATCCACATTAACCTCAATTGAAATATCATACATTATGTAGTAATTAAATACTTAGAAAAATTAAAAAAGAAAATTACATAATTATATAATAGTTAAATACTAAGTTAAGATATATATATATATAAAAAAATATATAAATATAAATATATATATATTTTTATATATAAATATATATATATATATATATATATATATATATATATATATATATATATATATATATATATATATATATATATATATATATATATATATTCTAAAATTCACACATTTATAAAATGTAAAAACACGTTTATTTTATTTTTATATTTATCATATTTTATAGTACAGACATACATTAATTAAATATCATTAATGGGGGGGAGAGGAGGCGGATACAATGTGTGTGTGTGTGTGTGTGTGTGT
>JZKD02S0385931.1:12968-23563 GCA_000966675.3 Picea glauca
TTTCACAATCTTATAGTGGAATAAAACTAGGCGCTCCTCATAATTATTCCTAGCCAAATAATTATAAGTTATCATCCCTTTAATGCTGGACAGTCACTTTTTGTTTGACTTTATCCCACATATATTCGAACTTAAATGCTTGGTGATGAATCTTTAAAAGAAAAAAATATATGTTTGAACCAATGAGTACTATGTATGAGTGGCGGGGATGACATTCTATACGGAAATGAGCAGCCTTCGGCGGAGAGAAAATGGGTGGATTTCAGTGAAGCACTTTGTTTTATTGACTTAAATATATATATTAAGATTTTTTTATTGACTATTTTTTATTTTATGAAATATAAGTTCTCTTCACTCACAACGCTAATAACTATAATAATTTTTTTTTTCCTTTTTTATAAAATAATTTTTTATTTCGGATTTTTTATTATTTTTTTATTTCACGGGCTGCATGTTTGAGTTATCAGAAACCATTAAACTTTTGTTGTTGAACCCTACTATCAGCCAAACCTACAATTGGATTAAACACAGTACAGTCCTTTCTTTGTAGGTCTATGCCACTAGCTTGATGATTGAGGTTGCCTAATTATATTGATCAACGCCGGGCAATATGATGTTACATTGTGTTTTTATGATAACAATAATTGCTCCACTACTTTTTGAGGTTTATTCCTGGAATCATCGGTCCGCTACAAAAATTATTACTCAAATTAAACGCTTTTTCTTATTGAGTAGTCGCTATCTTTGTAAAGTCACAATCATACGCGTGCGAATGAATACCTGTATTAATTAAAAAACAGTGCTTACAATTACAAGATTATCGCCTGCAATGAATTTTGTTTTGTTCTTCCGTTATCCAGGCAGCACAACATTAAATAAAGGTCCAGCCTCTCTCTACGTTATTGCAACACTATTTTCAACCTATTCAAACATTCAAATCTTCCACCGAACAGAAAACTCTTTTGCTTCAAAATCCCAAAAATCAACGTACAGCTAATAATTTCATGATGGGTTTCTTAAGAATATATTTCTGACAGATATAATTAAACAAAACAAAGTTCTATTTCTTTCCTGCACTTATGGTTTCAACTTCCAAACATATCTGGTCGGTGCGTCCGATCGCCGGAGCGCACAATTGGGATAAGAAGGGCCGGTGGATTGATAAGTAGAAAGAGATTTCAAGTAATTTTTGTTGTTAATTTCGAGTAAATATTTTTGAAAAAAATCATCATTTAGTATAATTTTTAGCATATTACCTTTTTATACAGTCTGAGTGGATCAAATGGTTAAGAACTTATGTTTCCTTTTAAGAAGTCACAAGTTCAAATGTATAGGGAATAGGGTATTTATACCTTTCGTAAACTTTACCAATCAAATCGCTGAGCTGAGGGTCCCTTGTCCCACAAAGAAGGAGATCTCATACACCAATTTGATGTGGTGGCTTGACCATGAACTTAAAAATAGATTATTATTATTATTATTATTATATATGATTTATATGCTTTAATTCAATATCATTAAAAACAAATTCATTCATTAAAATATTAAAACTATTTGTACTTAGTAACATTGATCTGCATATAAATATTAAAATTTACATTCATATAATTCTAAATATTAGAATTTACATTCATATAATTCTATGTATGGCTCACAGACATGCCTCCTTTTCTTCCGGCTAATATCTTCAACCATGTTCTGTTTTTTCTATACATATATAAGATCGAAAATCATGTACTCTCATTCCGGTAGGAATTTCAACTCATTAATTTTAATTTTAATAGTTAGTTTATTTGGTTTCATACTTTTAAGGAAAAATGTTGGCGATCTTAAAAAAAATTTGCATTTGACAGCCAAATGACCCCATAATAAATGATTCTTCAAATTTCATCCATAATTCTCACCCAAGACTTTTATAAAATAGTATTAAAAACCACTACATAGGGTGGTCATTAAAAGAAAGCCTTTTATAAAATAGGGACCACTACATATAGTGGTCATTAAAAGAAAGCCTAAAAAGGCTTGAACCAAGAGCTTCATCCCTTGTAAGATATGTAAGGTTCAATGGTCTCCAAATCCTTTTATATGCTTTAATTCAGGAAAGTAGTTCTTTTTATATGTTTTAATTCATGAAAGTAGTTTTGGTTTTAATATTTGTGTGGAGTGACCATTAAGGTTTGAAGGTTCAAGGCTATTTAAGATTTTTTTGTCAACAAAAATCTTTCGTGCTACCTTTATAGAGGTCCAATGGCGCATGCCCAGTAAGAAAAGAACCCCTAAAGAAAGAACTCAACCCTATTGGCCGGTTGGATGGAACTAAACCCCTAACAGATGGGTGATTCGGGAACAACCCCGGACCCTCCCTATTGGCTTGGCTGGCCCTACCCTCTTGGATGGAAGGAAGGAACTCAACCCAACAATTGTGTGTTGATTTAAGTCTCTGGACGCCTTCTCCGAACCGGCCCTGTGCATCTGGACCTACTATGGGTTCAACTGTTTAAAGGTCATCTAGTGATATAAAAAACACTAAGAAATTTCATCTAAATATTTAATTGATAAGAGAAAGTTTAATGCCTAGTGTTCCCAATATAATATATTGAAATTTTAAAAAAATGTAATTGCTAATATAATATATTGAAATTTTTTAAAAATGTAATAAAACTATAAGAAGAAGGTTTAATTTTTACTTTACGTTTACCATCACTTAAATTAAATTAAATAATCTTTATCAAAATTACAATTATGGATTATTATAATTAGATTGTGTCAACCATATACTATATTAATAGTATTGATGTGTATAATGTGATAATATTAATGTGTCGAATATATGTTTTTTTTTTAAGTGAGTTTAAGAGTCTGTATTACTAAAAGAGGGTTATAGTACAAAAAAGGGAACTCCCTGGTCTGCCAAAAAGGAAACTGGGTCAGAGGTTCTTGAGTTGCGCTTTTTGAAAAAAGCAAGGGGTATGACTAAACTGCCACTGTGGGAAACCATCCCAGTCCTACCATATCCAGATTTTGACAAGATAATCACAACAGACATGAAAAAGAAAAACAGAGACTAAATAGACGCATGACTGACCGGCTGACTTGCCAATAGACTAACCAGACACTAGTCCGAGATGATGATATGCTTCTTTCCTTGATCAACATGGCCCTTATTCTCCTCCTTTTGGGAGACCATGAGAGTTTTTCTTATGTGTGTTGGTGCTCCGTTCCCGTCGGCTGGTGTGATGTCCATGTGATGGACTTAGCGCAGGTAGAGATGGAATTAAGCAGCCAACCACTCAATCTTGGCTTGCTGGTCCTTCTCGACCTCAGTTAGTAGTTTGGTAATGGTTTCCAAACTACTGAGGCGTCTCAGGATTTTGTTCAACAGTTTTGTGTGTTCCTTATTGTTCTCCCGTCTGGTGTCCTCCCTTTCCGAGCTCACTTTTCCAATCAACATCTTTGTTTGCCACACTATCTCCATCGTTTTGTGGTAGAGGGTTTCCCTGGGTTGCGTGGCTCCTGGGTAAGTTACCCAGTTTGTTTCTTGAGTCAGAGCATCCCATGTTTTGCCCTTGTGATTCCTTTAGATTTCTTTTTCCAAACCATGAATGGTCGCCTTTCCTTTCGATGCAACCAAGGTGTGAAAGGTTCCCTCCACGTCTTTGGCCGCCTGCTCCATCCTTAAAACCCGCAGGGAATTGTTCTGAGTTCCCTTCCCCAGGGGGTTCCTTTTGTTGTGCGTTCGATTCATTCGCACCATCCTGTCTGGCTTATGGAAGCTCCTTTGTTGGATTCTCAACCTGTTTCATGCCCTTGTGTCTGTGGTGGCTCCTGTAGCTGCACTCTTCTGTTTACATATATTTCTGTTGTTTTTTCTCTTATTGAAATTTCCCTGTTGCGGGCTCATCCTTCCAAGCATGGTCTGCCTGTAGAGGTGAACCTTCCCATCCTTTTTCCTCGTCACACTACATATGATCATGATGACTCCATCGTTATCCCTATGCGGACCCTTGCCCCTGCTCGCTTGATATCCTACTGAGCATCTCCTTGTACCTAGTCTTTGGCGTGGTGGGTCAATATTGGTTTGTGTCAATCCCTCTTGCCTTACTTCATTCATTGCCTGTTGTTTGTCGTCAATAATTTCCCACGGTCTTTCCCCACAAATCTTATTGTTGACAAGACCTTGTTGTCGTACCCTCGCCTGTTGTATAATCTGATCATGCATTGTGATCGATGGTTGAGTGTTGGGCAGTCATATCCTGCATGGGTCCTTCGTGTCATCCCCTGGGCCTTTTGCTTCCCTCCTCGATGTGACCTTCCTTGCTTAAGTTGTTGTCACAATATTTTGTTGCTAGTTGGAGGCAGTCCATTCTAAATTGTCCTTCCTGGATGTTGAGCAAGGTAGTATCTAGTTCTAGTCCTTCCCTACTAACCCCCTCATTGGAAATTCTGTCTGTGAAGCCATTTGTTGAACTGCGTACCCAACACAACTCCACTGTGTTAATCATTTGCAGATGCTCCTAGATTTTTTGTAGGGAGTGTGCCAAGCACCAATGTCTCTGTACTTTTCCCACTCTGGTGCCATTTTGGAATCTCTTCACCGTGTTGATGACCAAGGTGGAGTCACCTTCCACGATAGTGTTGGTCATCCTTTCATGACTTAGAATTTCGAGACCGAGCTCCAAGGCTCCAAATTCTGTTGCATTGTTAGTTGAGTTTCCCATACTCCCAACATACAGTCGGATTATGTTTCCACCACTATCTCTGATCACCCCTCCCATCCCTGTCATTCCTGGGTTTCCTTTTGCCACCCCGTCAAAATTTAACTTGAGGAACCCTATCGGAGGTGGTGTCCAGTTGCACTCTCCTGATTGGAGTTGCGGTGGTTTCCCTACTTGTGTGTTGTTGCACCCATCTTTTAGGTGAAATACTTCCAGGATTCGGGAGTCCTGCCCTGTGGGTTTCACTTTTCCAGTCTAGCAGTTGCGACTCTACAGCATTTCTCGTATTTAATAGATTATTGCTTCCTTGAGTTTCCCTTCCGGAAGGCTTCCGTTCATGAAGATGTGTTGGTTCCTTTCTTTCCATATTGCCCATATGATCATCCCTAGCTTGAGATTCCAACAGAGGTTCACCATTTCATTTTTGCTATAATTCTCATTCCAGTTATTGAGGGTTGTGTTGATGTTACCTCGGGTCCTATTGGACTGGTGAAAGATGCTTGTCGCCCAATTCCAGATCTATGTTGTGTAATTATATTCATCGAAGAGGTGATTCATTGTTTCTTCCTTTGCTTGACAGAGGTGGCATCGTGATGGGCCTATTAAACCGCTTTTCCTTAGGTTTTCCCAGGTTAGAATTCGGTTGTGAAGTACTAACCATTTGAAAATTTTGATTTTTGGCCACTGGGGGCTGTCCCAAATCTTTCCCCATTGTTGCGTCGGATCTTCTTGGTCCTGGGCCGTTATGTAATTCCGAGCTTCTTTTAAGTTGAATCCCCCACCATTTTTCCTACCCCATCTTAGTTGTTCCTCTTCTTTTGAGACTACAATTTTCATTTTCCCCAATTCCTCCTCCACCTCTTTCGCTATTGTTGCGATCCGATCTCTATTTTGTGGATTGAGTTTGTCCCATATCCTCCATCTGTCGCACTCATTTTCTTGTTTCCAGTAGTCATGGATTTTGATTTTTCCTTGTGTGGTCATATCCTATTGGAGTTCCTCCCTATCCGTATTTTCCATTATGGGTTCCTGTTGCCACTCGTCCTCCCAAAATCTGGTTGTTTTACCATTCCTCACTTCCTAGAAGCTGTGTTTCTAGATCCAGGTTTTGTTGCGCTAGGTTAGATTCCAGATGGATGATCCCTCCCTTGTTCCCATAAAGAGAATTTGATCTTGGTCGTTGATGTCCGGGGCATACTTGGCCTTCGAGAGGGTTTCCCACGGTGTTGCCTTTTCTTTGACCCATCTCCACCAGAGTTTCATCCCGTAGTCTTTATTGGTTACCTGTGGGTCTTGTAACCCCAGGCCTCCTTTGCATTTGGGTTTGCAGACCTTCTCCTAGGCCACAAGGGCCCATTTTTTCTTACTTTCCACTCCTTTCCATAGGAATTCCCTTTGGATGGCTCTTATTTTTTGGAGTATTCCTTTGGGAGCAGGAAACACTGACATCATCTAGGTCGGAATTGCTTGCAGAAGCGATTTGGTCAGAACAAGTCTCCCTGCTAGGTTGAGGGATATGTAAGTCCAGTTTTTCACCCTCTCCTGTAGTTTGTTGATCACTCCTTCCCATGTTTCCATTTTGCATGCTCTGTCCATTAGGAGGATTCCCAAATATTTCGTTGGGAGCGTTTTGCATTCAAACCCCAAAATATTTTCTAGGTTTCTTTGAATTGTTGGGTTGGTATTGAAGAAATAGATCATGGATTTGGAGTGATTGATCTCCGCGCCCGAGGCTCCCCAAAAATCTTCTAAGATTATTTTATAGGATTTCACTTCCTTGACCGTGGGTGTGCCATGGTGTAAGGTGTCTTCAACGAACTGTTGGTGCATGGAGGTAGGGAAATTTTTGAAAGGTTTGATACATGTTATTTCTCCTACTATAGTTGCACTTTTTATGCTTCTATTAAGTCCTTCCATCATCAGAATGAACATAAAATGTGATAGCGGGTCTCCTTGTCTGATGCCTCTTGAAGGCTAGAAGGGTTTGGCTGGGGCTCAATTGATTAAAAGCGAGTAACTTGTCGTTGAGACTTGGCTGTAAATCCAGTTGATCCAGTGTTGCGCAAAGCCAAAATCTTCCAGAGTCTTGAACATATAGTGCCAGCTAATTTTGTCATAAGCCTTTTCTAGGTCAAGTTGGATTATCATCCCCCCTCTCCTTTGGAGTTTCAGTGTGTGTATCATCTCATGGGAATGGATGATGTTGTCCACAATTTGTCACCCTTCTACAAAACCCACATGTTCCTCGTGAAATCAGTGTGGGTAGGAGAGGTTCCAGTCTATTGGCTATGAATTTGGAGATTATCTTGTAGACCAAATTGCATAAATCTATGGGTCTGTAGCGGTCTGGGGTTCTTGCTTCATTTTCTTTGGGGATTAAAGTAATCATTGTGGAATTTAGCGCTTTCAGAATGGAGGTCGAGCGTCTGGAGTCTTCCACCACCCCATAAACATCATGTTTGACCACTTCCTAGAAGGCTCTGAAGAATTCCACTGTAAAATCATCTGGGCCTGGGGCCTTTCCATTGGGCATCTCCTGGACCACTTGGTCAATTTCCTCCTTAGCGATGGGTTTGTTTAGGTTGGTATTTTGTTCCTTGGTAACTAGCCTAGGGATGTGTTGAGTTATCCTTTGTATGGCCTCCATTCGGTATTGGTTGGGTTCCTGCGTTATTCCCTGGAAGTGGTTTACCAGTATGTTTTCAATCTCCTTGTGGGACTCTCTCTCAATCCCATCTTGATCTCAAATTTTTAGGATTTTGTTGTGGGTTCTTCTAGCCATGGTTGCTCTATGAAAAAACTTTTTATTCCTCTCTCCTTCCTTTAGCTACATGATTCTGGACTTTTGGGACCATAGAGTCTCTTCCTGCTGGCATCTTGCTTCCCATTCCTGGGTCATTTGGGTCTCTTCCTTTTTCCTATCTTCTGTATAGCCCTCGTCTATGCATATTTCCTGGAGTTTCCTCATTCTGTCTTCAATATTTATTTTTTCTTGGTTTATGTTTCCAAATATTTCCTTGTTCCAATCATTAAGTTTATGTTTGATGTACCTGAGTTTCTTATAAAGATTGAACATCCTTGTCCCTTGCTTTGGTTTTTGTGCCCACCACCATTGGTTGATGTTTTCCTTGAAAGTGAGATGTTCGATCCAAAATTTCTCGAATCTGAACGGTCTATTCCTCGGTGTGGTTTGGGAGTTTGCTTCCAATTGGACTGGCCAGTGGTATGAACCCCCCCAGGGAAGGATGTTGCAGTCTAAAGTTAAACCCTGTAGAATGATGGAATCTGACACCAAGAATCTATCTAGCCTCATCGCTATCTGATGTTTCTTTATCCATTTGTTGTTCCATGTGAACTGGCCATTACTGGTTTTTATGTCCACCATATCCATTATGTCAATGAAAGATGAAAAGCCTTCCGCATCTCTATCTAGTCTTCTGGTGCCTCCTTTTTTTTCCACTAGTGTCGTGATGATGTTGAAGTCCCCTAACAGGATCCAGTGGGGGTTGTTGGAACGGGCTTTTAGGTTTTCTTGGTCTAGGAGCATTCTTCTCTTTTCTTCCAACATCTAGGGACCATACACATTAGTGCATAGAATCACCTCCGTGTTACCTATGATTTGCATGTTAACTGAAAGTGTGTGTCTGGTGGCTTCGACCGCTAGTAGATTCATCACTTGTGGGTTCCACAAAGTGAGAATACCGCATGTCGTCCATTGTCCTTCATCAACCAATGTCTTGTACTTGGTCCATTTTTTTTGCTAATCGTTTCCATTCTATCTACAGTACATTTTGTCTCTTGGATGAAACATAGGTTTGGTAATTCCTTCCTCAGTCTGTTTTTAAGGATTCTTTGCTTTCGTGGGTTATTTAGGCCTCTAATATTCCATGTTATAATCTTCATTTAAACATGTGGGGGGGAGTTGGGAAAGAGATTTTTTATCTTACCTAAGTTTATAAGCAGAGCTTCTAGTTCCTATAGGGCTACACTATTTGATTTAATGCCTTTCTTCCTTCTCATCTTCTTGGGTGAGAGTTGGAGTTGTCCCTCGCCTGCTTTGATTCCTAGGTGTCCTATATCCCTATGTGTGCGCTTGAGCCCTATGGATTTTACTTCCTCCCTTAGGAGGAATAGGTATTGGATACGATCTAGTTGCTCCACTGGTACATTGTCTACGCTCTACCTTTTCCATTGCTCCAGTATGTTTGGGAGATCTATTCCTTCCCTTTCCACAATATCTATGAGATCAGGATCTTCCGTACCTACCTCACTTGGTTTCATTTCTGCATCTCCGTCTGCCTCCTGCATGGGGGTGTTGGCATCTTTAGTTTCTCCATCCACAGGAGTTGCACTACCCCCTGTTCCATCTTATTGCTTGGGTTGTTTGTCTTCTCATTTGATCAAAATCTAGACCAGGGGGTCCAATTTTGCTAAATTTTCAAAGTGCTCGAAATCCAATGAAACATATGCCATTGTGTTTGTCTCGTCTTCCTGATTCCGGCGGTATATTTACTTTCTCAAATGGAGTCCGTATGGAGAAGATATCGCGATCTGTCTGCCGAGCCAAACAGGGAAAATTTTTGGATGCTGACTGTACCTGTCCGTACAGTCCGTACGGTGACGTGGCAGGGTCGTACCATCCATACAGTGACATGGCAGGTGGGTGATGTGGCACGTTTTCATTGGTTGATGTTGGCGAATAGCATGATGACATGTGTCCGGATGATGGCGAATAATATGAGGACACGTGGCCCAATCCATGGGCGCCATGTGTCCCCCTCATTTTTGTTCATTTGGTTATATATAAAATGTTTTGCGGAGCCGACCGGATTTGAACCGGTGACCTCCCCCACTATACAACGCTTTAACAAACTTTCGCTAGCCAACATGCCGCCTATTGTTGCTTGTTAAAACTATGGGTTTAATATTATTTAATCTTATGCTATGTTTGAAACGGCGGGGGGGTCGGGCCGAGGCTTAGCCCCTACCCTCGGTTCTATGCCTTTGTATATGACCATGCGCACAGGGTTTTAAATGTTTGACCCGCGGTTCTATTGCGTGTTAGCACATGACCACAATTGCAAAAGTATGGGTTTTACATTTGTTATATGGTTGTGCCTTCGGTCACATGACCCATAGCATGTGACCTTGCCACAGAGCGTGCGGGGTTTTTTAAAATGGTTAGCACGGTTTAAATGCACCTGGTACTTGGCGCTTGGCCATTGGCTTGTTAAACGTTAAGCCCTTTTTTCCTTTTGCGTGAGGTCCTATGACCCATGTGCCCGAGAGCTTGGCGGTTAGGGGCCGAAGGCGCCCTAACCGTCCTACAGTTTGGACCGGTTTTCGGTTATGCGCGGGGCTAGGTTTTAACGTGCATTTTGGAGCGTGTTCTTAGTTCATGCACACAGAGGTGCGTTTTGTAGAGCCAGTTCCAGCAAAGTGGAAGGAGGAAAATGGAGGAGGCCTAACGTCTTCATCGTTTGGCCAATTGAGGTGCCGTAAAAGCCTAGCTAGGGGTTTTTGGACATGCTGGATCCATTGGTGTTTTCTTCAAGGCCATTTGAAGACTTCTTCTGCAAGTTTTTCACCATTGAAGTTTCAGCAAGCTCCAGGGAGCTTAAAGCCCTCTTTGATGGAGGACATGGTTTGGTGAGCCTATGTTTATTTTCTGTGATATAATCATTTTTGGCTAATTAATATGCTCTGAACACATTGGGACAGGTTTCAGAGGCTTTTGAGGACTTTTATAGGTGGTTTTTGCCAACGAGAAGCTCAGGGAAGCTTATGGCCACATGTAGAAGAGGTCATGCCCGGATGAGCCATGATCCGTTTTCAGAGTTCTATTAGTCATTTTTGGGGTTTTTATGTGTTCTGATCTCA
>JZKD02S0385931.1:38166-52022 GCA_000966675.3 Picea glauca
TTATGGTTGCATCTCTGATACATTTCTGTTATATTATTGAATATCTGCAATATCTCTGTGCATTTCCTTATTATATCTCCGCTCTCATTTCGTGCCGAAAATAATCCGGATCAATCACATCAATGTGACTATCTCTCCTTCTTTGACATCAATGGAAAAGGGTCATTCTCCTCTTCTTGGGGCTGCTCCCCCTGCTTGAACTCTCCTTGGGGATACTCCACTTGTCTGAATTCTTTTGATATTCCTCTGAATCATCTCTCCCCTTTTGAAAAAGGGATAACACTTTGATGTAATGCTGAAAATACATCGCTCATACTCCCCCTGTGACCATCGCTCCCCTTGGAATTATGCCTCTGTTCTCTTTCTTCAAATATAAGGTTCTTTCCTAGTATGCATATCATAAATATCTCCTCCTAGAATCATGTGAAGAAGAATGAATCCCCCTATGGGTATGTCCCCCCCTATATTCTTTGCAATATGGACAATATGATACCATATGACGATCCTTGGACCTGTTCATGCATCAAACTCATGCCATACCAAACATCTGAAGCAAAAGATATGTCAACAATGAAATAGAGAATCATGAGCAAAATATCAACCAAGTACATCCTATACCAAAATGTGTTCCCACCATGCACAATGCCCATGTACATTAACCATGTACACCAACATCATACAATGTGCCAAAAGATATCATCCATGGAATGTATCAATCGTATGTCTCTATCAACATGCCAACATGTGCATCTACCAATATGTAAACCATTTGCATATACCAATATGCCAAACAATTGTCATATCACTCATGATATGTTTCTACCAAGTGCCACAATCATCAAATGTCTCATGTACCAAAGTATATGCTAATCAAGTAATACCAATGATGTACTTTTAGCCAAGTACTCATCATCCAAACACATACCATCTATGAGTGTACCAAACATGTACACCGACATGTATCACCTCATCAACTCACCAACTACATGTCCCAATATGTATCTCATCCATGTGCCAAATGTATGCATCAAGATATCCAACAAGTAATCTTCCAATAATACATCACAAGATATATCAATGAAACTCAACTATGTATTAGCGATGTACCCAAATAGATCATCCTCAATCATCCATTCACTACAACAAATACCAAGCATCCAACAATACATGTACTAGTAGTATGCTTCAATAGATCAATGACATCTCTAGCTAGCATCATCATGATATATCACATAACCAAGGTGCCATAACTTCACTGCAATAACCAACATTGTTCTTCAACAAAAAATTCCTCAATCCACACTCATGGGTTAGTGCCATGTATCCGAGATGGCCTTTCATTATTTTTTATCATCACTTTACATAATCCAATATAGAATCATGAAAACCTGCAGCAAATAGTGTCAGAACCTGCAACAAACCATGTCAGACCCTGCAACAAACCATGTCAGACCTTGCAACAAAGAGTTAAACCATCACATCAAGCTGCAACCCATGTGCATTGCCTTTTTCCCAAGGATTTACCACATATACGCGACCTGCTGCAAAATAGCTCGCATATGTACATGACCTATTCAAGGTCAACCTGCGTATGTACACGAATGATACCACTGTCACCCGCGTATGCTTCAGTAGATGACATACTAGAGCTTCCCTTCAATATTCCATTCTGTTCTGGTTTCTCAGTCTTCTTCACCCACTTATGAAGATGTCCCTTCTTCTCAGAACTTGAGCTCTGAGCTTCCATCTTTTCAAATATGTCTCCCTTTATTACTTCATTCCTTTTTCTAGTCATGCTATATGAAGTCCTCATCATGGACTTTCTTCTTGTGTTCCAACAATCCTGAGATTTATGGCCAAATCCACGACAACGATAACATCTCATGGTGTTACAGTGAACATCAATGTGTCCTACTTGATCACATCTCCAACACCTTACGGTGTTATAAAATATTCCATTATATCTCCTTTCATAAGCTCTACATTCAAAATATTTGTGAACATATTCATTACATGAATAACAATGCCCATGAAAAATACTTTCATACCTTTGCTTTGGTGTCCCAAAGATAGCTTCTTGATGTTGTCCTTGCTTTGTTCTTTTGAAATTTTCTTTGCCTCGTGTAGATGGTAGATTTGAAACATTGTCTTCATCCTTTGAGGGACTTACCTCATGCTTCTTTGAGGTGCTTGCTTCAACATGTGTAGCTTCTTTCTTGTATCCAAGACCTGATTTATTATTTGGTGATCTTTGACTTTCCAAGATCTCATTCAAGATTTGTGAGCTATTCAAGAATTTGTTTGACTTCTTTACTTTCTTTCTAAGATCAACAACTTCATCTTCTAACTTATGATACGACTCTTCCTTTTCATTTATTTGATTCTTCAATAGTTCCTCTACCCTTTTGGCTTCTTCAATTTGGGTCTTGACATGGATAATAGTTTCAAGACTTTTGCTAATTTCATCATCTACCTTCTTATCTTCTTTTTCATTCTTTAGTCTTGTGATCTCTTCTTCCTTTTCTTCTAATTGATTCTTTTTACTCTCTTCTTGTTCCTTGAGCATCTCCCTTAACTTCAAGATGTTCCTTTGACACTTCTTAAAAAACTTCTTAGTGTTAACCAAAAGATAGTTATAGTCTATATAATAATGGTCATTGCTATATTCATATAATCCATCTTCAACCTTATTTTTAAGTTCGAATAGATCTTCTATTCTTTCCATAGGATAACTACCATCAATCTCTACACAACTATTTCTAGATTTTCTTCTTCACTTGTAGAGAAAAATTCAACATCATCATTGTAATCAAGGGTTTTTGAGGATTCTTTACCTTCATTTGAAATATCTTCAAGATCTTCCTTTTTTCCAACATCAACACATGATTCTGATCTTCCTTTGTGTTATCATCACTTGATTCTTTGTCTTCATTTGAAATGTTTTCAAGCTCACATTTAGAAATAATGCATTCAAGAGTTTTTGGAGATTCTTTACCTTTAATGATATTGATGGAGTGGTCTTCAATATCTTCCTTCTCCTTCTTTCTTTGATATGTCTCCTCTAGCTTTAGCCATAGATCCTTGGCGAAAGTGCATTGTCCCATGCTCTCTTTGATAGGGCTTGAGAGTCCACTAAGAACGGTCTTGATAGCCAATGCATCATTCTTCTTTCCTTCCCTTTGAGTTGCAAACTTTGACTTGTTCTTCAATGAAACTGATCCACCAATGGCTACCTTCCAAATATCTATTCCCATTTCCTTCAAATGTACTCTCATATCTATTCTCCAAGTAGAATAGTTTTCCTCATCAAGGATTGGAACTTCATCAACCATCTGTGTGTCCATGGATCTCCTGCAAGCTTGTTAAGGATTATAGTGAAGACCTTCTCTGATATCAATTTTTGGACACACTGACTACATTAAGGGGGGGTGGGGGGGTGAACAGTGTAGGGATCTTTTCCCCAAAACTTCCCTCTTACACAAAACTCATTAGTTAGCAATCACCATTAACACATTACTCATTGCTATCATTTATAACCATTTAAATGTGAACACATATCAACGACATATATCAGCAATATATCATCAACAAATCATCACCACAAGGAACACAAGATGTATGCACACTTCTCTTTTTATTACGGACTACAATCCTTGGGGTTTTTCAACAACAACTGAATAGAGTACACCTCTACAAGAGAACCAACTCTATAATGCAAGACTCATCTTACACCCTCAACACCAACTAAGACGAGGCAACAATCCTCAACATATATCAATCTGTCATAGGTATGTGACCTGTCAATAGTGTAGCACGCGTATGTATGTTCCCTACCAGTAGTACAACCCACGTATGTACACAGTCAGTCTATATTACAACCTGCGTATACTTCTGAGAAATTTAGGGTTTTATTTTTTCATCACATACATAGATTCTCTGCAACTTGCAATCATATTCTCTTCTGTCTCTCACTGTCCAATCTAACCCATAGTCAGTCACAACACATCCAAGCTCTCCAACAACCTACTCATGCTTCTCAAACATACAATATGAATGCTACTCAATCATGTATAATCAACCAATATACTATAGAAATCATATTAACATTGAATCATAAGAGTGATTCTCACTCCATCAACCATCACAACAACCATAATAAGAATTCCATAAGAATTCACCATATAACAAATAAGAATATCCATCAAGACAAGAATACAACCATACCAGAATTTCTATGGCAGATCTGAGCCCATAGAATGAAGATCTGGAACCTGCTTCAGTATTCAAGAGCCAGTAATAAACTCAACCACCAAACTCCATGATTTCATCCACTGTACGTGCCCTGTCTTCATACAACCAATGTATGTATGCATCTTGGCTCACTGTAGCCCACGTACACCTCAGAAACTAGGGTTTCTGAACTTCTAAGAATTTTTCCATCATGATCTCAGACATTGCCGAAACTTTGATTCATCCATGAAATCCTCCATACTCTCTCTCTCTCTTAGAATGTATCTTCAATCATGCTCAAGAGATACACACAAAAGCTACACAAGAGACCCTCACCTCTTATTTATACTCTTCATCTTCTAGGTCACTTAACCCACTTGTAGGTCACTTAACCTATTTTCCTCATTCTAGGGTTAACCACTTTCCATAAATAGAAAGTTCTCCATAACTTTATCATTTAAATAATCTTCCTTGATTTTGTCACCTCACATTATCATTTAAATAATCTTCTTTGATTTTTTCACTTCTCTTTATTATTTAAATAATCCTTCTTGACTTTGTTACTTTACTTTATCATTTAAATAATAATTTCTTCTTTGCAAGCTCCTTGACTTATTTGACCTTTTGGGGCTTCAAGCCAACATATGAGGGTCCTCCATCTTAGTAGGGTCATAACTCTCAAACCATGAGGAGTTATGTGACATTCCACATACCATCGGAAATGGCATGACAAGCATTATCCATATAGGATAGTTTCACCAACAACTTCATTGATCTTCATCTCATTATTCCACATATAAGTATGGGTTCTCAAACCATACTTCTAGGATAAATCAACTGTAAAGCGTCTTCCCATGAGGGATTTCACCATAAGGGGACCACTTTGGAGTTCATCCATTTGTGCACCTTATCAACCATGATAAGACTATAATGGTCATCTTTACATAAATTAAACTATGCATCATATATCAAAGAAACCACATAAATCCATCTTCATCATGTATCAATGACAACTCAATGATTCATCTTCATCTATCCATTCTCATCAAGGATAATACATATTGATGGGTGTTGTATATGCACTAAAAACATAGTAAAAACCCTTAATTAAATTGTCCACCCGGGGTAAGTAAACTTAGAGTTGTAGAAAAATATATGCCAAAGGTAGAAGGCTGGTGGGAGTATGGTCTAACTAATGAAGGCAGCTATCTAAGGCTAATCTACTCAAGCAAAGCTATCTAATGAGAAAACCCTACTAAGCAAATTTAAACTAGGCAACCTAAGTACTTTTGGGCAAAGGTTCGATGGATAGTTCCTAAGAAAGAAAATGAAAACTCTATGTAAAGAGAACTAGTTTAACAATAAGCAAAAGCAAACTACTAAGCATAATAAGCAAATGACAAAAGCAAACTATTTTAACTTTCCAACCTACATTCAATGAGCAACTACCCTATGAAAGAAAATAAATAAGCAAGTAAACAAAAGCACCTATCTAACCTATTAAAGAAAATAGACAACAAGAAAAGACACCTAACTAACCTACTAAAGCAAAAGACAAGTAAGCAAATGAATCTAACTAACCTACTAAAGAAAAATACAAGTAAGCAAAGGCAACTAACTACTACAAGTAAAACTTCTCACTGAACAACTATCTAGCCTTACAGGAAAGTGAACTAAATGCTTAATGCAAAACTATTTCTAATGCGTGAAAGGAAATCTAAGAGGCAACTGGACTAATTGCTCAATGCAATGCATGAAAGGAAATCTATTCTATTGAAAGCAAGAATTATTAACAACTAATTCTTAATCTATGATAAAAAACTACTATCTAATCTATCAAAGCAAAGTCTATCTATCCTACAACAACAAATAAGACTATTTTGTAAACTATGAAAGAAAGAAACTATATCTATAAAAGCAGGAAAACTATTCTTTTAACCTATGACAATTTAAATATAATGTTGGTGGTTGTGTGAATGTCTTCGGTGTCAGATAATATCTCGATGGAACTTGACAACAAAGGACAATTCCAATGGTATAAGCTCAATGCTAATCTCAATGGAAAAATGAAAGGTGTGGAGTAAACAATCCAATGAAAACTTAGCCATGACAAAAATAATGTTAAATACCCTGCATATTCATGTATAAACCATCAACAACATAACGAGATCATCATTATTTAACTAAGAAATTTAATTGCATTTTAATTCTAGGAAAGGAAATTGTGTAAAACAAAACTATACTATGTCTATTCTAACCATTCAAACTGCAATAAAGAAATAATTAAAAATAGAAATTAAACTATGAAAGTAAATTAACAATCTACATTAACCAACAACTAATTAAATGAAATATGATATAAAACTGAAGTAAACAAGCTATAATAAAAAACTGAAATTAACTCTATCCATCCATCAATCCTTGTCAAAGGAAAACCCAAATTAAAAACTCAGTTCTATCTAATTAAAAATCTGTTTTAAACTTAATTGTAAAATCATAAAAGAAAGCATAATCTAACTGCATATGGGATTCGTATTAAGAGAGGGAGACTTGCAAGTCTTTTCCTAGTCTATAAAATCAATGCATGCTAATATGTATCAACATCTAACCTGCAAAACAATTCAAACAATTAAGCTACAACAAACTAGTTAGCACAAGAAAAATATGCATATACAGAAAAATAAAAAGAGAAATTTAAATTAGGAAATGAAAAACAGACATGAAGACAGTTACCAAACTGCTGGTGGCCCCCCCATAAAGTCATGGTCACTCTCTAAAAGCACACCACGAACTCAGCAGGCTGAATTCACCATAAAAATCCAAAAACGTAGTTCTGGCATAATTCTGGCAATGTAAAAACTCAAAACAGAGTAAAAACGTATTTGTCTCCAATACAATGGTTCTTCTACTTGCTTAACAATCTTATGACCATCCTAGCAATATTTATAATCTTACAGACCAAGTGGTCGACCACAGGAGGGTCGAACCACTTCTAAATTCGACAAATTACAATAAATGATGCCCTAACCGATAAAACGAAGCAAGCCAATAATCGCCCTCTTTGGACAACTGAAACTGAGATGTTTGGAGTTTAGTAGTTGGAGGGGATAAGGACAAACAAAACCCATGTTCTTGATTCCCCTAACAGTGTCCACCAATGCCATAACCGCCAACTTGCCTTCCATTTCTGTGCAATACGAAGTGCTGGACAGAGTGTCAGATCGAGTGTCAGAACGAGTGCTGGATCAAGTGCTGGAACTAGAAACATAGTGCTTTTTTTCCCTGTAACACCAAAAAATGTGAATTATCTCTTAGAAATCATAAAACATGATGAATTGTAGTTGATTCAATCATTAAACATGTATGACACGTACCTTATGGAGATCATACCATTTTATCATGAAATTCTTCAAAAAGCTCCTTTAAAGGATGAAAAACGCATATGTACATGTGGAAAAAATGTATAATAACCATCATGAAAATGATCATATCTCGGGCCCAACATTACCCCCACACTTACAATTTTGCAGGTCCCACTGCAAACAAAAGGTTACCCCTCGTGACTAGGCTTGCTGAGGAAGATGATCTTTGGAAGCCTCTCCTTCTTGCTATGTAGACTTAGCCTTGTGCCTCTTATGTTGCTTCAGCTATTTTATGAGGCTACGGTTAGATTTGGTCATCTCATTGACCAATCATTGAAGGGAGTTAACTTTTGTTTGAAGGACTGCATTGTCATGATGAAGGTGTGTATCTATTGTCTTCCTCTCTTCCAACTGTTGGAGAAGATGATGGTTTTCTTTTTGTAGTAGCTCTATAGTTGGGACAGAATCAGTGATATCTGAGGAAGGCTTAGATCCTTTGAGGGACATGGACAATCTATCAGTTTTATTATCTAAAATGGGCATGGGTGAAGTAGGAGTGATGGGAGATCAGTAAGGCGAGGTAGGTTTTGATTTTTTTTTCCTTAGTGGCTCTAATCCATCTGCAAAGACTTCCCTAAGTTTCTTATGAGGGCTCTCAAGGTCGGAGGACACTTGGATGGGATCCGAAGCAAGTGGAGGCTTTGCACAAGGCTTGGTTCTTGTGTTCCGGGTACTCTTCCGAAAAGATCCCTTACCAAATCAATTGGCTCCCCTCTTGTTTGTAGGAATGATGGGAAAGTCTTGCTGTATTACTTCTTGAAGCTTTTTAGGTGTAGGATCAAGAGAGAGTGAAGGCATTGGGGGGTCAACAATGAGCTTCTTTTGGTCTTTTCTCCTGGTCTTTTTACCCAATGAAGAAGTAGGGATATCAACAAGCTTTTGGTATTGTTCCGACAAAGAGAGGGTTTGTGTAAGGGAGTTTGGGGTTCTTGGAGTGTGAGGCTTGGATGGAGAGATAGTTTTTAGAGTAAGTGGATTTTTTCCGGTCTTAATTGTCAAGTGAGGGTTTGCAAATTGGTAGATAAAGGCATCCCAATTTTTCCCCTGTTTCTCTAACTTGGCTAGAACAAGGAGCTTGATCAAGCCATGGTGGAAGATACTGTTGTGGGGATTAGTCACATTTTTCCTCACTTGAGAGGACATCTTCTCCAAGCTTTTGAGAAAATAGAAGGGGAAGTTTAAGGGTTTGTTGAACAAAAAATGAGCCAACAATCTAAAATGACAAGGTTTGAAAGTAGAGTATCTACCTTCACATGTAATTAAACTTGTGATGAAGATGAGGGGATTGACCAATTCTTCCTTTATCCACTCCTTAGCATACCCTTTTTCTCCTGAAATTCTCTTGAATTTGGGCTTAAACACCCTCTTGTAACTTGAGCACGACAATTGGTGGTTTTTGAACCATCTATCTTCCATTCTTGGGAGCTTTGTTGCACCAACAATGGACTCTTCTGTGGCTTCAAAGGTGAGATACCCTACATGTGTTGTCTTACCATCGAAACTAACTGCAAATTGCATGGAGAGGTCATCATCATGGCCCTGCAAGCTAGACAAAAATGCCCCCCAGCCTACGCGCAGAAACACCTCCCTGCACTGTAAAAATTCGGGAATGGCAAACAAGTTTGCATAGGAGGAGGGTTTGTATCTCTTGGGCATTGTGACAGAGGTGAATTTAACCAAGCAAGGGCGTGAACAGGCCAAGAGATGGCATGAATTGGGCATGGTCTGAGTGCGATTTGAACAAGGTACGAATTGGCAGAGGTTGGGCACGATTCCTTAACGTAGGGCAGAGAAAATGGCAAGGGAAAGTGAGATAATAGACTACCCAGCCCGATTTTGGATGCTCTTATGGTAGAGTACGTTGCCCACATGTGCGTGCGAACTTCCATGTGTGGGAAATTCAAATTCGATGGCAAGCTTTGGGGAAATGTAGTAGTGCGTGGTTAGATCAATGTCCAAGTTTGTTGACTTGGACATTTGACCATAAACATATGAAGCATATTTAATCAATGTCTGAAACCAATTCAATTGAATGATTGAGTTCTGGTTACCTGGAATCTAGGACAGTTACTGGTGTGTATGGCACTTCGTTTGACACTTCAAACGACATCTCATACGACACCTCATCCGGTACCTCATACGGTACTTCATCCAATACCTCTGTGTTAAGTGTATTTTCACCTCTTATAATGGATATCCTGCAACTTTGAAGTGTTTTTGACAATCACAGTAGTTAATGAGAAGAAGCAAGATGCTCCATGCTCACTCAATATTCTTGTATATGACATATAATGTCAAAAACCTACAATGAACGAGTTATATCAAGCATAAAAATGTATTTTCAAACCTACAATATGCAGCTTGTAATGAACGATAAACTGATAAAGAGTGGTCTGTTAAGTATGTGTTCAATAATTTATAGCACACGAAAGTTAATCATTTAAAAAATAACATGACTATCAATGTAATAACCTGTATCATAAAAATAATACAAAAATTCTTGCAAAGCTCTACTTCTCTAGGAAATGATCATTTGTCAGCTCATGAACCCCTCCCCCACACCTAAGTATTGTGACACCTCACAATCAAAAGTATAGGAAACTAGTCAGTATCCCCCAATAGCCGAAGATTTATAGTATGTAAAATGTAAAGATAAAATTTCACAGCTTGGTCCGACGAGACAGTTAGAAATGGCCCCACCTATAGGATAAGAGATCCTATATATAGATAAGAAGAGGTAGGCAAGAGAGTTTCAAGATAGTCTTAGAGTCATTTTCCAATGGAAATTTTATGAGATTCATTAACCTTAGCTTAACCACACATACTCCATGTCATTTTTGTCAGCAAGTAATGTTGGACATCAGGACAAGTTTAGATTTATTATTTATTTTTGTCAGATTATCATCCTCGCTAGGTAGAATGCCTCACTGCCAGCAAGCCTGTTCAGTACTTCGATGGGTTTACCTATTCATACCACAGGCCGGTACCTATTGCCAGCATACCTGTTCAGTATCCCGATGGGTTAGCCTCTTAAAACCTCAGAGACCGGCCCTCCATCCTCTAAGATTTTAGTATAAGATTGCTTATGCAAGAAGATGGGGGAACAACTCTGAAATAAATTTTTCTTTCTTTTTCTTTTTAATTGGGATGGTATTTATGTTAGAGGATGAATTTCCGTTATATTACTTAGTGATTGTCCCGATGTAAGGGGTACTTAAGTGGACGTGGCCTATCTAAAGATATGATATAATCAAGCTATTGAGTGTGTAGTGGATGGTACCATTGAGAAAGAACATAAAGGCATCTCTAGGCTCAACTTACTTTCTTTCTTTGTAGTTATTGTGATGTTTCCATGACTAACCGCTAATTAGACTTCCTTGTTACTCTTTGATAAAGACACTTGACTTACTTACTCAGGTTTCTTGGAAAAATTGTACGAGAGACCTCTAGGCTTGATAGTTATGGTATCACTGCCTTATACAATGGTCAAGCATTTTAAGAGCAACTGCTTTAGAATGCCTTAAAAAACTGAGAATGTTTGCAAAAATATGGCTAACTACAGTAAGTCAATGTTCATTTGATGCTTTAGCAGACACAAAATTCAAGTATAACAATGTTTTGAAGAAGAATCCTTGAAACTGTGTATTCATGGTGAAATAAATACTTACAAAAATATCTAGAATTTCCTTATTAACAAAATGCAAAAACTATTTACATATATACAGTAAGAAATTCAAAAACAAATTTCAAGAACAAGGGGGGACTTCCCCATCTACTAAGGCCAATTCCTTTTCAGCTGACATGACCTATAGAAAATCCTCTCTAGAAATGGGCTTATGATAAAATTTAAGTCGGTATCCATTTACCACAAAGGAGACTTGTCCATCGTCAATTGTTTTAATTTTTACAGCTCCGTTGTCATATACAGTGTCTACCTCGTAAGGGCCCAACCAATGGGTGGTAAGTTTTCCATTGAAGGTTTTGAATCGGGAATCAAACAATAGATCCCAATCACCAGACTGGAAGTGCTTCTTTTTAATAAACTTGTCATGCCACTTGCTCCTCTGGTTTTGGACTAATATCGTCCGTTGGATGGCATCTTGCTTGATTTCATCCAACTCATTTAGTTGTAGGGCTCATTTCTTTTGAGCCTCATCCAGGTTCAATCCTATTTCTGCGGCAATATGGAAGGTCCTTACTTGGAATTCTATAGGTAAAAGTACTTGTTTCCCGTACACTAGCTCATAAGGGGTATGTCTAGTGGTATTTCTCTAGATAGTTTGATATGCCCACAAAGCCTCTGGGAGCCTATCAACCCAATCCCAATGATGTAACTGAAAGGTCTTGGTCAAGATGGCTTCCAAAACTTTGTTTGTGGATTCTACTTGACCATTGTCTTGCGGGTGGTATGGAGAATATTTACGGTGTTTAATCCCATATTTCTCTGTTAGCTCTTTCATCATCTTGGAAGTAAATTGAGTGCCTTGGTCAGTAACAATTTCATGAGGGATACCGAAGCGGGTAAAGATGTCTTCATAGATAAATTCGACAATAGAATTCTCTGTAGCCCTGAATAGGGCTTTTGCCTCTACCCATTTGGTGACATAGTCCATACAAACAAAAATATAATTCTTCCTATGGGACATGGGTGAAATTGGTCCTACAAAGTTGAGGGCCCATTTTTCAAAGGGTTTTATCATAACTTGGGCCTGCAAAGGCATTTCGTCAGATGACGTAGGTCTTCCTATCCTTTGGAAACTATCACAACTTCTCACATACTTGGCAACATTTTTGAAAATGCTAGGCCAATAGTAACCTGAATGTAATACCTTATATGTTGTGTGTTTGTCAGAGAAATGGCCACCACATGGTCCATCATGACAACTTCATAGTATCTCAGGTACCTCATCCTCTCATACATATCTACGAATAATCAAATCAGGACCCGTGCGAAAAATATCATGACCAACCCAAGAGTAATTAACACTTTGTGTAATAATTTTCCACTTTTCATTAGGTGACAAATGAGACGGTAATTTCCTAGTGGCCAGATAGTTATCCATATCCGCAAACCATGGGATATTGACAGAAAGGGAAAAGAGGTCCTCGTCTGGGAAACTATCATCTATAGGGATATCATCATCCTCATTTTTTATTTGGGAAGGAAATTCATCTACTACATTATTCTTTCTAGGTCGGTCAAGCACAATGATATTAAATTCTTGCAATAAAAAAATCCACTTGGTCACTCGGCCATTAGTTATAGGTTTTTTCATGAGGAACCTAATGGTGGAATGATCCGTGTGTACAAATACTTCATAACCTGTAATGTAATGACGAAACTTGTTAATAGCATGAACAACTACCAAGAACTCTTTCTCAGTGACTGTGTAGTTCAACTCGGAAAGGGACAAGTTATTCCTTACAAAATAAATGGCATAGGATTGTTGGTCTTCTTTCTTCCCTAATACCCCTCCTATTGCGGTGTCAGAGGCATCAATGGATATATGAAATAGGAGAGTCCAATTGGCCCCTCTAAGAACTGGTGCCATAGACAACTTAGCTTTCAGGGTTTCAATGACAGTTTGACATTGCTCAGTCCAAACAAAGTCAACATCTTTTATTAATAATCCAAACATAGGTGCAACAATCTTTGTAAAATTTTCAATAAACCGCCAGTAATATCTAGCATGTCCAAGAAAGATTCTCACCTCTTTCTGAGTTTTGGGGGGTGGAAGTCAAATAATGACTGTTGGGCCCCATATTTATAACATTTTCTTGCTGGTTCTTGAAGACATTGTTTACTCTCCTGAAGACTTTTGTTAAGCAAATGGAATTCTTTCTGTGCTATTCATACTCTGTTACACATATATGTTCCATTGCATACAGAAACCATGAAGTGCTTCCAAAACCACAAATGAGCGAAGAATTCAACTATAATGTGGATGCACTGTCACCTCTTGGTGCAAATACTGTAAAGGGCAGACAAGGAGTAATTTATCTCTGGGCAAAGTTACCAAGTGGTGCTGTTGAAGTTGTTTGCAAAAAGACATGGGGTATGTTTGTGTTTTATTTGGGAATTCTTTCGACAATATCATTCAAGATGTGCAAATGGTTAAAGTCATCATTTACTTCAGTTTCTGGTATTATTGGGCAATATGCAAAATGCCAAGATAAGCTAAACAGAGTGCTCATAGCTGGAAA
>JZKD02S0385931.1:59963-72299 GCA_000966675.3 Picea glauca
AAATCCCTTCAGGTATAACCCTAGTCTTATCTACTAATTCCAAAATGGTTGGGGTAGGTCGAAGAAGAGGTTGTAACTGTAATTGTTCCAAGGTAGTAGCGGTCATAACATTGATTTTTGCCCCTAGGTCTATGAGAGTGCTTCCAATGGTGACCTCATTAATGGTTATGGTCACTACGGGGTTTCCTGGATTCCCATATTTTTCTAGTTTTGGCTGCTCTGATATGTACTCAGAGAGTCCTCCTACCAAATGTACTATAAGAGGGTCCTTCTGCTTCCTACCTGGCTTCTTAATACACAATTCTTTGACTATCTTAATATAGATTGGAATGTCTTTAATGGTTTGAAGCAGGGGAATCTTGACACAAATATTTTTCAATTCATTCAAAATGTCAAATTCCGGTCAGGTGGTTGGTTTCTCGATTACCAATCGGTCTAGATAAGGAGGGACCTTCGTAATTTGTAAAGGTTCATTTTGGGGAAGCTTGGGTTCTTGATTCTTCAGGATAATAACATCTTCCCACCTAGTGTCATCCATGGGTTGTTTGGTGGTTTCTTCTTCTTCCTCTTCCTGGATGACTACTGAAGGTCTCTGCCTATCTAGTACTTTTCCCGATCTTAGTTGAATTTCCTGTAATGGAACATGAGTAATAACATATGTCGGGAAGGCCTGGATCTCAACATTGTTAAGAGGTTGAGGGGGATTATTATTGGGGTTCGACACTGACTATGCTGGTAATAGTGTTGGTTTAAGGGAGCTTGCATTTTGAAATTGTAGCGGTTGTTGTTGTGGAATAGGAGGTAAGGGTGGTGGAACAAAACCTGGCAAAATTTGCGGAGTGTTTGATGAGAACTGAGGATAATGATGGTTGGACATAGGGATAGGTGGAGCTTGAGGGTTTCCTTGGTTGTTTCCTCCCCTCCATCCTTGAATCCAAGGATGTTGGTACTGCGTAGACTAGTTTTGCCAACCTGGTAAGTTCCACTTTTGTTGTTGATAATAGGGTGGAACTTGAGACTGTAGATCCAGGTATTTGGGTTGATTTCTAGGCTGCCATGGCCTCCTAGGTACATAAGAAGACTCCCCAGGATCTCCAATCCTATAGATGGATAATAAACTGGGCAATGATGGACATTTTTCAGTCACATGGTCTTTTGTACAGAAGCCACAAACTGAAATGTTATCTAATGGGCATTCCCTTGAGGAATGCTTCCTCATGCATCTTGGGCAATATATGCTCATTGCTGCATTTTCCTCCTCCTATTTCTTTTTGAGTTTAAGGGTATCCAACTGGGAATCTATTGTTCTTAAGATGTGAGTCTTAAAGTTTTCTAAAAGGTTCCCTATCTCTTCTCTCGTAATACCACCTAAACTAACTGGTTTTATGTTTCTATTGTAAGGGTCCGGAACATTCTTTCCCGTTTTGGATCTACTCCTTGAGTAATTTTTACACATTTCACATATTTCAGAAAATGGTTTATGAGAGATGTCACTTGATTCCATCAGGTTAAGAATCTCTAAATATTCTTCTGAAATTCCCTTTAGGAAGAGAGCCCTAATTGCATCCTCTGGGAGGTCATGGTATTTTGACTTCTAGGAGATATAACCAAATGTTTCCATATAATCTTCGAGGGTCTCGTCTTCTAATTGTTGGATTTTAAAAATGTCACTACGAGACTCTTTGGTCTTGCAATAGTCTTGGTAATTCTTAAGAAATATGTCTTTCATGGCTTCCCAAGACCTAATACTGGATTCTCCCAACCCCATGAACCATCTTAGTGCAGAGTCTTTGAGGGTTGCAGGAAAGAGTTTTAATTTCTGGGCATCTTGTATGTAGTTGTAACTTCTACACAAGATGTCAAATTCAAATAGCAAGGTGTCTGGATCTTCATTGTTTTTACCATAAAAGGTAGGGAGTGCTGAGAGAGGAATATTCTTCATGTTGACATTCATAGTGGTGTCTAAAATCGGAAATACGAAGGTACTTTCGATTTGGTTTCTAGTTTCTTCTTCCTCCCCATGTATTACATTGTTATGGTCCTCCTGATCACCCATATTGGCTTGATTTCTAAAAAGAGAGTACCTAGGTGGTTTTATCTTTGAAGAAAACAAGGTTTCCCTTTGATGGAAAGGTCTTCCTACGGATTGGATTTTTGGGACTCTACTCGAGCCGGTTGAGACTATTGGTGCCAAAGTTTCTGTGTCAATTTGAGAGATAATCACATTGGATGAACTACCAAACAAAATATTCACCTGTTTAGGGTCTATGATATCTTTAAAGATAGGGTCCCCTGGTGGTGGTGTAAAAGCAAAGGTTGTATTGTTTGGTTCTGTAGAAGACTTGAGTGGTCTTGCCTCCTATCATAATATGATTGATGCTTCAATTTCTTGTTCTATAGTGCTCCATGTATTAGTCTCTTCAGAGACTATTTTATCTCTTTGAGTTGAGCTAGTTCCCGTTTTTCGATATCGATCTATGGATTTTATAAGTGGAACGATCCTTCCCCCAAAGAGATCGGAAGGAACCTTGGTTGAAAGGTCTAATTTTGATTTAATGTATCTACCTTGTGGGTCTCTAGGCCTATTCATGAAAGAAGGCAAAAACAAAAACAAAAATCTACCATCTGGTTCCTAGGTCTATTCATGAAAAATAAAAATAAAAATAAAAACTACTATTGGGTTTGGGGGAACCTGCTATAGCAGATGCGCTGGTTCTTACCTCTCATCTTAAAGTTCCCTCGCCACCAAACTAATGCTAAGGTCTAGAAATGGTCTAATTCCTAATTACTTCTTACCTTGAGACAACTCCTCGACAACGACGCCAAAAATGATGGGTGTTGTATATGCACTAAAAATAAAGTAAAAACCCTTAATTAAATTGTCAACCCGGGGTAAGTAAACTTAGAGTTGTAGAAAAACATATTCCAAAGGTAGAAGGCTAGTAAGAGTATGGTCTAACTAATGAAGGCAACTATCTAAGGCTAATCTACTCAAGCAAAACTGTCTAATGAGTAAACCCTACTAAGCAAATTTAAACTAGGCAACCTAAGTACTTTTGGGCCAAGGGTCGATGGATAGTTCCTAAGAAAGAAAATGATAACTCTATGTAAAACAAACTAGTTTAACAATAAGAAAAAGCAAACTACTAAGCATAATAAGTAAATGACAAAAACAAACTATTTTAACTTGCCAACCTACATTCAATGAGCAAGTACCCTATGAAAGAAAATAAATAAGCAAGTAAGAAAAAACACCTATCTAACCTATTAAAGAAAATAGACAAGCAAACAAAGACACTTAACTAACCTACTAAAACAAAAGACAAGTAAGCAAAGGCACCTAACTAACCTACTAAAGAAAAAGACAAATAAGCAAAGGAAACTAACTACTACAAGTAAAACTTCTCATTGAACAACTATCTAGCCTAAGAGGCAAGTGAACTAAATGCTTAATGCAAAACTATTTATAACGCGTGAAAGGAAATCTAAGAGGCAATTAGACTAAATGATCAATACAATGCATGAAAGGAAATCTATTCTATTGAAAGCAAGAAAGATTAACTAATTCTTAATCTATGATAAGAAAACTACTATCTAATCTATCAAAGCAAAGTCTATCTATCCTACAACAACAAATAAGACTATTTTCTAAACTATGAAAGCAAGAAACTATATCTATAAAAGTAGGAAAACTATTCTTTTAACCTATGACAATTCAAATATAATGTTGGTGGTTGTGTGAATGTCTTCGGTGTCAGATAATATCTCGACGGCACTTGACAACAAAGGACAATTCCAATGGTATAAGCTCAATGCTAATCTCAAGGGAAAAATGAAAGGTGTGGAGTAAACAATCCAATGAAAACTTAGCCATGACAAAAATAATGTTAAATACCTTGCATATTCATGTATAAACCATCAACAACATTATGAGATCATCATTATTTAACTAAGAAATCTAATTGCATTTTAATTCTAGGAAAGGAAATTGCGTAAAACAAAACTTTACTATGTCTATTCTAACCATTCAAACTGTGATAAAAAAATAATTAAAAATAGAAATTAAACTATGAAAGTAAATTAACAATCTACATTAACCAACAACTAATTAAATGAAATCTGATATAAAACTGAAGTAAACAAGCTATAATAAAAAACTGAAATTAACTCTATCCATCCATCAATCCTTGTCAAAGGAAACCCAAATTAAAAACTCAGTTCTATCTAATTAAAAATATGTTTTAAACTTAGCTGTAAAATCATAAAAGAAAGCATAATCTAACCGCATATGGGGTTAGTATTAAGAGAGGGAGACTTGCAAGTCTTTTCCTAGTCTATAAAATCAATGCATTCTAATATGTATCAACATCTAACCTGCAAAACAATTAAAACAATTAAGCTACAACAAACTAGTTAGCACAAGAAAAATATGCATATACAGAAAAATAAAAAGAGCAATTTAAATTAAGAAATGCAAAACAGACATGAAGACAGTTACCAGACTGCTGGTGGTCCCCCCAGCAAGTCATGGTCACTCTCTAAAATCACACCATGAACGTAGCAGGCTGAATTCACCGTAAAAATCCAAAAACGCAGTTCTAGCATAATTCTGGCAATGTAAAAACTCAAAACAGAGTAAAAACGTATTTGTCTCCAATACAATGGTTCTTCTACTTACTTAACAATCTTATGACCATCCTAGCAGTATTTATAATCTTACAGACCAAGTGGTCGACAACACGAGGGTCATACCACTTCTAAATTCGGAAAATTACAATAAACGATTCCCTAACTGATAAAACGAAGCGAGCCAATAATCACCCTCTTTGGACAACTGAAACTGAGTTGTCTGGAGTTCAGTAGCTGGAGGGGATAAGGACAAACAAAACCCATGTTCCCAATTTGCCTAACACTGGCCACCAATGCCATAACCACCAACTCACCTTCCATTTTTGTGTAATACAGAGTGTTGGACAGAGTTTCAGATCGAGTGCTGGATCAAGTGCCAGAACTAGAAACATAGTGCGTTTTTTTCCCTATAACACCAAAAAACGTGAATTAGCTCTTAGAAATCATAAAACATGATGAATTATACTTGATTAAATCATTAAACATGAATTACACATACCTTATGGCAATCATACCATTTTATCATGAAATTCTTCAAAAAGCTCCTTTAAAGGATGAAAAATGCATATGTACATGTGGCAAAAATGTATAATAATCGTCATGAAAATGATCATATCTCGGGCCCAACACATATTAAATTTGACATTAATCATCTATTAGGGTCCTATGATATAGTCATATGTTCTCCAGTTACCTATTTGGAAATTTTCTATAATCATTTTGAGAATGTTTGCATGATATGAAGTTCAGGAGTAATGTTCCAGTGGTATATCTTGTGTTTCAAAGAGGTGTCCAGGTATATCCAAAGTTGGAAAGTGATGGTTTAAAACTCTTGAATGTAAAATTTCAAAGAAATAGATTTCATCAGCTAAGGGTCAAATTTTTATGTGTTGTTAGCTGTCGAAAGTTCCTAGTTTTGGCAATTGAAAAGGCAGGTGCAACTCTCAGTTAGCTGCCGAAAGTTTTGTTATCAACAAAAAGCACAAAGATCTCCTCAGATCAAGGAAAGTGGATTATTCAATGACCTCAAAGGCCTCCAGAACGATTTTATGGTTCTAAATCGTCCTCAATATGTTGTTGTCCAGTTCAAATCAAATTATATTTAGTTTTTATAAGTCAAAGCATAACCTATTTCTTGGGATTTTGTTGTATTTTCCCTAGTTTTAGAATAGAAGACAACAGGAAAAGGGAGTGGATTTTGAAAATCCGAGAGAGGTTTTTTTTCATCACGATCTAAAGAAAAATAACCTCTCCCATTATTTACATAGGTGTCAACAATTGGGATATTCAAAGGGATCTTTGAGCCCTATTTTTCTGTTTTCCGGATTTTTTGACTGAGACATATTTGTTCGAGAAGGATTCTAGTGATTTGGAGATGAATTTCAAAAAAAGAAAAGAGGTTTTTGTTCAAGAAATACTCTTCTACAAAAACCTCCTCCATTTTTTAAAAATATATTAATATTTGAGAGATATGATCTCATATTTGACCCCCATTTATTAGAAGATTTGATCCACTTTTTATGGCAGACAGTTCTAAAATTCAGTGTAATTGTTGCTATCTTGGGAAATTTGTTGGATTCGACCTCTTGATCTTGAGGGGTGATTTTTTGCTATATATTAATGTAATTTTAATGCAAAAAGGGTTGTTCAGTTAGACGGGCAAGGAAGGATGACATGGAAATGTCCCCATCCACTGTAGAAATGTTTCAAAAACCGTAAGTGACTATTATGAATGAATACAAAGGAATTATATTTCCATATTCTTGTGTCGTGTTTAAGTGGTGAAGTTTTTCCCCTTATGTAACTTTTTATTGTCCTGTTTCACATGCTGTTTCTTTCTGTATTGTTTATGAGAAGATGGTGTGCATAATTTGTTCTTAACATCCTGTGCTGGCTCGAAACAATATTTATGTTTTCTTCCAAGTTTGAAATGTAGAATTCGGATAAGCTCTGCTCTACATTTGAAATGAACTTCGATCTATTCTTCTTTTCCCATTTTATAAAGCTCAAAGGATCCACTGACATGATTAGCCTGCCTGGTTACATTTTGTCTTAGTTATTCATTCATTTAAACACTTTAACTTTTGACTCCATTTTCCCCAATGGCCCTTTTGTTGTCTCAACCAAAAACTCCAAAAAAAATTCCTATTCTGCATAGCTAGCCTAAGACCCACACTCAAACAAATCTAAACCTAACAGAGAGATCCCTCTTTGAGTCTTGGAGGGATAGATCCTTGACTTAAAGTGGTTTGTGGTTACCCCTGCCGATTTCCTCCTTAGCCTGAGAAATTACAGGGTGATAACATCATCAATCAATCACTTGACATCAATCAATGACTTCAATCAATCACTTAACATCAATCAATCAAACCATTGGCATCAATGGAAACATGATCCAATAGTTACGTGGTTTTGTTTGTAAGGTTTGTGTTCTCCAAAGGTAGCTTCATGACGAAACATGGAAAAGCGCTATCTCACAATACACCTCATCTCTAAGAATATGCACTCAAGAAATGTTATCTCTATTCGATCCAATCCAATTTTGACTTCTAGGGATCAACTTCATGGATTTCATTCAAAATCGATATAGTTTATATTTTGATTACTGGAAATATTTTTTTCATTGATGTTAAATATAGGGGGAGACTACATATGTCCAAGATAAATATTGCAAGATGGATATTGTTGAAAATATTGTTTTTGGATTTTTGATGCTTAGTTTAAATACACTATCTTTGAAGGATTTTTTTACTATGAAGACCTAGCTCAAATGGGAGCATAGGATATGTGGTTGAAAATTTTATTGAGAGACCTTTCCAATGGTATATGGCACTCCCTCTAAATCCATAGGAATGAGGAGATATGAAAGATTATGTCAAGTCATCTCAACTAGAAAGTATAGGTCAACCTAGCCAATATTACAAGTTGGCCCCATAAGTGAACTCAAAAACACTATAAATACAATATAGATGTATGCATTTGAAGAGAATCCAAGAAAGAAGAGAAAGTACAAGTGTGCAGAATATATCTAAGGTGCACAAGAGGAGCTATGGAATATTATTGGGTCTAAAGGTGCACAAGAGGAATTTACTTGGAGTTTTAAGGGTGCGCTATGAATGAATAAGGTCTATGATGATGCAAAGTGCGTTGTTTCTAGGTTTGGATGATATATTCTATAATTATATTAGGGGAATAATGCTATGAGGCTCATTAGGGAATGAAGGCTAAATCTAAATAGGGTTTGAAGCTATCTCCGAGGTATGAAGCAATGAGAGGCACTAGAGCATGAAAGTTAAGAGTATGATGATGTTGTGAAATGAAAGAAGTATGAAGCATGTAGGTGAAGTCAAAAGTACTTTGTGTATAAAAATATTAGATTGGTACCTATACAAGTCTTACTGAGTTGGTGCTTAGTTGAGGAGATTGGTGTCTCAAATAGGTTGGTTCCTACACAATATATTGCAAAGTTGGTGCTCAGTTGAAGATATTGGTGTCTCTAGTAGGTTGGTGCTTGTTATAGCACAAATTGCCACATCTATGCATTTGTGACATGGCCCAACCCTTTTCCCTACATGCTGATCAAAATCCTAACTTCACTCATCAAAATCACTTAAAAAACATGAACTTTTCTTATATCTGCGGGTTTCCTTTGTGAAACACGTGGACATCCATACCTTTCTAGCTTACATCTCGTGGATTCCCTAAAAAATGTGAAAAATAAAACAATTCCACATTTTTGGGTGGGGTTTTCGGTTGGGCTCATTTCCCATCCTCCCTGAGCCCGTACCAAATGGAATTCAACCTCCTTAACCTCTCAAGGATGGAATAAATGCACCATTGGGGGCATGGATGAAGGAATAAATGAGGTGCAAAATCGTGATGAATTTTTTTAGAAAGCTTCCATATACCCCTTCATTCTTTGAGTAGCATCCCATACCTGGAAATCGCTTTTCCAGTGTTCCTTCCTTCTCTTTATAACTATAGGATGTGTTCCTATCCTTGTTGAGTTATCCAAGGAAGAGCCTCCCTGTTGATTTGATTCTTGAAGGTATTTGGAGGAACCCAGTGTAGTTGGCTCTAAACCAGCACCAAAGGTTGAATAAGGTTGTAATTACCTTTTCTCACATTGTTGCTAATATAAGATTTCTCCTTCCCTCCTATTGTGTGTTTATTGGTTCATTGTGATGTCAAATGATAATGTATTTCCTATATATTTGAATCTATGCACATGATATATTCTATTTGAATGTATAACTACCTTGTAGCAACCTATTATTGGTTTCCTATTTTAGGATAGTTTTGACAGAGATCAAGAGTGCTTCATGAAGCGAGAGTGGGGATCGACATAAAATGAAGGATTTAAGGTGTGATGCATTCCCTTCTCTCTCTCTCTCTCTCTCTCTCTCTCTCTCTCTCTCTCTCTCTCCCCGTCCTCATAAAAAGTAGTTATTTCTTGTATGCATTGATATAGATAGGGTTTGGTTCTTTCTTCTAAATTCAGTCTTGCTCTTCTATGACTTGACCCAAGGTCATGGGGGAAAAATTCCTTAAATAGAATTGGAAACCATACTGGGGATTCTTCCCGATTCTTCCTCAATTTTCTATCACCTTAGGTGGGAAGAATTTTCTGTTCGATCTGTTAGTGGTTCCTATCCCTTTAGACTTCAATATGCTTCTTTTGCATGACTATTTTTATGCTATGAAGGCTATGGTGTCTACACTATTTCGTGTGATGCATTTCCCTCACAATGGAAGCATTGTCACTATTGATCAACCTTCATCTAATAATCACCATGCTAGTTCAATTTCATCTAATTTTCCCCCTTTATGTGTTCCTAGTGTTTGAGTAGACTCTTCCATGCCCTGGGTGAATTATGTGGCATCTTATCCTCGATGTTCAATTGCTCCTGAGATAGGATATTTACGGTTATGTTTTCCTTCTCGAGACAAGTTCTAGAAAATTGATTAGGTGTTGTATCCAATGGGGAAATGCAAGCCTTTTATTTCCCATCTTGTCCCGAGTCATCTGACATTTCTTTTTTAGTCTAGTCTTACTATTTATGAGAGCTCAAGCCTTGGTATTTGTGTGTTTTCGAGCCCTGGGTTCATGGATGTTGAGTTTATTGTGGATGAGGCCATCCTTGAAGGTATGATTATGGATCTTCAACCTCCTCCTAAACTGGAAGATTTACAAGGTTTCCAAAAAATCCCTTGGCTTGAGCCTAGTAATGGGATCTACCTGAAAAACTACTATGCATAAGTCGCAAGCCTGTGCGGTCCTCTGTACATATTGTACTTTTTGGGTTTCTTGTTTTCAAGTTCCATTTTTCATAACACTTGTTTTTATCATGGGTTTCTATACTAGATTTATTGACTTCTCAATAAGTGTTTTTGGTATTATATACAGGACTTTGGAGACATTTTCTTTGGTACCTTTTCGTTTCAAGTCGATCCGTTCTGACAGGTAATGATCTTGAAACTGACATATAGGTTAGATTTCCCCCTCCATGTATTTTTGTATTATTCATTTCCTGCTTCATTTTACCTTAGGATTGACCCCATTGAGTTGTGACATGGAACCATCTCTGCTATTTAGAAGTGTCGTAATTCATGTGGTAGAGCCTACCTTCCATGGGTGTCCTAGCTTAGAACCCCTTCACATTTTGGCGCCCATGCTACAAGTTTTATATTGGGCTTGGGAGTCATGATTAGTCCCACCATGAATTTTCATTGAAGCCTCATATCTTCTTCTCAGTCTTTTTCTAGCCATTACTGACATGACTCCCTCTTATACATGCCAATTATGTTGGCATTTTTTCAAATTCTTCAGCAGGTATTGTGTTCTTTACTAGCATGTAGGGCAGGTTTCATTCTATTTGCATTATTCATCTATCCAGATTAACCACATGTATGCCATATGTTGGCACAGGGGTAGACCCAGGGTTCAACACTTCAACAACGCACCAAAAAAATCCTAGCTATCGACCCTTTCGACAACACCTACGAAGAAGATGAAGTCTCACTCGAGGTAGAGGGAGGGGTGGTTGCAGGACTTAGATGTCTGCAACCTAGCTGGGACACAGATCTGTGATTACAACACCTTAATAGAGCACTTAGCAGTTGTCATTCATTAGTACTGAGCCTTTGTCTATAGTGCAGATAAACCCTAATTACAGTGCAACGCAGTATTCAACAAGATTCAACACATTCAAGAACTAAGAACATTAACATAGATCAGATCTAGCATTTTATTCTCATCATTAGGCACTAAGCTATCATATTCATCTAAGCATATATCATTACACTAAACATTAATCATATGAACCATAAAACAACCATAATGCATAAAGCAACCACAACACAGGATATAGGTGGTTCACCCCCAGCCTAGGCCTACGCCCACCAAATCTTCTTCTCTTTATTGTCTTTTTTCAATCATCTAGATGGACAGAGCCACAAGGTCCTACTCTGCATAGAACAAGAGATCTGTGTGCACTTTGCCAGATCCTCCTTCCTCAAGCTAGGTTACAGCACAAAGCCCTTACACAGTCTCTTATAGTCACTTGAACTTAGCCTTGCGAGTCTCACACAGTATGCACAAAACATTTACAACTATCACTTGCACTTAGCACACTGGCCTTCACTTTCCCTTAGCACCACTTCTCTCCTACTTACATCGCCTAGATTTCTATTTATACATTACAAATGGCGCCAAGGCATGGGTAAACCCATGGGCCGACATCCCCATACCCGTTACATAATCCCAAAACCCAAAAATCCCTAAACAAGGGTCTGCGATCCTACGATCTCTGCCTTTGATAGCCTGTTGAAGTACCAAAATATGTCAAACCTGACCATGGATCTCCAAAACTTGGTCAAGGGCCAACACCATAAGATCACCCCATTCATTTTCAACATCATACCTTCAAGCTACTTAAGTGTGTCTCTTACGGATGGTAGAGCTTACAACAAAGTTACCAACTTAATGAGAAATGTGACCTCAAAACGAGAACTCTAGCCCTTAAAACCCATATTTTTGCATAAAAAACATGAAAATCAACCCCCAAATCAAAAAGCGGTGCTATTGATAACACGCTTTTTTGTAACCACCAACAACATGGCTGGGATGATGACTAGTTCAACGTTGCATCTTCCTGAGCTATCTAGGAGGGGGGAAAGTGACGCCTTGGACTTCAAGATCGGGAATAAAAACGGAAAAGATAAGTTAGATTCGAGCCAGATACAAGTTCCATTCTTCTCGACCGATGGATCAAACTTAAGTCAAAATTACAAATTTTTTCAAGCATAGGCTTAAAGGATCAAATGGTTTCTCAGAAAAACTTTAAAATCAATCCCCAAATCAAAAAGTGGTCCTACCGATAGCACCAGTTTTTCTAACCAGGTCAAAATTACAACTTTTTTCAAGCATGGCCTTAAAACATAAAACAATTGCTTAGAAAAACCTTAAAATCAACACCTAAATAAAAAAGTGATGCTACCTAAAGAAAAATGTTTCTTCTAAACGTTAAAATTGCAGCTAATTACGACCTAATTGAAACTGTGGCCATGACAACAAATCCCTACACAAATAAAAAACCCAAAATTGGATCCTAAATGGTCACTTGAAAATTTATTTACTAATTTAGAAAATCTTCAAAATTTTTTTCTTAAAAATATTTAAAATTTCCAGCGAAAACAATAATTTAA
>JZKD02S0385931.1:91230-104992 GCA_000966675.3 Picea glauca
TATTCCATTTTTTTATGTGTGATCAATCGATCATTTGATTATTATGGAATTTATTTCTAATGTTAAATGATGGATAATATCAATACCCAGAATTGAGTTTTCTTTCGTTCTTAAAAATCGATTATCTTAAGATCACACGGTTTTTAATTAGTTGTCTTCCTATTGTTATTAATTTACTCCAATATCAAATACTTCTTTGAATGTATTCTGGAAGTGCTAGTATTGTTCTGTTATAGATTTCCCTTAACAACAGTACAGACAGGAGCTCATACAACACAGAAAGATAAATACCAGTTTTGTTGATTAGCGACAGGTTATTATGTGTGTTATTTAGTTAAGTTGTTTATGAATGAAACAATGAATATATGGTTCAAMTTTGATTATCCACATGTTCATGTTTCATTGAATTCTGTGCAAGATTCTTTTAAATTTATAAAGGAAAAACAATAAATATTTTTATATGTTTTCTTTATCTGCTTCCTAGAAACAATCATTTTTCACATCGATTTCCGTAAGTTTCGATTAAAACTTGCATCTTGTAAATCATGTAAATAAAAGAGACTTGTATATATTCTGCTTAAATACAACTACTACAGTTACAATAGAACATATGTACATATATATTTAGTGTTTAGTAATTATTTAGTTATTTCTCTCTTTTATTCGTTTCTTTTAGGATTCTTAGATTGGATAGTGGAGCCATTAAACCTGTCACAACGAGTTACACCAAATGACTTGGGTTATTTAGACAACCCCAGACTGGACTCGCTCTTCTAATTGACGGACAGTCAATTTCGCCCGTCAACATTACCCTGTGTCCTCCCCTATGAAGGTGTCTTAGTGAAATCTAAGCCTACAAATCCACAATTGGCCTCGAGTTTTTCCTTCCATATAGAGTAAGTCTCGACCTCCCTTCTATTGACACCCCAAAAGTAAAATAGACTATTCACTTCCACTGCTTTTTCGATCATCATTCTCCTCTGAATCAATCTATCAATTAGATGAATTCTTGAATCCCACCACCAAATTGGAAGTCCACCACTCCCAATAAATTCCATATGTCACGGTTCCATACTAGTAATCATCAGAGTCAAAATGAGCCAAGTCCCTGGTATGCCATCATCTGGTGGAAACTAGGTACTAGGAATCAACTTTACGCCTGCTAATCTTTCTAGATCCTACCAAACTGCACCGAAACATTTTTAATCTCAATCATTGTCAATGTACTCAAGTGATCTATGGATTCGAAATACCTCCTTGGAAAATAGTCCTGTCACCTACGATGTCTCATACTCATATTAGTACCAAGAATGTCTAGCCAAATGTGCATCATGCATATTCCCCATAATATTCTCCCTAAGTGTATAATTAGTGGATATGTATGTGCGATCTCCATAGTGGATAATGTCATCCACCACTCTATTAGCTGAAATATCTTTGAATTGATCCAATACAATATGGATCTCCTCCTGTGCTCTGAGCACATGGACCAAATGAAAGAAATTTGACATGGCTATAATCCTTCCTTCCTCACCCAACTGAATTAGGTTAAAACTCCATGTATTACTGAATATACTACTGGCATCAGGAAACAACACTAGATTCCACTACCACTACCTATGAGACTGGAAAGTGTCAGGTGCACGGGTCAATTTTGTGAGAAAGAACTCAAGGTAACATTTGAGAGAAATCATGTAGGTATCTCTATCCCTACTTTGGTGATATCCCACTCAAATATCAATCTCCGAGAGATATACCTCTCCATGAAGCTCTTCCATCCACTCATTGATCCTGGGTTAACCAAACTCAATGATATGTCTAAATTCCCTATTAGGATATCTCCCCAGGGGAATCACTCCAAAAACCCATTGTACACCATCGTACATAACTGTATATTGTTGTACATCATGACACACCCCCATATCATGATGTACCACCCTATATCATATATGTGCCACTATATTAATCACTCCACTAATATCAACTGGACCTGGATCCCAAAGTGATGTATCCACATCTATCTTATACTAAATCCCCCAATCAACTAGTGCATATACTTCCTTGTTGGCTGGTCCACAAGGAATTTTCTCAACTACCTCCTATATAGCTAGGCCTTCAGCCACAAGAAACAACTCATGATCCATGCAATGCAAAATAGGTGCACGATCAAAACCCTCCATGTCAAACCTTTCCTCAAACACCTACAACTTGAGCTTCTCCCCTTGCAAAATCGTCATAAGAGGATTCTCCCTTAGATCATGAGTGCTAGTCATGTCCTCATGTGTCAGTGCTTCCAAATATGATGGAGTCTCTGCTATTGTCAACAATGAAGAGCATGCCAAACTAAGCTGTAACAAAGATCCTCAATCTCCCTTTCCTTGTCCTCAACGAACTTGAGAGAAAGGTCCCTATCCATTAACAACTGCAAGCAATCAGATTTTATCTTCTCTAGTGCTTCATTGATGGTTCATAATTGGGTATTAGTGACTCCACATGTAAATCATGTTTATCTCTCCTCCAACTAGGTTTTCCACATAATTTATTCTATAAACTTATAAGTACCATATTTCCTTGTCAACACCTGCACAACTTACTCCTCTATGAATAATAAGCGGTTCTCCAATTCACACATTTTTATTTCATTGGCATGGCATGAGATTTCACACAAGGTAAAAAATGACTCACTAGATGGTGACGTGCAATGTGGGATATCCTCCTTATACAACTTTTCTAATCTATTCTTGTCCATCAATTCAACTCCTTTGTTGTCATATTCTGGTACAATCATGCCATAAATAGGATGAGGCATGTCATCATCAACATCATACATAGGGAAACATGTTGGCTCCTCAACATCGGCTGATTGAAATATTTCCTCACGGTCATAAAATATAGGAAAAAATGTTGTATCCTCATATTTTGTATCATAGGTATACCCATATGATACACCAACATTAACGGCCTCATCGGTTATCTTGGATGATGTATCACAAGATGTTTTTCGGTCTTCCTCTACACACATATATTCAACATGGCTAGATGTATGCTCCTCCATATGTCCTTCATGCTTAATTTTCTTTAATTTCTAACATGTGCCTTTAAAGGAATATTTGTCCACATTCTTGGTCTTACATCCGTACTTGAGGGTGAAATATATTTTAAACTTAAAAGATGCACGAATCTCCTCACACAATGCTAGATACTCCTAGTAGTGGTAAGGCATGTTTTTAATTGATGCTATCCTCCTCAATATTTCATCCATAGGCTCTGGATCTTCCTCCATCTTGGTCCAAATATTCCTCCATCATGCTTAACCACATGAGTGCAAACCCTACTACCATCCTTTCTTACACTTGTATGAAAACAATTAAATTTCAATCCCACTATTTTCCCTCAGGCTAGCAAGGTCACCATCTCTGATACCCTGTAATATCCCCAACATAGATATTCTAAGGAATTAATGGTTGTTGTCCTTTTATGTGTAGTATGGTTATAGATTTAGTCAATCATATTCATGACAAATGTGTAATGTTGTAATCTAATCTCTACCATATGGTCATTCCTTCAAACATATCACAAACATTCAATGCTCAAAAATATGGAAAAGACCTCATGGAATTATTATTATAGGTGGAGTTTGATACCATGCAATAACAAAGCTCTAGTGGCTTCTCTAGAAACTATAAAACAATTACCAACACTAAAAAATACAAGCAAAACCTAATGTCTATGCCAAAATATTACCCAATAGTTTCTCCCAAACTGATCCAAGGCCTCCTTAACTTCACATGATCTCCTCTAGTACTTTTTGTTCTGCAAATGGACCTCCAAACCCTCATGGATATGACCAAAAAATACTACTGAATCCATGAAACCCTCTTACAGATATCCTCATGAGGGCCTTGTGGGATTACTAGCGTTTAACTAGCGAGGATGCCTTCAAAAAATATCCTACAACAAATTTGACTCCACAAAGATCTCCGCGGGACAAACCTGGGAAACTAGTGGGGCCTCACGGGACCCTCATCTTCAACCAGTGAGGATGTCATCGATAGGACTTCTGAAACCCTCATGTACCTAAAAAACTAGGATTGAACTCCTATGGATAGATTCTCAATCTCTTGCACGAGCTGAGATTCTACCTCTAATTGAAAATAAACCCAAAAATGAAGCTCCAATGAAGACCCCATATGGATCCTCCTCCTTTTCTAGCTAGGGTGGATATTTCACCACCAAAACCAAACCAAAAGTGGAAGGTTTTTTATAAACCCTAGATAAATAATATCTCCAAGAGCACTTCGAAATGAGAGATCAAATCATCATGAAAAAATGGAGCTCTACCCCTCCTTTTATCCTTCTTCCATGCCTTCTAGAACTTTTCCTCTTTATTTACTTAATGTCACTTTAAATAGATAACATATCGTAATGAAGTGAGATTAAATAACCCCTATTTAATCCCTTTTTATTTACTGACAAGCCACAAAAGTCATTTCCACTGCCGAATAGGGGAATCCAAAAATGGGGACATGAAAAAAGAATAGACAAAGGTTTGGAAAAGGAAGCGAGAAGAACCAAAGAAGGAAAAATGTGGATTTGCAATGTGATGAATCTGTGTTTTTCCCAATTTTCCTTTGTGTAAAGTCTCTTTTTGCACATGGAGATTATACAGTTTATACTTCTATTTATCTCTTTTTGAAGGTATTATTAGGTTTCTTCCATCGATTTGCTATGGATCAATATGAGGTATGTGTAATCCTTATTTTTGATGATTTTATGATGGTTTATCTTTAATTGAGTGAGTGGAATCTATTAACACTTGTATTTTATTTGAAATAGGTTGAAAACACAATCCAACCCTCGATCCAGCCCTCGATCTGACCCTCGATCTAGCCCTCGATCCGACCATCCGACCCTCAGAGCACAGTGAAGTTGTGGGTTGGTATATCGACAGGCTCTTCTTGGCGAATACGAGACATGGTTTTTGTATCTATTCGAACCCTCCATCTATGGAAATCATTACTTTGATTCAAATAGTTGCGTTCGACCTCTATTTTGAGCACATGAGTTGTTAAGAAGATATTGTTTATTATTAAGTTTTAATGATTTTCTGTTGTAGGAGAGCGTCGACCCTTTTAGTGGTTGACCTCTCAACTATGTCTACAAACTCTATAAATACTAGAACTCTCTCTGAGAAGAAAACCAATGATAATGTAGCTACTATCTTGAATTTTCCTCTGTATATAAATTTTGCTATTAATATAAGTTGATGCGTTGATTGCGATTGTCTATTGAGATGGAGTAGTACCACGACTACCTAGGGGGCCCACTAGTGGTTTGTGTGTTTTGTTTAATTGTTTTATATTCATATTTTCATATCTAAATCTCATGTGTAGATTGGTTGCTTAATTGTGTTTCCTTGTCTAACTTTCCTATTATTTGTAATTTTCTAGATCCGGACATCTAACTGTATATTTCTTGATGTATAACTCTTTATGTAGGTTATCTATTTAGATTTCATTTCATTGACATATATATTCTCTTGATCATATCACTGTTCATATATACACATATCTTTCTCTTCTCATCCACATAAGATGTATCTTACTTTGCAGATTGATCATCTGGACAATGTATATAATAGTCTTTTATAACTACTTTGTGTATTTTAGCTGTGTTAATCACTCTTTTCAAATTGTAATCTCACTTGATTTACTCTCACACTATGCTATAAATATAATCCTCTTTGTAAATGGATCACTAGGAACTGAGCATATTTATTAAGAAGTTGTTTATAACTAGTTAAGTAGATTAAACTAAACCCCTACAGGACTGTATAATCATTATATTTTTGACTGGAGTATTTTTGGTTTAAAGTACAATAGCATAAGTATTTCTGATTAAAAATAGTAGCATAATTTGATTGAAGTATTTCTTGTTTCAGTACAATAGTGTAATTTATGATTTTAAGAATAGTTCACAGGTTTAATTAATTAAAAGAACATGTATTTCATATTTCTTCAATGGAAAAGTTTTCAGTAGATTGTTAGTTTCCTTTCTATCTTGACACATACTATGTTACAACTCAAAATTTACTTAATCTCTTTATTATCTGAGTGTGTTGCTGGCATTAGATTAAATTAGGCTAGACTAGGCTAGATTAGAGCTCTAGACCTGCACATATAGTGCTAGCACCTCGAAGCTTATGAACCCCAGGTTGACAATTTAATGCCAAAATAGATAGCATATATTTTACTCGACATTTTTGGCGCCGTTGTTGGGGAGGTGCCAAAGGGATTACTTAGGTAGGTTGTCTTTAATTAAACAACAAGGGGGAGAAGATACTTTAAGACGAATGGTAAGAACCTACACATCCATTTTAATGGGTTTCTCCAAAGCCTTGTTGTTCCCTTTCCGCAAGAGTGTTTACTTTTTCTGCAAATTTATTTACTTTTCTTAGTGTGATTACTTTCCTACAATTTACTTTCTCGTAAGCATGCTTTCTTTCCTGCAATTTTGTTTTCTTTTTTAGGAGCTAACTCTTGTGAACAGATAAATCGGTTACAAGGAGGTCTAAAGTAGCATGAGGTTTTCAAGTTTTCTTTAATTAGTGTGCTTTAAGTCTTGCAATTAATTTCATTTCAATTTTGTTTTAATAACATTAAATTTCAGTTATTACTTCATTGGGTGCTGTAAGAACCACAGATACTCACCCATGTGTGAGACAGGACTCATCAACCGAAAAAATAAATGCAAAGATGAAAACCTTGGAAGAACTCTGTCAATTCCTGGCAGCAGCTGAGATTTATCCTTCTTAGGAGGAACATATTTTGGCAACAACCAAAAATTTATCTATCTCTCTGGAAATACTAGAAGGACCAAAGTTCTCTGAGCTACAAAAATATTCTCCTTGCCAAACTGTGTAGGAAGATGAAAATTTAACAACTACACCCGATGGAGAATGACCATGCAGACCTGAGAATGAAGAGTTCCCCACATGCAATACAACAAATCCTTCATGCACTACAGAAACCAATCATTTATAGGAGGAGGGCCTGTATCAAGATTACATCGAAATTTAGTTTCAAGAGGTCATTAGGCCACAATATTATTCTTTTCTTCAACACCTTTTGATGCCAAAACAAGTAGGTTGGTTGGTTCTTCATATCCAGGTATCACTATAGTAATGTTTTTATATGTAGATATGGGTATGTTTCTTATCTTGCTTCACACATGGTTACATTGGAAAAGTTCTTACACTTGAATAAAGATTTTCCTTTCTTTTTAGGTAGTGTAGGATAATAAATAAAAGTTGCATGTTGTTATTTTAGCTTAAAGTCTAATGCAACCTCATTTTACATTTTCTTTTTAATAAAATAACTACGAGACACATGTGCCTGTGACTTGGTCTCATTGATCTCATCAAACCTAGAGGCTGCTAGTACAATCCATCCAAATCTCTGAGTGGGTGAGTAGAGTATTTTTATAAAAGAGTAGAAATAAGGTATACCTAATGGTTAAGCCATGGATACATCAATTTAATTTCAATGGAATAAGATGAGTAGGAACTACATATATATTTTCTTTTATTTTCCAATGGTTCCATCCACTACACATTAAAATGCTCAATTGTGCCATATCTTCAAATTGCTTACACTAACTTAAGTATCCCTTACATCAGGACAATATGTAAAGGTAATATATATATATATATATATATATATATATATATAAGAAAATCATCCTCCAACCCATATACCATCCCAGTCCATAAAACAGTTTTTTGATGTAGACAACACCCTCACCCTACGTCCGCTCATAGGATCGTTCAATCACCAAGTGAGACGAATTAGCTCTTCCGATTTCCTGCTGGAATTTCTGCTAAAAACCCAATCCACAGGTCCTTCTTTTTCCCCATGGTCTTTTTCACTCAACCGTGAAATTTCCTAACTTAATTTCGGGTTTCGGGGTTTCACGATCCTCGATGTCACAAACCCCTATCCCCGCGATCTCCCGATCACCGAATCGTCGAAATGTCGAAGCGACCTTTCTTGCCTTAGCCCTACCTAGCTAAGCTCTGGTCCATATGATCGCTATGCATAAGACCGCAGTCCTATTCCTTTGGGCTTTACTCACATGAGAGCCCGACCTCTTGTCCTCTCGACTTCCAAAGTGCCGATATGCGAAATGACGAAACGGTCAATTCTCGGCTTCCTATCCCCTTTCGGGATTTCGGGCTTTCAAATGCCGAAATGTATTTGTCCTCGGGATTCTCGATCCTCCGAATCTTGATTTTTCGATATGATGTTAGCTGGCCCCACAATGGAACTCTCCACCTTGTCGGGGTTTTGGACTTCGCATTTCCGAAATGCGCGTGGTTCTTGTCCTCAGGATTCACGATCTGTCAAATCCCGATATGTCGATGGACTCTCCCCTTTCGGGAATTTTCCTGAAGGTCTCGATTGTTGCCATGCATCCCCTCGAAATGGACGGTCCTGCTGACCTCGTTATTTCGGTATTTCAAACACCGAAATGCCTATGCGTCTTTACCCTCGGAACTCCCGAAGTTCCAAACTCCGAAATATCGACAGCTCCCGATCTCCGCCACGTGTCCTAATAAATGGACAACCCTGATCTGTTTTGGAGTTCTTTCAATGGATATTCCCGATCTCCTATCCTCGAGACTCCCGATATCCCAAATGTCGATATCCCGATGTCACGATGCCTTCAGGATTTTCACTTCTGCGAGTCTCAATGCCCGGATCTCCGAAATGCATGATCGTGTGACACGCGTCCTCCCTTAGATCAACGGCTGTGATCCTTTCGCTGTTTCAAGACTTATAAAGTCTCAAACTCTTGGACTCTAGACTTCTAAGATGCTGATGACTCTCAGTTTCTACCACGCGTCCTCAGAGATGGACGGTCCATATCAAAATCGGGGTTTCCACCATGGATTTACCCGATCTTCTATCCCCAGGACTTTCGATATCCCGAACTCCGATGCCTCGATATCCGATACCTTTCGGGACCTTCGCTCTGCTTGCGAGGGTTTAAAGCTCGTGCAAGTCCTGGCCGATCCAATGAATGATGGGGTTTCAACACTTCTTGATGAAGTGTCTTCACCGTCCGTTCCACTAATCTTCTCTGCGCACTCCAGAGATTAAACTCCACGTGTCTTTGCCCGATTAAATAGTTGACAGGTGTCTGAGTGAGATCCAACGATTCATGATCTCCCCTTCTTTGCGCTCCTTCTGCTGCTCCCTGGACATAGAAATTTCAACGCTCCAGAATCTGTCGGCTCATCCAATGGCAACTGTGCTCCCTTATGAGCTTTGGCTCTTTCTCCCAATGTTTTGGAATATTTTCTCCAAGATTAAAGGCCTCGACCTTTGTCTTCCCTCTGCAAGCTCCACAATTTCGAATCCTCGCTTGCACAAATATGAAAGCATTGTTCCTCCTGAGCTTATCCTTCGAATCCTCAAAGCATTCCTTTACTTCTGTGCGTCCTACAGAGACTTCACATGCACACAAAGATGCTATTCGTCTTGAGGTTTCCTGTAGCTTCGAACTTCAAGGAAACTCGTCCTTTTTCCTTTCTCCCTCAAATGGAGAATTTGGATGCCGTCCTGGCTATCCTTCACTCAAGCAACCTCTTGCTGAGTCTTCCAAGGTGTTCAACAAACCTGTGAAGATCCCTTAGTAGATTCTTCCTCCAAAATACAGAACTCAACAGAGTTCTCTTCTTGTGCCTGTCTGCACACTGTCTCAATGCCCTCCTGGCAGAGTTATACATAACTCACAACAGAGTTATTCTGTGCACTCCTTGCACTGGCTCAATGCCCACCTGGCAGAGCTTCATAGATCTCCTCGGAGATTCTATTTGCAACTGTGTTCTTCTCCACAGCCTTGCCTCTTGAGGTGTTCAGCAACCTCATAGGTCTTTCTTTTGGGTTATTGATTTCATCTTCGGTGCCCACCTGGCATGTCTCTGTCTGAACCCACAGAATTCAGAAGTGCTTCAGTGCACTGGTATTTAGAGTTCACAGCACTCTATCATGCCCTCCTGGCCTAAAACCTCAAAGACCTTCTTAAACCTAAAATTAAACAAAACCCCTGCAAATGCCTCACATACATCTACAACATAAAGAACACTCACAGACATTCATTTAATGCAAAAATATGCAGAAAAAACTGTTGTTTATATTAAATGGCAAATGCCTGTTTATACAAGGTGTTCCTGAGCACGACTTGTAACAAGGTCTCATCTCCTTCTCTTCTGCTCTCTACTCGTAGACTCTCTTCTCATTCTCCTAACTCTCTGTAAAATGAGATAAAAAATTGATCTTTTACATGAGGGGGCTCTTCGAGCTCTTCCCTCCAATCTACCTACCCTATTCAATTACATTGAATGGGCTGTCTAGTCTAGAATTTGGATCTAGATCTCAGCCTTACAAACATTAAGGCCTACCTACTCTAATACCTGCACAAAGGCACAACTCCATGGCTTAATAGCCTACAACATTAATTACATTCAAATTCAAAATTGAAGATGAAGGCTACGACTCTCTTCATCCTTGAATGCATGCGCGCTGACATGGCTGGCTGACTGGATGGCTGACATGGAGAGATGCTCCTGCATCATTTTTAGAGACGCCTCCCCATCTTCTTGCAAAAATAAACATTCATATACAAACTTTAAAGGTGAGGGTAAGGACTAGTCTCTGCTATAAAAAGGGTGTAAGAGGCTAACCTGTCGGGATACTGAACAGGTCTGCTGGCAGCGGGTACCGACCTATGGTATGACTAGGTAAACCCGTCAAAGTACTGAACAAGCTTGCTGGCAGCGAGGCATTCTACCTAGTGAGGATGATGACTTAAAAATAATAAATAACAAGTCTTTGATTTTAAAACTTGTCTTGATGTATGGCACTACTTGTGGGTATTATTGAAAGGGAGTATGCATGGTTAAGTAAAATTAAATGAATTCCATTCACTTGCCATTGGGGGATAACCTGAAGATGATCTTCAAACCCTCTTGTCTAATCATTCCTAACTATATCTGATATGTTTTGTCTTACAAGTGGGGCCTTTTTCTTAACTGTTTTTCTAGGCTAACATGTGAAATTTACCTATACACACGAAAGCCATAAATATTAGGATATTGGAAGGATTGGTTGGTTTCCTATATGTTTGATTGAAAAGTGTTACAATTCTTAGATATGGGGGAAGGGATAAACGTTGTTCATTTGTTTAGAAAGTCTATGTGAAAGGGCCATATAATTTATTTCATAAAGAGAAACATTATGAAACTGCTTTCTACACAATATTACATGATGTCATGTCATCGATTGTTAATACTTGCACATTAGCTAATTAACTATATATTATTAGGATAATCTTATGATGACGAGCTTGTTTATTCCATCATAGTTTCAATTTCTGATGAAAAGGAGGACTGATTAAGGCATTTTCTTCTTTGCTGTAGTTACATGACAAAGGAAACCAAGATGAATACTTTATTCCATCCTCTCATCCCCCTTGGTAGACAAGAACCTTACAATCCAATGACTTTGGCAATTACAGATTTACTGCTAACTGTTGTGTAATTTTCAAACCAGATGGGTTGTCGGATGAAGTGCTAGATGAGGTACTATAACAAACATTGTAACCTCTAAGGGTGATTTAAAACACTTTAGGTAAATATCAACTAGATCCAACATGGTCTAACATATAACTTGGGATCATATGGTTTAAATATAATTTAACACATACAAATTATTTATGCATGATAAATATTTTGATCATAATATCCAAGTATTTGACTAGGAAATTGATCAAATCATTTCAAGCATCACCATAGCAATTTTAAAGGTGGCATTCATAATCATTAATGATGGTGTTCCTTTTCTCTCATTAATCCCAAGTAACCCGCTATTTCAAAAACACTTGCTCGCATTTCCGATTTAGGGAAACATGATACTTTGCATCCCCTCTGTTTTTACTCTGCATTTCCTCTATTTTACCTTTCTACCATGCCAAACCACTACGCAGACTCATAAGAGGCCTAAGAAGAAGTCTCCAGGACATGAGGAAGAATCCCTTAAAGCCTAATCTATCTCCTACCTCAAAGTATATCTATGTTTTGGCAATCCATTTTTCTTTGCAGAGGGACCTACAAACTCTTAGGCATGGGAGAAATGATGACTCTGTGTTTTTCCCATTTTTCCTTTGTCTAAAGTATCTTTTTACACATGGAGATTATACAGTTTATACTTCTATTTACCTCTTTTAAAAGGTATTTTCAAGTTTCTTCCATCGATTTGCTATGGATCAACATGAGGTATGTGTAATCCTTATTTTTGATGATTTTTTGATGGTTTATCTTTAATTGAGTGAGTTCAATCCATTAACACTCGTCGTTTGTTTTAAACATGTCAAAAATGCAATCCAGCCCTTGATCTGACCCTCGATCTGGCCCTCAATCTGACTCTTGATCCGACCCTCAGAGCCTAGTGAAGTTGTGGGTTGGTATATCATCGAGCTCTTCCTGGTGAATACGAGACATGGGTTTTGTACCTATTTGAACCCTCCAGCTATGAAAATTATTACTTTGATTCGAACAATTGCATTCGACCTCTATTTTGAGTGCATGAGTTGTTAAGAAGATATTGTTTGCTATTAAGTTTTAATGATTTTCTGTTGTAGGATAGCATCGACCCTTTCAGTGGTCGACCTATCATCTATGTCTACAAACTCTATAAGTACTAGACCTCTCTCTGAGACCAAAAACATTGATAATATAGCTACTATCTTGAATTTTCCTCTATAAAAAAATTATGTTGTTAATATAAGTTGATGCGTTGATTGTGATTATCTATTGAGATGGATTACCACCACGACTACCTGGGGGCCCCACCAGTGGTTTCTGTGTTTTTATTACTTGTTGTATATTCATATTTTCATATCTAACTCTCTTGTGCAGATTGCTTGTTTAATTTGTAAAAAAATTTCAGACCCCAACCCAGTTTCAGTCTTGCTAATTTTTCAGCCAAAGTTAAATGCCAAACCCAGTTTCAACACTGTTTCAGCATATGTTCCAACACTGTTTCAACATATGTTACAACACTGTTTCAACATATGTTTTAGCACTGTTTCAGCATATGTCTCAACACTGTTTCAACATATATTACAACATTGTTTCAACATATGTTTTAGCACTATTTCAGCATATGTCTCAACACAGTTTCAGCATATGTCTCAACACTGTTTTAGTATATGTTTCAGCACTGTTTCAGCATATGTTCCAACACTGTTTCAACATATGTCTCAACATTGTTTCAGCATATGTTCCAGCACTGTTTCAACATATACAAACTTAACAGAAAATAAACTTCAAAACTGAAACATGAGGATTCTGAACATCGTTTTCAACGCAGAAATAAAATATCAGCAGTATGCAAAACTCAGAAAATATAGACACAAAGATTTTCAGTCTAACTTTGACCCTGGAAAAACCCACAAGGGGAAAACTAGCGAGCGAGGGCTTTTTATTATTTATGAGCTTCTGAGAAATTTCTTTTACAGCATATTCATCTTCAGAAATTTACACAAACTTATCTGGACATTCCTGTAGCTTTGCTCCTCGATTTCTGAACCAGAAATCTGTACAACTGTATGTCTGACCGAACAATTAATGTTGTACGGACTGTCTTGAAATTCATGCCAAAACTCTGCTAAGACTGTACGGAAAACCCAACATGAACAG
>JZKD02S0385931.1:105002-124573 GCA_000966675.3 Picea glauca
CTTCTCCCTAGCAACAATGCCCTCCACAAAAATAGCCCATTGTTTGGAAACACCATTCAATGTTGTTCTCACAAGATCACTATCATCTATGGATTCCCCCATAGCTCTAAGCTCATCCCTCACCTGTGTCAATCTAGTAAGGTATGTGACCACATTTTTAGCCTTGGTCATTTTTTTGCTCTTTAGTTTTTCCCTCAAAACCATCTTCTGGTTCTCATTTGTACTCTAGTAAAATTTAGTCAAAGACTTCCACATCTCATAGGCATGAGTCTTCCCTGTCAAGTGAGGAATCAAATGATCCTTGATGGCATCAAGAATAAATCTCTTAGCCTTGATACTCTTCTTATTATAGGTTGCAAGAAGAGTAGCATCAGTAGGTACCACAACAAGATGAGTAGTGGTATTCTCCACAATGTCCCACAACTCATTCTCTTGCAAAATCAAGATCATCCTCTCCTTCCAAGAACCAAAATTTGTTGCCCCATCAAGTCTATCCTCAACCCTCAAACCAGTAGCCATGACCCTCTTTCTGCTGAAAATCACAAATTCAAAAATCTGCCTTGTGAAGTGATTGCTGTCCCTACTTTTTGTCTGCTAAAATTTCTGCCTCTCTTCAACTCAGCTCTGATACCATGTAAAATTTTTTCAGACCCCAACCCAGTTTTAGTCTCGCTGATTTTTCAGCCAAAGTTAAATTCCAAACCCAGTTTCAGCACTGTTTCAGCGTATGTTCCAGCACAGTTTCAACATATGTTACAACACTGTTTCAGCATATGTTTCAGCACTATTTCAGCATATGTCTCAACACTGTTTCAGCATATATTACAACACTGTTTCAGCATATGTTTCAGCATTGTTTCAACATATGTCTCAACACTGTTTCAGCATATGTCTTAGCACTATTTTTGCATATGTTTCAACACTGTTTCAGCATATGTTCCAGCATTGTTTTAGCATATGTCTCAACACTGTTTCAGCATATGTTCAAGCATTGTTTTAGCATATACAAACTTAACAGAAAATAAACTTCAGAACTGAAACATGAGGATTCTGAACATCGTTTTCAACGAGAAATAAAATATCAGCAGTATGCAAAACTCAGAAAATATAGACACAAATATTTTCGGTCTAACTTCGACCCTGGAAAAACCCACAAGGGGAAAACCAGTGAGAGAGGGATTTTTATTATTTATGAGCTTCTGAGAAATTTCTTTTACAACATATTCATCTTCAGAAATTTACACAAACTTATCTGGACATTCCTGTAGATTTGCTTCTCGATTTATGAACCAGAAATCCATACAACTGTACGGCTGACCCAACAATTAATGCTGTACAGAGTATCTTGAAACTCATGCCAAAACTCTGCTAAGACTGTACAGAAAACCCAACATGAATAGATCCATGTAAACTGTGATGTACGGCCCTCAAAATTTGTGCCAAACTGTACAGACTTTACATAAATACACACATAAATTTATTACAGTAGTTACCTCAATTTTTGTGCCAATAAATGCTATATGACAGCCTTGGAATGCATGCAAATACTCTCAGAAATTGCAACTGCTTTCCTCCTCGATTTATGTGCACATTAAATGCTATACAACCTCCACAAATCTGTACGGTACGACCTATTCTTCCTTGCTATCTGCTGCCTTGAAATCCGTACTTCTCTTTTCCTTGGGATGCATGCTCTCCTTCAACAAATGCTATCTCTTTTCTTCATCTCGACCTCTCTCTTGCTCTCTCTTGTTCTCTCAACAAGAATGCTTGAACTACCCAAGAATGGGTGCACCCTCTTTCCCTAGTCGACCTCATGAGGGAAGGTGAGGGGTTTTCTAATCTAACGGCTGAGATTTGGTGTCTCTTCACTCACCCTCACTTTAATCATAAAGTTACCTTTTAATTTGCATCTCACAAATTAAATGACTAAGACCCACATTAGGCACTTTCTCCCCCTTAGGCGCCTAGGGAAGAGAAACACTTGCCTTGGTACTTTATTTTAATTAAAAACTTAACATAATTGTGTTTCCTTGTCTAACTTGCATATTATTTGTAATTTTCCAGATCTGTGTATCTAACTGTATATTTCCTGATGTATAACTCTTTATGCAGGTTATCTATTTAGATTGTGTTTCATTGACATATATACTCTCTTGATCATATCATTGTTCATATATACACATATATTTCTCTTCTCATCCACATAAGATGTATTTTACTTTGCAGATTGGTCATCTGGACAGTGTATATAATAGTATTTTATAACTCCTTTGTGTATTTTAGTTGTGTTAATCACTCTTTTCAAATTGTAATCTCACTGCATTTACTCTCACACTATGTTGTAAATATAATCCTCTTTGTAAATGGATCACTCGGAACTGAGCATGTTTATTAAGAAGTTATTTATAACCACTTAAGTAGATTAAACTAAGCCCTTGCAAGACTATATAATAATTATATTTTTGACTGGAGTATTTCTTGTTTAAAGTACAATACCATAAATATTTCTGATTAATAACAGTAGCATAATTCGATTGAAGTATTTCTTGTTTCAATACAATAGTGTAATTTATGATTTTAAGAATAGTTCATAGGTTTAATTAATTACAAGAACATGCATTTCATATTTCTTCATTGGAAAAGTTTTCAGTAGATTGTTAGTTTCCTTTCTATATTGACACATACTGTGTTACAACTCAAAAATTACTTAATATATTTATTATCTGAGTGTGTTTCCAACATTAGATTATATTAGACTAGACTAGGCTAGGTTAGAGCTCTAGACCTACACATGTAGTGCTAGCACCTCGAAGCTTACGAACCCTAGGTTGACAATTTAATGTCGAAATTGATAGCATATATTTTACTCGACACAATGTATGCTTAAGAAAATGGAATCCAATGGTACATTGCTAGAAGATGTTCAAAACACATAACAGGGGATAAAATAAATTCTTAGCTTAAAGGAAGAAAAAGAGGTAGTGTTACCTTTGGGGATAATGCTTCTACAAAGATAGTTGGAAAAGGTACCATTAGTCTTGATAATGGAAAGACTAAAATAGATAATTTCTTGTATCTTGAAGGGTTAAAACACAATATTCTAAGTGTTAGTCAAATGTGTGATCAAGGTTACAACCTCACATTTCATTCTAAAGGATAAGATATAAGGAAAGAAGGTTCATGAAGATTACCCCAAGCAATGTATATGTTCTCAATGAAGTCAAAGGATAATTTTTTTGAATGGGACAAGTAAATGAAAGATGGTTATGTCATAGAAGGATGGGTCATATGAACTTTGACAATCTAGTAAAACTTAGAAAGACACAAGTTGTAAGAGATATGCCAAGGATCTCAAAACCTACCGACACTATTTGCAAGCCATGTTAGCATGGGAAGAAAACGAGATTTAGTTTAGAAGCAAAGGAGTACTCGAAATCAAAGCCATTGGAATTTGTAAACAAATACGTATGAGGGCCAACAAGAACATAAATTTTTTAAGGTGAGAGTTATTTTATGTTGCTTATTGATGATTGCACAAGAATGACATGGGTTACATTTCTTAAAGAAAAATATGAAGCATTTGAGAAGTTTAAATCTTTCAAAGCCCTAGTTGAAAATGAGACTAATTTAAAAATCAAGTGCTTAAGGTTAGACAGAGGAGGTGATTTTACCTCTTATGAATTTGATGAATTCTATGAGAATCATGGAATCAAGAGACATTTTCAGTAGCAAGGACTCCAAAACAAAATGGAGTCGTAGAAAGGAAGAACATAACTATACAAGAAATGGTTAGAACAATGCTGAAATAATCCAAACTACCAGATACTTTTTGGAGAGAAGAAGTCAACACAACAATCTACATTTTGAATAGAGAAAAAATTAGAGTGAAAAACAACAAGACACCTTATGAATTATGGAAAGGTAGACCAACTACAGTCAAATAATTCAAAGTATTTGGGAGCAGGTTCTATATAAAGATAAATGAAGATAATTTAGGCAAGTTTGATTCTAGAATAGATGGAGGTATCTTTATTGGCTATGCATATGTAAGAAATATCTACAAATGTGTTGAGGTGGAAAAATTTCCCTTCAACAGTTAGGGGTGCTCCTCGGTACATAGTCCCAATTAGAATATCCACCATTTGGTTTAGGAGACCCATCCATATTCTAGCCCAACTACCATTAATGGGTTTGAGGGGTGATTGGATGGTTGTGAATGAAATGGGAAATGCATATGAAAGTTAATTAAGTGCATAAATAAAATATAACCTACCCTATCCTAGATATGAGCGACTATAGTGAACAAATGAGGAAACAAACATGCAACTAGCGAGAGACTTATTTAGGACAATTGTTAAGAAGCAACAAGGTTAGAAAAAAAATGCATACAAAAACATAACCAGATTAGTCTAAGCTATGAAATTACATACATAAACTACTCATCATCTCAAGGAAAATGATAAGAAATATGAAACTAAACTGTAATAAAGATTTATGTTTTTTTAAGAATAGTCTGTAAGAAAAATAACATTCTTACAACACATGTAAATAACATAACAATATACTGAAAATAGTTTACAACAAGCTACCATCCACAAGAGTTATTCTCTCTCACAAAATGTCCTTGAGGGCTTCTCAATATTAAGTCTGAAAATAGTTCTTGAATATACAATTCTTGAAGAGCCCCTTCAAAATGGGCCTCTTCCTTTACTTATAGTAATCTAAGTAATTTCTTATAGGGTATTCTTGGATTCTGCAAGAAGCAGTTACAAGTATTTTCAACTTCCCCTTATCAAATTATTTTGACAAGTGTTAGAATAGGATGAATTTGATGATAGTTGGAAAAAAGAAAAAAATAGGAGGTAGATGTAGACAAATTCAAATTCAGTATTTTATCTCTTTTACTTGTCTTTTTCTCTCACGTAAGCTTCCAAAGCTTCATTATGTCCTCCAATAGATATAAATCTGTGACACAATATTCTTCTAGGGAGGCCATGTGGGAAGCTGATTTGTTTGAAAGGGTTTTCATGTCCCTCATCATATTAGCCATGCAATCCTATATCATGGTTTGCGTTTTGGTTGGACAAATGAGATGCTCCTCCATTAAGTCTATTGGCACCTTTTTATCTACCTAAGCATCCTCTTGTATTTGGCTCATATTTTTTTGGATTTGTTCAAAGCGTTTCTCTTTTATTTTGGTGTCCCCGAATGCCTTGATAGGAGGTAGGTTCCCTTTATGCGTCAAGATGTGTGATTCCTTTTGGAGTCATGCACATATGACCAACGAGATTTTTGTTTCCTTTTCAACCTTTTCCCTAACTTGTTAGCATCAATAAAGTGCATCAGAATCGATTTTCCTTTCCCATTATGAAATGTGAGGGAGGTCGACCAAAGCATCTGGGTTCTCAACAATCCATCATTGCATATCATTCAAGCCTTCATGGATGGTGACAAATTGGACATTCTTGGCCTATACTGAGCTATGATTTGCGTTTTCAGTTGTTGTAAGACTTGAAGGTGGGTGTACATGTCTATATCTATTTCATTGAGCTCTTCCCTAACCTTCTCAATCCATATATTGAATTGTTTGAGGCTTCCTTTATATTTCCTCACACACATGACTTCTTCTTCCAATTCTCTAATACTTTCATCCTTCTCTTTATTTTCGCAGACCAGATCCTTTATATTCTATTCCATTTCCATTATAAAGGTGGTGCCAGTGGATGTGATAGAGTGCATCCTTTCTTACTTATTTTTTCACTGGGGTATCTTTGAAAAATGATAATGCAGCACTTTCAGTGACTGGGAGATTTTTGGTTTGTCGCTGTACAATCCTATCGATCACCTTGTTGAATCATAATTTTTTCAGATTTTCCACCTTGATGGGATTAGATGGTGTGTAAAGTTTGATCATGGGTGCATTAATTGGGAAGTGACCACCAGTGAGAGGAACTGTTGTCGATGGTCCTGGGATTTCTATATCCATGGGAGATGTGTCATTGTTCAATGCATCTTCATCCCATTTTATTTGATACGCTTAATCTACTTTTGTTTCTACCTCATTTGTTTCTCTTCTCTTTGATATTTCCACTGCTATTGCTTTTGCTTCTACTGCTACTGCCACTGCTAATTCTGATACTACTATTACTTCCACTACTAATTTAGATTTATCTTCCGCTTCCCATCATTTCTTTTTAGAAATCTCCTCCTTCTTCTTTTGTACTTTTTCTTTCTTTGTTCATTTATTATCTGCAGCTACCTCCTTGACTTATCTATGTTCTCTCTATTCATCCTCTTCGACTTCCTTTTGATTTGTTTTTTTACCTTAGCCTCGACATTTGCTGCATATTTTATTTTATTTTCTTCTTCTTCTTCTGTTGTTTCTTATTAAGAAGTTGAAGCTGTAGTTGTGGTTTCCACTACTATTGCTACTGCTTCTTGTTCATCTTTCCTCTATGCCTCCTCTCGAGCCTTTTCCTCATATGAAATTCTTCCTAGTGGTTTTGATTTTTGATTGAATATGACTTTGTGATAATTTTAGGCACAACAATGGATATCCTCTTCCTTCCATTTGTTAGATGTGTATTCCCATCTATGTCTGTGCTTGAGGCAATGTTCCTTAACCAAAATATAAGAGTCATGCCTAAGGAATCTCTCTTTCCCGAAGTAGAATGATATCAATGTGTCCACTTTGGCCTGGGTTTGCTTAACATATTCAAAAGAGTAATACCCGAACCACAATGGAAAAGGAGGCCAGATAGCATTCTTATCCTTGTGAAGCGATGCTCCAACTTTGTGGATTGTGGTCTGATGAGCGATCTCTTGCAAGACTAGCCTATCAGGGACAAATCTAGGGAGCAGATGTAGAGCTTTGGTGGCTCCATATATTCTCAAGTATCTCCCATATTCTAGGAGATACCGGTCTCCTATCCTATGTACTATTTCTTGGGCTTTATCAATCATGCATGGTGAAGGTGAATTGAAGATAAGTTGATATAGTGGTGCCATGAAGTAATAATTTTTTTTGTGATACTCAATTCTACACTTGTGCTCCCATAACACCTTGCAGTAAACATGAATAGAAGGGTTGGTAGCCTACTAGTCCCATCTCATCTTTGGATACTTTTGGCAGATGCACACCATATTCAGAAGGTAGGAGGACATTTGAAAACTAGGAAAATCCTCGGGGGTGGTCTCTTTAACCACTCTGATAACATATTCCAGAGATAAAATATCAACCCAATTGAATGATGATCATACATCAACAATGTACTATATGAGGGGCACCAAAGATAACGTGAATTTTGAAGCATCCAACACCCCATAAAATCTTCACAGTATTGCTACAATGTATTGATATGGAATTTACAACAAGCTAGTGAGTATTATATTGATGGTATTATCTTGAACACTTGTTGGTATTGTACCAAAATTTGCACATATATTTCACCTTAAGTGGGAATTTCTTGATAAGTGTTATGAGGAAAATCTCTCTATGGCTAGGGTAAACCACAACATACGGAAATGACTGCAGAAATCAACTCTTTTCTCAAGTATGCTATATAACCAAACATACTAGCAAGACAAGATAAGAGGCCTACCTCGTCCAGATGTTCAATGAAGTCCACCATTGATCTCTTGACCCAAACCAATATACTTGCAACTAGTCCTCAACATCCAAGCAAAGAAAGCATATGATGATATTATATAATGTTAGAATATTCAATAGCATAATTCATTAATAAACATGAAAAATATGCCCATGGAATAATAATTCAATATATTTTCAAGATATCAATTGGATGGGAAAAGAGTATTTTTATTAATATATTATCAGTAGAAGTGAAAATGTTACAGACTTCCGTGTCGACATGGTTCATAACCGAGAAAATAAGTTCCTTCCAGCTGGGCCTCCACCACTTCAATCCTCCACCAAAGACAAGCTCATAAGAGAGAAACAATGAGGTTCTCAATCAATAAGGGAAGAGCTTGGGGGATGAACATTGTGTTCATGCTTAAAGGACAAAGGGATGCAGACTCAATATGAAGTAAATAATTTCTCCAGAGTAACTTTTCTCTCAAAGTTGAATTCTTTCTCCTTCTTCCATAGATCGGAATCGACCCATTTATAGCCTTCAAAATGAAATTGAAGGGCCAATTCGGAACATTTCCAGAATGTGGAAGGCCAAGAAACATAGATCTCCTATCGTGACATGGAAACCCGACATTAATTTTCATTTTCTAGCACAAATCCCAATGTATGTGGGATGTAGTGGAGCAACCTGCATATACACATGCTGTATAGTAGGCAAGATGCATAGATGTGGAAAAATATTTATTTTTGGCTCTGGATTTAACAAACAGGGATGATAAGTCTACATGGGTCAACAAAATAAGGCCTTCTTTGCAATATTGCATACGGTGAGGCAAATCTTTCTATAACAATAAGGTCTTCATCTAGTGATAAATCCCATTTCTCAAAGTGATAGTAGAAGGCTATATTCGATGCTTGGAAGGAAGCTATGGGGAATTCCATGGACTTGGTAATATATCTATTTTCTAGGTCTACATGTTTCACTATCCATGAGATTTCATCTACGCATGGGAAGACTGCTATGTGAGCTACCACCCTATGTAGTTTTGACTTCCTAATGTTCCTATATATTTCAAGCTCAGAGTCATCATATGTTTCTTGGGGGAAAATTTGGTTTTTAAACAATTGATAGAATTCTCCCCATTTAGCTGAAGTCATGCAAGAAAATTATGGCATTAATTTCTATAATTAGGTGATTTTTTGGGATTTTGGGAAGAATTGGGGAATTAGTGACAAACTTTCCAATACATACCTATACCAGAGTTTGAGGATCCATTTGCGTTGATATAGGGAGGTGAGTCTGTGTTTGATGAGGAGAGAAGTATGGGAGACATGGAGAGAGCATAGTCAAATTTGGTTGAGTGTCCAAAGGAATAAGCGATTTGGAGTATTGGTGTCAATGACACCAACACCATTGACATAGAGGAGGGTATTCATTGACGTTGGTCACATTAAACTCACCAATATGAAATGAAAATGTTGATGTCTATCATAAAACATTCACCGATATACATGGTAATGTTTGCATTATTCACATGAATGTCACCGGTATACAAGTCTGTATTGGAGTAGTTCGAGTAAACTTCACCAGTGAACAAGTCTGTATCGATGGATTTCGTGTAAAATTCATTGGTAAAGAAAAGGTTGTACCGGTGTAGTTCATCTATACTTCACCGATAAAGGAAAAGTAGTATCGAATTCGATTGCACTGAATTTCTTGATAAAAGAAAGGTAGTACCATTGTTGATTGCATGAATATTGTCAGTATATAACTATAAAAAATTGACTAAGTGTTCAATGGGGAGACTGTATTGCTGTCTATGGGATCATCAGTTTCGGTAGGGTTAAGTCTCGGTCTGTGTTCAAATATAGAGAAAGGAGATCTTTTACAAGTTTGGGCTTGACATTGCTTCATGGAGATCAACATATAGGCTTCAGGATTGGCTAGGATCATGCCAAAGGGAGACTCGCCCCCCCCATGCCCAGGATCTGGTTGGACATCAAAAGGTTAGGGCACAAGATCTAGATTAAACAATCAATTCGTAGGGTTAGGATTATGGCACCCCCGAGTTAAAAGGGAGGGTCATGGTTTTTATCGATGGTTTAGGCACAAGGAAAAGAGTAGGGTTAGTCATACCAAGGTAAGGCATTGGAGAAAGGAGGAAAAAAGGTTAGGGAAATCTCAAATAAAACAAGGGGTTGGAGGCATCGTGTTCTTGGAGGAAGGTAGAGGAAGTGAATTTTATAGCGATCTCAATTCCTATGGATAAACAATTATACTTGGACTTAACCTAAAAATGAAACAAAAATAAAAAAGACCACATGGAAAGTCAGGACTGAAGGCCTACCTGACATACTATTGACACGTGGATAGAAGGGGGCTCGATGATAGGTGAGTTGTCTCCGACGAGATTGTTTCTCAATGTACTCCAAATTATCTCTCTCTAGGAAACAAATAATGAAAATGTGATATTTGTGTGTGGGGGGATACTTTATAAACCTTTATTCAACATGAAAACTAATGTATCATAGGTAACTAGTGGAAGTGCGTCGATGTGTCATAAATGGTCATACCTTTTATGTCGGTTAAATTTTCATGTATTAGTAACCTTTGTCCAAACTTTTTCGGTGTACCAATGGAGTTGATTGGAGTTTCACCAGTTACAAATATTAGTGTGTCAGGGATGATCGTATGAAATTCACTAGTGTAATGACATAGTTGGTTCGAATCTCATCGGTGTATCGACAAAGTTTATTGGAAGTTCATCGATACACTAAAACTCGTGTTCAAAAAACATTAAGTGTTGTTTCCCTTTGTTGTATCGATGGTTTATTCATGAACTCATTGATACTGGCTATGCTGGTGAGTTAGTCATGAACTCGTCGATATTCGAGTTAGTCATGAACTTGTCGATATATAACAAATGCAAAAAAATTGCAAGTTAGAATATTATTAGTGAAAGATTGGAATACTTCAGTGAAGATCATGAGAATGAGCTACCTTCATCAAAAAGTTAAGAGAGTCTTAAGACAGAAAGGAGGATACTTGTTTCTTGCTAGGAATTGAATCTTCGATCAATGAAATAAGAAAAAATTGAATGTGTTGGTTCTTGACACAATAGTTGGTGACAAATTGGGAGAAGCCATGAATTTCTGCAAAATGTATCTCACAACAAGAATTTGAAGAATGAGAATACTTACGGTGCATAAACCAGAGGGAGAATGAGTAGGTCTCATAGTTTATAAAGTGAATAATTCAATGAGACAAGTTTGAATAAGGTGAGAGAGAGGTTGTGGCCATGCTTAGAGTTGTTTGATCACAATATTATATCCTTTTGAGACTAGACCATTTTGAGGAGGCAATTTGAGTACTACAAGGAAATGATGCATCAAGAATGCTGAGAATGCAAGTTGATTACACATTTATCTGGTGTTTCTCCACTACCAGCGAATGTCCATAGCCCTGATGGAGTCATCCCCATGTCACAATCCTTGTTCCACTTCCAATGAGTGTACATAGCCTCAACGAAGATTCTTGCATGTCCCACATGAGTTGGAATGACTTTCCCCAATCCTTTACATTTATATTATGAATAATCTCTTGAATTTTAGAGAGAGTTGGATGGGGGGATTCTATTTTTCCTTTAAAAGCATGCAAGATGACACCTATGAAAATGAGATTTGTCAATTTTATTATATGTGATAAATTCCCGGGAAACATGCCTTTATTAATATACGTTCCTTTGTAAAATAGTTTCCATTCTTGTTAATTTCATAGAAACACAAAACCTACTCTTGGGTATGACCATTAGATCACTCTCACAATGATTTAAGAAAACAATTCTCATCTTCTAATGTACTACATTCCTCTACTAAATCTAACTTGGGGTGAAGCAAAAAAATGTTTTATGGAGACATATAAAGTTGTGTTTAGAAGCAAAATGCAGATTTTCATGATTTTGGTACCAATGTGAGACATCATAAATGATATTCAGATCCATGACATCAAGTTCCCTGGGAAATATCAGAAAAAATCTTGAGAGAGAGAAAAAGAAAACCTAACCAGAATAATAAAAAAACAATGAAAATAAAAATCATAAAAAGAACCAAGCAGTGCAAATGAAAACAAAATAAAGTGAAGAATTAAATACCACAACTTCACAACCTTAGCAAAATATCACTAGATCACAAGAAATATAAGCAATGAATAAGTGTGTGTCTGTCCTTATGAATGGCTCCTTGAGGTTCTTATATACTTTTGGTAGGTAACTCCTCTACTTAATTTAGGGATTCTAGGGTTTTCTTGTTACAACAACTTTACCCCTTTGACCAAGACTTATAAAAAACTAGGGGCTTCTTGTCCACTCTTCGGGGCTTCCAACTTTACAAGGCCATATCTCCCTAACTGTGAGGATCCATGTGGCATTTCACATATCACAAAAAATGAAACGATGAGTACTATCCATAAATGAGGGTCTTTCCTGCATTCACACTATCCTTTCTATCCATATTCTTCATTCAACTTTCGGTACAAAAACCACACCATTGGGGCTACCGGAATTTTCTACCATACTTCTTCCAGGGTTGAAATCAATTTCTAAGATAACTCTCCAAGGGTTGACATCAATGAAAACCAAATTTCAAAACTATTTTTCCAATAATCTCCCCATTTGGCATTGACGAAAACACTCAGGAATAGAAAATATTATGCTCATGCTCACCCTGTGACCATCTCTCCCCCTTTCTGCATGCTTCTTTATCTCCATCTCCATGCCTTTCTCTTTATCTCTCCCCCTTTGGCATCAATGAAAAAGGCTAATACTCTTCTGGCACTACCACCCTATCTACAAGACACCATTATCTCTACATATGTTTCTCTTCATGGTGGTTCCTTGTGTAATTATCTGATGTATATATGAAAATAATTCAAAAGATTGTTTACTTGAAGTTTTTCAAGAATTTTTTTTCTCTCCCCTTGTCCAATTAAGATTGATGCTGAGTGGATCACCGTGGGGTAGAAACTAATCCAAGTTTCTGTCGCAGATAATCAAAAGGTTCCCTTTCAAGTGGTTTAGTGAAGATATTTGCAATTTACTATTTTGTCCAGACATACTCTAGCTTAATGGTCTTCTATGTATCCTATCCCCACAAGAAGTGATACTTGATTGGAATGTGATTTGTCTTGGAGTGCATTGCTGGATTATTTGAAATATTGATGGAATTGGTGTTCTCACAAAGTATTGAAATGGGCTCATCATACTTTAATTTCATGTCCTACAAATTCTGCTTCATCCAAAGAACCCGAGTACAACATGCCACTTCTGAAATGTATTATGCCTCTGCTGTGGACAAAGATAATGATGTCTGTTTCTTTCTTAGCCATGATACCATGCACTCACCCAAGTAGAAATCTACTCCACCTGTACTTATTCTATCATCAATGAAACCAACCCTATCTTCATCTGTGTAGGAAACAAGAGATAGATCCTTCCCTTTTAGATACCATAAGCCAAACTCTTATGTACCTTTGAGATATTGAATATCCTCTTTACTGCCAAAACATGTGATTCCTGAAACCTTGCAACTTGTCCAACAAGATGGATCATGTCCAGTCTAGAATATATCACATAAAGTAAGCTACCAATCATTGATCTGCATCCTTCGAATCATCATCTGTACTTAACTTACAACTTTTTTTCATATGAGTACTGACTGGTTTGCAATCTATCATTCCAAACTTCTTCAACATATCTATGATATACGTTTCCTGAGATATGAAGATACCTTTGTTTCTATGACATAAATGGAGACCCAAAAATAAATTGAAGTCTCCAAGCAATGACATATTGAACTCATTATGCATGTCTTTGAAAAATTTATGATTCATCTCATCATCATCACTTCCAAAAATAATATCATCAACATAAAATTCAATTAACAAGATACTATCTCGATTTACCTTTATGTAGAGATTGTTTTCTACACTTACTTTTATAAACCCTTGTGGCTGTAAGTATCTTTCCAGTCTTGAATACTATGCTCTGGGGGACTGTATGAAACCATATAATTCCTTCTTCAACCTGCAAACATAATTTTCTTTCTCTTCCAATTGAAATCCTTCTGGTTGCTCAATGTAGACTTATTCCTCTAGATCTGCATTTAAGAATGTTGATTTGACGTCCATTTGATACACTTTAATATTCTTGGAGCATGCATAAGCTAGCATCAATATGATCATTTCCATCCTGGAAATTGAGGTAAACATGTCTTCAAAATATATACCTTCAACTTGAGAATATCCTTTGCATACCAAACTTTATTTGTTCCTAGTAACCTTCCTGTCCTCGTTCAATTTGTTTCTGAAGACCCACTTTGTACTGATGACATTCTTGTTCTTTGGTCTTGGAACCAGTTCCTAAATGTAATTCTTTTCTTTCTAGTCTAACTCTTCATCCATGGATTTGATCCATAATTCATCCTTGTTGGCTTTTTCAAAACTGCTAGGCTCAATAGTATATAATAGTGCTAGATGATGTTGTTCTAGTGAGTAGATTCTTCTTTTGGTTTCAAATCCTGCATATTTATTTCCAATAATATGTTATTATGGATGATTCTTCTTCACTTGTTTGCTGGGTTTCTTTGTATGTACCTAAATATACCATTGTTCTTGCTATGCTTTTGGCTACTCTTCTTATTCATCTACTTCTTCTTCTTTCAAATCTTCTTCATGATCCCGTTTCACTGAATCTTTGCTACTTTATTTTATCTTTAGACCATCTATCTCATCAATCGTGACATTGATGCTTTATACTATTCTGTTGAGTCTTAGATTGAAACATCTGTATTCTTTCCTTTTTCTTGAGTACCCAACCAATATGACTTTATCGACTTGAGAATCAATTTTTCCAATTCTTCTATCTTCTCTTTTGATGTATGATTTTCTTCCAAAAAATATGAAGTGCTTTACATTTGTTGGTCTTCCTTTCCATAGTTCATATAGAGTCTTATCATTGTTATTTATGAGCATCCCTCTTTTCTGAATGTGAACTGTTGTATTCACTGCTTGTACCCAAAAGACATCTGTCAACTTGGAATCCATTAACATGGTTCTCGCCATTTTCTGTACTTTTATGTTCTTCCTTTCAACAACTCCATTATGTTGAGTTGTCCTGGCTACTGAGAATCACCTCTTTATCCCATGCTTGATGCAAAATTCTATGAATTCCTTGGATGTAAATTCTCCTCCATTGTCTAATTTTAAGCACTTGATTTTCATCTTCGTCTCAGTTTCAACCATCTCTTTGTGTGTCTTGAAGCTTTGAATGCCTATAACTTCTTATTTAGAAAGAAAACTGTAGTCATTATTGTGTATTCATCAACTAATAGCATGAAGTATTGTTCAACTTTCAATCCTTTTGTTCTTGTACATCCAACTAGATCAATATGTAAAATCTCCAGTGGTTTTGTTGTGGCATACTCTTTTGACTTGAACTTTTTCTTGGACTGTTTCCATGTAGACAATGTTTGCATAGAATGTTTGATGGCTTTGCGATATAAGGAATTTCTCTTACTTGTTCCTTTTTATTGAATTTCATAAGATTATCAAAGTTTATGTGACCCATTCTTCTATACCAGACCCAACTTTCATCGTCCTTTACAAATCAACATATTTACTTTCCTATTTCATTTAAAAGATATATGTTGCTTGGAGTTCTTACAACTGTAGCCACTAACTTTCCTAATTCATTTTTCCTTATCTCGCACTTCCTTGAGTCAAACACAAGTCCGTGTTATTGATCACACATTTGACTTACACTTAACATATTGTGTTTCATGTCTTCGACCAGTAAAACATTTTCTACTGTGGCTTACTTCTGATTTTCACTGTGCCCTTCCCAATAATTCTGGCTGAGTTATCATTCCTAAATGAAACTGATCCATCTCTTTCCTTCTTTAATGTCATAAATATGTCTTTGTCACTTGTCATATGCTTTGAGCATCCACCGTCAACATACCATCCACATTTCTTGTGTTGAGCTTCTAAAACGACATTGCATTGTTCAATGTTGAATTGATCCCGCTTTCTTATACACATCGTTTGTGGTTCCTTCTCATGCCTGTGGATATTCTTCTTTGGTTCCCTTGGAGGAACATTAAGTTTACTATATTTTTCCATATGTCCAAATTTGTTGCACTTGTAGCATTCTACCTAATCACTCAATTATCCAAATATATTGTAGCTTCTATTATGTGCTTCATAAGATCTTCTTGGATAACTATTTCTTATGTAACCCTCATCATTGCTTCTTTTCTTCGTATTGGCTCTACAATTCACATCTTTGTGCCCAAAATTTTAACATGAATAACATGAACCAAGAAAAATAGTTTGATACCTAAGAGTGGAAAATATTCTGAATGGTGTCGCTCTTATGAATCCTCCTTCTTATTAAGGTATTTCTATAGCCAGTTGTTGTTGATACTGACTTCTGAATCTTCTAGGCAGGGATGATTTTAAGCATGGAAATTTATTTTAAAATGTACAAACCTTGGAGAATATTACTAATCCTTCATATGCCAACTATAAATGTTTGGAGATATTTTTGTAAAAATATTCAAATTTCTAAGGATTTTATATAGTTTTTAAAAACTTTTGGCGGTTTTTAAGGTAAAATAATTTTATCCTATAGAATTTGGGGGAATCATTTTTAAAATAACGAATCTCGTTTTTGGAAAAACCATGGAAAATTAGCCCATGAGCGAAATTTAGCCCCTAAAATCATCCATGCTTCTAGGTGGTGCAGTGTCTCTGTAATATTCTTCTTGAGTTTTCATGTCTTCTTCTTTAGAGGGTCCCCTTTAATGGCTTATTCATAGCATCTTGGATTTACTTCTTATGTAACATACCCACTACCATAATCAAGTTTTTATTTTATTTTTGCAGAATCAGAGCCCCCGAAATATCTACGGAGGCCTAGCATAAGCTAGCTCTTTTCTCTCTCTCTGCTCCCATGTGATCGTGGGTCATGATCATAGGTCAAATAATCATGGCGCCTCTGTGTATTTCATGCCTTGGTGCTACAAGGATGTCGAATCATTTGACTTTACAACCACCGAACCCCGAGAGGGTTAGTGACTTGCCAATAGGGACGAACCCCTACAGGGTTAGAAAATGGCCATTAGGAACGGCCCTGTCGTGCGGTTGAGTGGAGTACATGTGGAAAGAGGGGAAATACGACACGGTGGGAGACGTGATAGGAGATAGGTCCCACTTCACATGCCACACCATTCCAGACCCCCCCCCCCATTAAAGGCAGAATGGCAACGGGGTCCGGAATTCGCCTGAATGTCATTGATCAAGGCGAATAAATCCTGGCCATTCCAGAGTTGCACGTTCGATTCTGGACCCCCCTCACCACTAAAGGTAGAACAGAAAGGGGGCTCCGAAATGAAGCCATAGCCATAGATCTGGGCGGGTGGACTTTTGCCGTCCAGATCTGCTCGCCACTTACCCTAAGGCGCATTTGTGCCCCAACTTAAAGTTGACATCTCTTCCTCACATCTGACGATCGTTATAGACCCTGAGATCCTCCAAAAGAATCTCATCCGTTCATCGGGACTTAACCACATGCTAACATCTCAATATTTATAAGTCTGGATTTCAGGGTTTGAGAGCACGAGGGAACATGCCCTTCGATATCCCGAGTGCCGAAACGCCAAAGTTGCAAACAAGCCTAAATCGGTGATTAACCCCTTGGGTTATGCCTTGGTCAATATGACCTCTTCCCACATGACCACACTCTCTCTTCCATTGGGATTTATCAAGGCGGGAGCCCGACCTCTTGTCAACGGAACTCCCGAATCCCCGATCCATGATTTTTCGAAACGGGTAATCTCTCGACATGTAGCCTCCCGAAATCAGACTGTCTATGACTGCTTCAGGGTTTCCACCATGGAACATCCCGATCCCTCATCACCATAAGTCCTGAGTTCCTGACTCTCGATTTCCTAAAATGGGAAATCTCACGACATGTGGCCTCCTTTAATCGAATGACCCGAATCTACTTCGGGGTTTCTACCATGGAATGCCCCGATCTTTCGTCACCAGAACTCTCGAGTTCCTGATTCTCGATTTTCTGAAATGGGAAATCTCACGACACGTGGCCTCCTTTAATCAGACGACCTAAATCTACTTCAGGGTTTCTACCACGGAATGCCCCTATCTTTCATCACCAGAATTCCCGAGTTCCCAATTCCCGATTTTACGAAATGGGAAGTCTCACGACACGTGGCCTCCTTTAGTCAGACGATCCAGATCTATTTTAGGGCTTTCACCCCTATTCATTGGGGGTTTAACCCTTGGGTATCTCCTGACAGATCCAACGGCTGTCAAGTTTTCCAGCCGAGATCTGATGGCTCAGAATGGTTCCTAACTTGTGCATTCTCCCACGACTTCTTGGACGTGGATAAATCAACAGTCCAGATGTTCTCATGGACCTTGGGGATCTACGATCCTGATCTCTTTTCTACCCATGAAGACACAGAAAGACAAAGTGGTAAGGCATTTAACCCCCTACTTTCTCCTACCAATCTAACAGTCATGGGTGACCACAGATTTCCCGACGGGATCTCATCCATCGATCAACACCTATTCAGGGTTAAGGCGCTTAACATTCTAGTTTCTTCTTCCAATCTGACGGTCGTGAGTGACCACCGATCTCCCGATGGGATCTCATCCATCGATTCGATACTTATCAGGGATTTCTTAGGGCCTTGCGCCTTCATGTCCTTTTTCTAGGTTATTGATGGGATTTTCGAGAAGGGTATCTCTATGGGGAGGTTTACCCAGGGTACTATCTGAGACAGATAAGGGTATCTCTCTCTCGAGAACCAGGCGTGAAGTCTGAATTAGATCAGTATGCATATAAATAACGATTTATGAGAACATAAGACATACATAGTTTTTCCATATAAACATACAACTACGAGTACTAATCAAGACACCATACATACATTCTTATAATGAAATCATTCACAAATTCATAGCTTATGATCATAAATGTCAGCATACTTGTATTTCAAGATGCCAAAGGCAAAACACTTATCAGAAAGTAACACCAGGGTTATGCAACTGCTGAGAGGGGTGCTCATTTCCACCCAAATGTAGGCTCAACGACTCCCAACAGATTTACCACTAGCCACCCCCAAGTTGAGACCATGATGCTGTGAGATTGTGTCTCTGTTTTCCAGTGACCAGGAGTGAAGGTTACTCTCCTTCCTCTCTGCTATCACCCACTCTGCATATTTCCATATTTCTCTTTCTCCCCTCGTGTCTAGCCCAATAGCTTCTCCCCCACACCTTATCCTCTTGCAAGGTTGCGTGTGGCGCGATTTCCCTCGCGTTGGTCAGGCCTGACAGCTCTATGGATGAGCGGTTCACCTCCCCATCCCTCATTAATTCCTGAGGATCCATCTACCTACCATCCTATGAGACATTTAATTCGGGGCCAGTGAGCCGATTTTGGTTCTCCGGGCTAGTGGAGTCCAAATACGGTATTGATTTTCGGTGGAAGTTAACGCCACCTTTCCAGGTGCCTTCCACCGCCTTTCTGTAGCCATCGTGGTCTCTTTTTCAACATATCCCCTCTTAGCAGTCCTGCAATATAAATTCATAATATTATTCACATTCATCGACCTTTTCCACAAGGTCCATTCACATCACATATTTACATTTCTGAGTTTGCCACAGTTCTTGGCCAGTCCAGTTATTTTTACAAATTGGGGGAAATAGGGTGTTACAATTCCCTCCCCCTTAAAGGAACATCTTCCTCGATGTTCTATCTATCAACATGTCATGCATGTTCGGATGAAAATAAAATCGGATATGCCTGTTTCATGGCATCCTCCATTTCCCATGTAGCCTCATCTGGGCCAAAATGTTTCCACCGCACCTTGACCTGTGCAATGGTTCAGTTCC
>JZKD02S0385931.1:145795-174530 GCA_000966675.3 Picea glauca
GGACATAATTATTTTCTTGTTTGGGTACTCAATTGGCTCATAGCTCATCCTATCATCCTCAATCTGATGGACAAACTGAGATAGTGAACAAATGTCCGGAAGGCTACCTTCATTTATTTGTCTCTGATAAACAAACACAATGGTTCAAATGGTTACCCTTGGTAGAATGGTGGTATAAGACTTCCTTTCATACTACAACAAAAATGACACCATTTATGGCACTCTATGGATACCAGCCTCCTTCCATCACGTCTTCTCTAAAAGAAAAATATAAGGTTCAAGCAGTGGAATATCACATCAAGCATCAACAACAAGTTCTACAAATGTTAAAGGACAACCTGAGCATGGCACTAAATCACATGAAACAACAAGTAGATCAACATCGTAGTGAATGAAGTTTTGAAGTAGGGGATTGGGTGTTTTTAAGACTACAACCATACAAACAGATGTCCCTCAAGCAAGCCAAGAAGGACAATAAATTATCACCAAAGTACTATGGCCCTTATAAGGTGTTGCAAAATATTGGTACTATGGCATACAAATTGGAGTTGCCTGCATCTTCATGAGTACACCCAACTTTCCATGTTTCATGCTTAAAGAAGGTTATAGGTGTCACGATCCAAGCTCAAACTATATTTCCAGAACTTGACGAGGAAGGAAAAATCATATTGGAGCCTGAAGCCATCATTGACACAAGAATTTTCCAGCTGAGGAATAGATCCATTTCAGAGTATCTCATTAAATGGAGGAAAATACCAGCTGGAGATTCCACTTGGGAAGATGAGTCTTTTATAGAGAAGCATCCAAAGTTACTCAAGTGTTGCAAACAACATTTGTCTCAAGGGGAGGGCCATGTTATGCCCTAATATTGGCTCATTACCCCTTAATCGGGGCAGATTACATTAGTAATGTTATTTTATTTATGTCGGCTTTATTCCATTAGTTGTAATTATACCTCCTAGTCTCCTATATATACCAAGGAGACATTTTCATTTGGAATCATCTTGTACTTGAACATTTATGTGGGGTAAAAGGAAGTTGCCCCCTTGAAGAGGCTAATTATCTGAAATTATCTCTTATTCAAGGCGTTGAGTACTTATTCTGAGGTTTTTCTATGCTATATTGATATTTGGTTCTTAACATAAGACCTGAATATACCAAGATCCCAACAAGGAAAATATGTAAACAAATATCTTAACACATCACAAGTGAAAAACAAAGGAGGAATTAGACTTTGAGGGATAAGATGAATTGTAAATTTGAAATCTTGTCCATATTAGATCCTTCCAATGTTTTTCATATAAAAATGTTCTTTCCTTAAGATTTTGTAGATAAAAATTCCTTTTACCAACATATGAGATGTTTAGCAAATCACACCCTTTTATTAAAAGCAAACAACACAAAGGAAACTAAAATAGAAAATTTGGACAAACCCAAAAATGAATCTGAAACTAATGTACAATTATGAAATCAACTTTAAATCATAAGAGCCTCATTAATTAAGTTTCATGTCGAAAGAGATTAAAGGATTGAAAAGCTATGCGTTATCAAAGATCAAATAATTTCTCATTTTTCTCTCTTCCGATATTCTTTCTTAGCGATCTTGGAAAACTGATTGCACTAAACATTTCACAACTAAGTCCTTACAATTATTGAATGATAATCAAAAGTTAAAATTGGGAATTGAAAATAATTTTTTAGCGAATGTGGTCATGATCAAGATGATAAATAACCAGGAGAGAAGAAAGGTAAAGTAAACTTCCCTTAATGCATCCTAATGATGGCTTGTCTTTAGCTTGACATTGACGTATGACTCTAACTAATTTTGTACTTGCAATCACATAATTATCACAATAAGAATAGGAAGCAAAGTATCCCTTTATGAAATATAGGAAGAATTAAAACATCTCAACATGTGTGGGATAATTCTGGAAAATGTTTTCACGTAATAATTCTACAACCAAAATCCAATTCTGTTATGAAGTTCAACTTTTAGTGACATAGAAATGCTGAAGAAATTTTATAGGAATACAACATACATGATGTGAGTTAGGAAAGAAGGTTTTTATAAATTTATCGTGAATGCACGCCATACTTCATTACCTTGTACTTGATGTTTCAACTGACTAAGAGTTTCAGAAGGGTCGTGATACTCGAATTGTGTGTCATTAAAATGATTAACCCATACAGGTAAAATATCAACAAAAGTAATGTGGTCATACAACTATCCACGAAAATAAAAAGATATTTCTTCTTTCACATCCAAGGCAATGAAAGAATTTGGAAGAAACAAAATTTTGCAAGCATCCATAGAAGTAACATTTTCCTATTAAAAGGTTAACATGGATGATATTGAAATGACTTCAAAGTCTCGATGTCATCTTTCTCATTTCCAAATTGTGGATTGTCGATAGTCGACTTCTCGTTAAAATATGATCTTGGAGATAAATCTATGAAGGATCGGGTTATGAGTCTCTGCACATGAGAAACATAAAACATGTCATGATAATCATGATAATGACTATTTAAAAATAAGGAATGAAATGAATCTCTGCAAGTATCTTCAAAAGGACTATCCTTCTCCCAAATCATTATCAATTATTAATAAATCATTTAGAAACATTGATTTAGGAAGTATACCAACACCATAAACCTTTTCAAAATCAATTCTTCCTTTTCCTAAGAAATATGTAGAATGTCTAATATCATGTGTATCTATAAATACTTCTTTTGCTTACTAAATAGTATTTGCCTCATGTTCTTGATGACATTAGAACTCGAATCCTTATCTATATTAGTTTCATGTTCACAAACAATCAACAACATGGAATCATATCATAAAAAAATTCAGAGTAAAAAGGTTTAGGAGCCTTCTTGATGAAACAATCAGTAAAAAGTACAAGTTTAAGAGTTCCTCTTCATTAAACAAAAGAACATTGTTGTGAGATACATTGTTGATCACAAAAGTCAACCTCTTCCTCATTTTGAGAGATAGGAAAGTGATACATTTCTTTTGTCCTCTACTGTAGATTCTAGTTTATCTTTTGATAAATAAAAATGACAAAATTTGAATATGAACATTGTTTAATCTTGGAGTGTCTTATCATAAAACAATTCCAAATTTTGTGCTTCCATAGGAGATTTCCAAGATATTGGAATTTAGACTTTTTGCACAAAATTCCACCATGTTTATCAGTAAAAAAGTAGGTGAAGGAAGATACAATTTTTCAATGAAACTAGGAATATTCTATGAATTATATCAATATGATATAAATTTATCATTGACTAACTAATCTTGCTTAAGGGAAAGATAAATTCATAAGATTTATTAATTAACGATAAACCATTAAGAAATACACATGAATTTTGGATAGGAATTCCCTAGTTGATTCGTCTTATTTTTTTTGAAGATTTTGCAGTTCATCAATAACTCATCATAGGAATACTTGTGAAAAAAATGATTCTTGTATTTTTTCCAACTGTGAATAGATTTGATAGGAAAACATTTCAACCAATTTGGAATCCATCTTTTGAAAGTGAAAATAGGTAACCCGCATAGGCCACGGCATTTGTTCAATATTTATTGAGTATTATATCATTTAAAAGATAATGAAATGAAAAATAAAGAGACAAAAGGCGAAGATCAAGTTAAAGTAAACTACTCCTAAACTACAACATTCTAATAAAACATAAATTAGGTGAAATGATACAACGAATGTAACATCGAAGTAACTCCAATCCTACAAAAAGAAATAGATCAAGTATTAGTATTTGGGATTTTCATACTTCATATCCAAAAATGGAAATAATTAAATCTAATTTCTTATTCACAAAGAGAAAAATATGAAATGTGAACTTCTTCCAAAAGGATTCTTTCAACCATGCTTCAATTAGTTCATAGAAAGTGTATTGGAGGTCATTTAATGCTAAAAAAATTAAAGGAGAGAATAAATATCTCATTAGGATCATGATCAGAAAGAAGATTATTAGGTTCATGATTTGAAGATTCAGAAAGGGGTTTAGTGGAGAATGTTTTCTTTAAAGAAATATCATCGTTATTAAATTGAAAAGAAACAAAATGAGAGTTCGACATTACCTTGTACTACATTACGTCATTTTTCCTTCCATGTTCTATCTTGGAATTATTGACATGAGATCCTATCATGACCATCATCTTGTGGTTAAGTCCTTTGGTGTCATCAATATATAATACTACATGATAAATGATTTTATCGCTTTCTAACCTACAAACAAAATCAAAATTTCCAATGACATCAGATGAACTTAAAAAACATGCATGTGTTTCATAGGAAGTGTTCATAAAAAGATCATTCTCTTCTTTGTAATATTGAAATGAATTAGATTGAATGAAAACATTTCCCTCATTATTTTAAGACATTTTTCCATCACTTTTCATCAAAATAGTATCTGACCATAGAAAAGTCTTAAATTGAAAATCATTAATATCAAAGTCAGAAAACATATCTAGATACAAAGAGTAAAATATTTTGTAGTATAAAAAGTTAAATGGTCCCCTTTTGATATGATAACCTTGATTTATTGTTTCAAGAGAAACATTATCATGTAAACTATGATTTAGTGATAAGTTATGTCTAAGGATAAGGAGACCTTGTTCAATATGAGAAGAAGACAATGCAATGTCATTATAGAAATCACTTACCCCTTTAGTTTCAAGACCTCTACACATAAAGTCTTCTTATACATTATGTCTTTCCACAAGAGCTTGAGTATCATTGTTTAATATAAAAGTTTAATCCTTAGACACATTCTTTTGTTCTTGAAACTATTCATTACAAAATCCTAACATTTGTTCTTGCATAACAATTTCATTGTTATTAGTGGACTCAATAGAATTAGGCCTTGAATCAACATTAACTGATGAACCAATATATTTAGTAACATGCATATCATGAAATAAATCAACTTCATGTTAATGATTATGTAACATCCTCATTTTCAAACCCCAAAATAGTGATGTATATTGTAAATGTAGTATATGGACGATACCCAAGTGATGTTTATTGTAAATGTTGTAAATTGAATATAATGAATAAAATGTATCGTTAGCTGCAGATGGACATAGAAGAATATTTTGGGGCTAAGTATCCACAAGAAAGGGAAGGGGTCCAGGGGGGGAGAGTTAACCATGCCTATTAAACCAAAACCCATTTCTTATTTCTTCCTATATTATCCTTTCCATGAACCTTCAATTAGCTATTGAGTGTTCTAGAGTCAAATCATTGAATTCATGTAAGAGGGTATGTGTGAGAGTCACATCCCATAGTTATTAAGAGAACAGGGGATGATTACAATCATCTTGGGGAATAATTCAAGTCAAGAAAGAAAGATAAAGAGGGGAAATTTGTGTGGGTAGGAGACCAAAATTATGAATTTTATGGTTTTGCATGAAGAGTTGTTTTTACATGGAGTTTTCTGGACAAGAAAGAAGTATTGAGTACTGAAGCTTCAAGGAGTTGTTGTGGGAAAGTTTGGCAGTTGTTTGGATCTGAAAATTCATGGAGAAAGAGGCTGTGTTCCTAGGAGTAACATGTTGTTGATGGGTGAATTCATGTGTCATCTATAGAATTCCTGAGGTCCCAACAATTAGTTTTCCTATCCAAATTGTATTGGAAGCCCTGAAGGGGAGTGGAAATGCCTAAGGGACTATGAATGGTGAAGAGGGATTCCATCCCTTGGGTTGTCCAGGTTGAGGGGAAGAGAGCTAGTGGATTGGAAGTGGCTATGAGATTATTGTTGAGAGGGGGACATTATCCAACCTTAGGGACCACCATCTCTCGTGGATTCATAGCCACAACTCGAGGGTGAATTTTTGTTGAGCACTGAAACAACAACTCTATGGTTGGGAGGAATTTCCGTCCTCTATAGCGAGTTGCATACTTTTATAAGATAAGTGTTCTTATCTTCTGTGTTGCTTTCTGTTAATTGTTGATATAGTTGTTGTGCAATTTACTTTGAGTGATCTTGGTTAAATTCTACTTGTTGTGAGAAGAATGATGCATTCAAATTTCTATTTATTTGGTTGAATGGTGTTGTAAGTTTTTTAGTTGTTGTTGTTCATAGTTAAAGTACTTGCAATTATGTTTTTAAGTAGCATAGGTAGTTGCATGCATTTGAATGTCATGTTGTGATCCAGATTATTTTGGGGAATGATATGAAGGAATAAATATAATAGAGATATAACAAAGAAATACATAGAGATATGGAAAGGAACATAGTAATACACTAAAGCTCAGATTCTATTAATGATTTTCTAAAATATAAAATACAATAAAATGAAAAAACAGACAAGGTAGCTAGAATGGTGGTAGCTTATCTCTGAGAAGAGTTGTGTCAGCTACGCTAATTCGTAAGAATATGAGTACAATAAGTCTCCAAAGGAATTTTTAACATAAAATAAAAAATGAAAAAACATAAGCATCCAAAACCCTAACTATGAGAGGTGAAACACCAAAATGTTTGTGGGCCCCAATGAGGGTAGTTGATACGTCAACTTCCCGAGGGCATAAATTTTGCATACAATCTTCATTTGCGACGATCGATACACTATTGGAAAGGTATAAACGAAGAGTACATATTCCCTTCAAACTAGCATCTACCTTCAGTTACATGGTAGGTGTTGTCAATCCCAAAAAATGTTGTTTAGGGCCTCAAAACAACCCCAGAAGTTTGGGACACAAAAAATTGTAAAAAAATGCCAAAATGGAAAATCGTCTTTGAGCCAGTGGAATAAGTGGGTGGGAAACGATATCCACCTCGATCATTCCTCCCTCATATATCTACACAATATCAATAATGTTTTGTTGGATGTGATGGATGCACTCAAAATATTTGTCTTCCCGATCAGCCTTAGTCTAAGCATGGGAGGAATCTTCCTATGCTGTTGAAATGGGAAGATATATGTCAATTGGGGCAAATGGTTGGAACCCAAAGAAAACATGAAAAGGGATGTGGCCAATAGAGTGGCGGCCTTGGCTATGATTCTCTTCTTTCAAAGTGCCAACATTTCCATCTTAGAGAATCAATCAATGACCACAAAGACATAGTCATTCCCATGCTTGGTTGAAGGAAGATCAAACATGTAGTCCATGGAGATGGAATCCCAATGATTATATGGAGTAGGAAGTGTAATGTACCTGACCATCCATGCTGGGCCATGCTACGCCAGAGAACTCTCTTGTTCTCTCTGCGTAACATACTATAACACACCCAACAACCAACTGAGCTATGCCACATAATTTTTTCTAATTGCATGCAATTAAAACATATGTATACAGAACAATTGTAGAAGCTTTACATGTAAAACGTAAATAGATAGATACATTTTGTAAATGCATGGATTCACACTAAAATAATAGTAACATAGACATGCAACATATAAAGGAAATACCCATAAATATACAGACAGTTATAATCACGCATAGGATAAACCCATAAAATTAAACACGTAAATAACAATGCATCATGTAAATTTATCACACAATTGACACTTATCTTTGTGAAAATATCACCAACTCCATGAAAACCTTTCACGAACCTCCCATTTTTATACCAAACTATTCATCACTCTAAACAGTGAGTCACCCCCGAGATGGGACTAAACTCCAGCCGGGTAAAGGGATTCCTAACCAGGCTAAAGGATCATGGACAACAAGAAAGACTTTTTCATAGGTTATCATTCAACTAACAGCCTACAACCCCTCATTCCCCACATGCCTGTCCCACTTAGGAAGTGTGCCCCTTCTCTTCTCAACACTCCTTTGACCGTCCCACTTCATTTCCGGGCTTCAGCAATAGGCCGGACAGGAAGTCTCAGAGCAATGTAGCTTCAGTTAAACACCTTCAGAAAATCAATCCCTAACAATTCTCTCACCCAGAGAATTTCTCATGGGCCTGACAACGTGCTTCTTCAGTCCATCTCCCAAGCTAACCAGATACACCAACACAAAAATGGCTATGGATCCAGGTTCAGGTACTGTGATCAAGATACAAAAGATATCTCAATGGTGTGTGAATACTCATGGATGATTGAATGGATAGTAGGAGTGATGGTTCGAATGATGGATCATATGATAGGAAATGAACTAAGTCCCAACAATATGTGTGCATGTCCCCAACTTGACACTTGTCATGTTGCGAGCTACTTTACCCCACTTGGCCCTAAATTTAGAACTTAGGATAAAATAATTATCCATACTTTATATTAAAGAAATATTAATATAATAATCCTTTTTGGCTTAAGATCCCTAGCTTAGACCCTTTCCTTAACTTAGCCCCTCCCTTTCCCTAACCAGTGGAGTTTAGTCCCCCATCTCTTTTATTTTGGTTAGTTTGCGCCCAACGATTTATTTTATATTAATTATGAGACATGTACAAAAATAGGCGCACTAGAGTTTAACATCTAGGCTCTCTGGCCTAATCAAAACATAAGCATCCTAGATTATAATAACTTGGCTCACTAGCCTATAAAATATAACATATACACAAAGTATCATTGGCCTCACAATCACGTGCACTTAAGATGTTGCACGTTGTATCCTGGAATGTATACACTTCATCATTGCACTGTGCAGTACATGCGTGCACTATGCCATAAAATGTGTATACAAAAATGATATCAAAACAACTCACCATATTAAGTAAATTTTCATCTATATTACAATTGGGCACGACCTAGGGATATTACAGGTAGAAGGGTCTATATCTCTTGCTTCTTGATGGAAGACTTGGAAATGGCACAGGAAGTGCAGGATATGATGTATTTGTGAACATTTTTTCGAAGCTTCGACCAATAAAAATTATTTTGCAATAATTCCACTATAGTTTATACACCAAAATGTCTCATTGCCCAAATGTAATGAGCTTACTAGATCATCTTGGAACGCTTGCTTGAAGGAACATAAATATGGCTTAAATGGCATCATAATACATCCTAGATATGAAAATGGGGAATTGTTTTGTGCTTAATTTATGATAGGAAATAGTGAAGTTAGAGTCATTGTTATATATATGTGTCCATCCATATGTATCATGTCCATATGAGTTAAGAATTGTGGTTAGCGTAGCTACCGAGGGACGACTGAGAAAATTTGCGACATGGTTGGAGATACATGTTGGCACAGGGGAAGGCCCGGGGTTAAACTCTAAAAACGCACCAAAAAACCCTAACTATTTTCCCTTTCAAAAACACCTGTGAAGAATATGAAGTCTCACCTGAAGTAGCAATAGGGGGTTGCAGGACACAAGTGTCTACAACCAGAGGAAATGTAAAATGATTCCAGAACACAACACAATACAATATAGATATCTTTACCACTATTATGCTCACTTCACGAGGGTAGATAAATCTCTTATCTTTAACACAAAAATTCAATAACAATATATCTAATAGCAAATAACACAACATCAACCACAATGAACAACAAGATATACGTGGTTCACCCTCTCCCTAGGGCTACGTCCACATAACTGTGTTTCTTGATATATTGGGTGAAAAAATACAGTTCTATCTATGCACTTAGATGCATATCTCTCTCTCTTTCTCTTTCTCATTTTCTTCCTTTCCTTTGCACCCAGCTGCAAGGTTGATCTCCACAGCCAGCTGAAGATCCATAGTACAAAATTCTCTTACAAAAAAATACTTCTCTGTCAATATCACTCTCATCAATGATAATAGTACAACAACAACCATTGACCCTCCCCTCTCGACTCTTCTAGACCTTATTTATACATTACATGAATTTTAGACAACCTTAGACCGAAGTCTAGGTGTCAAAACCCTAGATCCAAAACCGTAGGTGATAAAACCCTAGGTCCACTTGACTCGTGTTTTAAGGGCTTCACCAACCTATCCTTCCTTCTTTTCCATGAGGTGCTCCAAAGTATCTGTTGGTGTCTTCTTCCACTTGCTGAGTTTTCCACGATATGTCTTCTAATTTCCTCTTTGTCTTCCTAGATATTCTCTTCCAATGACTAGATTTTCCTTACTTCATTCCTTATTTTCTGCTTCTTTAACCACTTAGACCCTTCCTCAGATTGTGTGCCTTCCACCCTCTTTGTACTTCATCTTTATTCTTCCTTAGTCTTCACTTTATTCCTTAGTACATAATCAAGGGCCAACATTCCCCCAACACTCACCTATGACTTGTCTCGAGTCACTACAAGATTTGAACCTTTTGTATCATTTCGACTACAGACTACGCGGGGTAGCCTGTGCTTTCTTCTCTGTCCCTCCCTATCATGTGTAGATTGTCTTTTCTGTGTCTGGTACCCAGTTTCAACTGCACCTGGTACCTAGAACCTTCTTCCTTTTCTTTTACTAAGAGTTGTGAAGTAGTTGGTTGTCACAATACAACTTCAACTTTCTTCCATTCACTAAACCGTCATTCCATTCTCCATTAAGAGTCTTCAACTGTTCAACTCCTCCTTCTGTAACATAGGAAACCTCAAGTGGCCCTAGCCAATGTGTCCTCAACTTTCCTGGATGCTTCATGAACATGATATCGTATAATAGTACCAAATCTCCTTTCTTAAATGCTTTCTTCTTGATATGTCTGTCACGGTAAGCCTTTTCTCGTTCTTTTTGTACTTGCTGATGAAATCCCACCATAAAATTGTCTTCCTCTAGTTCCATCAAATGCACAAGCCTGTCTTGAATATCATCGGTGTCATACATACCTGTAAATGCTGCAATCCTTAAAATAGGAACCAAATATTCCATAGGTACCATTGCTTCCAAGACATAAACTAACTTAAATGGGGTTTGCATTGTTTACTTTTTTCAAGTGGTTCTATAAGCCCATAACACTGCTGAAATTCTCAAATCCCAATCATCTTTGTTGACACTACAAATATTAGTCAGTGCTGTCTCCAAGATATTATTGAAAGCTTCGACTGTACCATTCACATGTGGGTGGTATGGTGTGGCTCTTATGATGGTGACCTTTGAACTCCTGAGTTAAGACTTCAATAGTTTTGTTGATGAAGTGTGTGCCTTGATCGCTCATAAGGATCTTAGGGCATCCAAATCTGGTTATAATATCCTCAAAGATGAACTGTGCAGCTGTGGCTACACTACAATCCTTAACTTCTCTTGCTTCTACCCATCTGGTCAAATACTTTGTATAAGTGATAATGTATCTAGCTCATGTGCGCTTTCCTGGTGGGTTAATAGGTCCCACAAATTCAATGGATCATTTCTCGAATAATTGTAATATTAATTGCGGTGCCAAAGGAATCTCATCCCATATAGAAGGCTTCCCTACTCTTTGACATACATTGTAGGATTTGTAGTAGTCTTTAGCATCCTTATGTAAAGTAGGCCACCAAAGGCCAGCTCCGAGAACCTTCTGTGTTGTTGCTTTCCCTGCATAATGTCCTCCTATGATGCTTTCATATGCTTCTGCAAGAATCAATGGTCTTTCTGCCTCCATAATGCATCTCCTCAAGATCTCATATAGTCCCATATTATATAACTGTCCAAATATAAGTTGAAAGTCGACAACACAGACTATAAACTGTTTCTTCTGAATAACTATATACTCACGAGGTGCCATTCCCATGGAAAAAATCTGAACTATCTTGGTGAAGTGATCATCAACTTTTATGATGGCCAAGAACTATGCATCTGGTAGTGTATCCTCTAGACTAGTAGGTTCCTCACCATTCTCTAACCTGGATAAGTGATCAGGTCCTTTATTCATTCTTCCAGGCTTGACTACAATCTCAAAGTCATACTCCTGGAATAGTAGTAGCCATCTGAATATTCTTTCCCCCAACACTGGCTTGTTGACTAAGTAATTTAATGCAAAATGATCAATGAAGATCTTAAAATGTCCTCCAAGAAAATAGTGTCTAAACTTGTGCAGTGCATATACCATAGCTAAGCCTTCTCTTTCAATGGTAGTATAATTCCTTTCAACTGTAGAAAGATTCCTTCTAGCAAAGGCTATAGGGTGGTCAATGTCTCCTGCACTTGGTTGTGCCAAGACTTCCTACTACAATGGACGAAGCATCGACATAAACATCAAAATCCTTAATCCAATATGGAAAAACCAAGATATGCGCAGTGACCATTTTTTGCTTTAGTGTGTCAAAGCTCTGCTGGCATTCTTCTGTCCATTGAAACTTATTGTATTTCTTTAATAACTTCTCCATTGGTGTTGTTATCTATGCATAAAAGTCAATAAACTTTCTATAGTATCCAGTGTGCCCCAATGTAGTGTGCAACTGTCAAACCGAAGTGGGAGGAGGTAGATCCACAATGATAACAATCTTGGAAGGATCTACCAACAACCCCTGCTTACACACAATATGCCCTAGCAACACTCCAAAGGGTGAAAATAAAATACACTTTTTCAGATGCAGGGAAATCTAACATTGGCTTCACTTATCTAACATTAATCTTAAGAATTCAATATGATCTTTCATTAGGCTAAAAATGGTCCAATCATCGAAGTATGCTTGCAAGAACTTGTTTACAAAGTCCTTAAATGCTTCGACCGCCACCCTGGAAAAGATGGCTGGTGCATTCTTCAAGCCAAAAGGCATCACCATGTACTAAAATGAACCCCATTCTATTGCAAATGTGGTCTTATGTCCGTCTTCCTTAGCAATTCTGATATGGTGATAGCCTGAAAATCCATCTGTGAATGATTAAACTTCCTGTCCCCCTACATTATCTAGAACTTCATCAATAAAAGGTGTAGGAATTGGGTCATGTAGGTATGCATCATTCACTTTCCTTAGATCTACACAAATTATGATTTCTCCTGAATTCTTATATTAGACCACCATAGGGCTGATCCATTTGGATTCTTCCACTGGCTCTCTAATTCCTGCTTCCAGTATTCTATCTAGTTCAATATTAACCTTTTGCTTATACTTGGGATTCATTCTGTAAGGTCCCTGCTTGATAGGTATTGCATATGCTCTCAAGGGGATATTCATTTCTCCCATGGGCCCTTTAATTCCCTTCATGTCTATGAACTTGGTTGGAAACAAGTCCTGATATTCATTCAATAGTTCGATGATCTTGCTAATAGTATCATCATCCTAGTAGTCTCCAACATTTGCTAACTTAGTTGCTTTCTCTGTTCCAATGTTAACTTTCTTAATTTTAATAGGCTTCCCTACAAAAGGTGATTCGATCCCTCGCCCTTGTATGTCTCTTTTTCTGATCTAGGTTGATATCGGTGGCCACCCGCCTTTTCCAACTAGCTCAAAACATTTTTTTGGCAATTTTGGCAATTTTGGCAATTTACCATTTTTAGTAGTTTTAACTTCTGGGGCCATTTTGAGGGCCTAAATGAAGGCTTTTCTGGATCGATATTTTAAATGATAGTCAAATTCATGTTTGAGACACCAAAATGAATCTCCTCTATGATACCTTTCCAACGAGCTATCATACACCTAAAATGGAGATCGTATGCAAAAGTTACGACCCTGGGAAGTTGATGTACTAACTTACGCAGACGAGGCCCACATGACTTTTGGTGCTTCATCTCCTAGGGTTAGGTTTTTGAATGTATATGGTTTTTGGAATTCCTATTTATTGTAAAAATGCCTTTGAAGACTCATTGTAATGTTCTTCTTGTGAATGAGTGCAACTGTCACATCCCTTCTCAAAGATAAGCCACCACCATTCCAACAAGCTTGTTTCTGCTGCATTTTATAGTTTCAACTTATTTCCTTATGGAATAGAAAACCAATTTTACTGTATCTCTATTATTTTTTTTTAAGAACCTATTAATAATTCTTAGTCATTTCATTCTTCTCATAAAATCCGGATCAATGGTATTAGAGCGGTCTGCTCCTTGTTGTCTTAATGCATGTCCCCAACAAGGTCGGAGTACAAAGAGTTGGGTCTCGAGTTTGTTTCTCTCGAGGAAAAAATATCTCACATGCCCAAGAAACATCTCATGGCAGGAGAAAATAAAGATGACGGGATAGGAGATCCTTTCAAACTATTGATTGAGGAATCCCTCACGCAACAAAGGAATGAGATGATGGATAGTTTTGAGCAAATCCTTTGACGACTACCAACATGCGACACATATTCTTCGAACGGTGGCACCACCCCCTTCAAGGTAAAAATAAACTTCAATATTCGTATATTTGAAGGTTAGATAGACAAAGATGTTGTAGACAAGTAGTTGAATCTACTAGAAGGGTACTTTTCTGTCCATAACTTTTCGAATAGAGAAAAGATTACTTTTGTGCTCCTCAAAGTCATTCCCCATGTCAAAGATTGGTGGGGAAATTTTTGTGAGAAAAATGAAACAAAGGAACCCTCATTATTTACATTCACGACCACCTGAGAATCCTTCAGGGATGATATTAAGGAACAATAATACCTTGTCAGAAGTTATGATGACTTGTATACCAAATGGACCAAGCAATGCCATATTTCAAAAATATCTTCCATACCTTGTGCACCCGGCTGGGTATCAAAGTTTCAGAGTGACATCTAGTGCTCAAGTATCACGACACTCTACATATATGAATCCAGACTGAAATGGAATTTATGGACATCTCATCCTTGGGCATGGCCTACCGATATGCCATCAAAATCGACCAGAAGCTTAAACAAAAGACGCGGAAATTTGGGCCTGGGAACCCCTCACAACAAAATATAGGAAAGGGTGGCCCCAACCCATAGAAAAAAGGACAGAGCAAACATGGACAGTATCAGGACAACTAGTCCAAGCCACAAGCAAAGAAGAACACCGGAAAGACAAAGAGAGATATCGGGAAGTGGTGCAACTTCCATAAGAGCCCTTGGCATAACAATGCTGACTTCTGCTCAAAGCAGTTGATGGTGGTTGAAGTGAAAGCCTCTGAATCAGATGAAAGTTCCAACTATGAACCAAAACCATAAAGGGGAAGATGGATCATTGACTCAGAATCCAGTGCCACCGTTGCTACCACTAAGCTCCAGCCTGGTGAACCAGACAAGCCAGAAGAAGAAGAACGCCTCTTCCATTCACAGATGTGGGTAAAAGGCACCCCACTGCACTTCATCATTGATAGCGGTAGCCAAAAGAACCTCATCTCACTAGAGGTCCTCAAGCAGCTTGCGCTGCAGACAATGTCACGCCCACAAAACTACACCATTGGATGGCTCCCCCAAGGAAGCAATCTCCGCGTCAGCCAACAGTGCCGACTATCGTATGGCATCAATCCCTTCAAAGACAAGGTATTGTGTGATGTTGCGCCTCTCGAAGTTTGTGATGTTCTTTTGGGCCAATATTATTTTTGGAAACCTCATGTTGTATATGAGTCTAGTCCTCATAGTGTTATTATTAATTTGAACATGAAATTATACAGGATACCCGAGGCAATCCCACATAGTGCTATTTCATTGATATCTACTAAGCAATGAAGGAAGGTCATCTCTCAGATGGGGAATTTTTTCTTCTTCGTGGTTCGCTCTCAGAATAAGAGAAAGATCAAAACCACATCTAGGGTCTCTGCGACTGACCTCTCCACATAGTAGAAGAAAGTAGATAAGCTCATGGAAGAATACTCATATATCTTCTCCTCACCCACCGGGGTACCTCCACACTGCCAAGTCAAGCACCTCATTGATTTGATCCCCGAGGCACCACTTCCCAATGGGATATTCTATTGTCGCTCTCTGTTGTAGAATGAAGAGATCATGTGATAGATCTAAGAACTTCTCCACAAGGGGCACATCCATCCCAACTCATCACCTTGTGGGAGCCCAATTGTGTTGGTACAGAAGAAACATGGAACCTGGCGACTCTGCATTGATTACCGAGATCTGAATAAAATTACAGTCAGAAACTGGTACCCGATTCCCCGAATTGATGACCTCCTTGATAAACTCATAGGGGGAAAATACTTTAGTAATATTGATCTGAAGTCTGGCTACCACTAGGTCCTGATGGAATAGACAAATGTATGGAAAACAACCTTTTTGAATGGTTTCTCATGCTCTTTGGTTTGAAAAATTCTCCAGCCACTTTCATAAGGATGATGGACGATATCCTGTGACCATTCACCAATGATTTTGTAGTGGTGTTTCTGGATTACATTCTCATTTGCAACAAGACTTGGGCTGAAGTCTTGTAGCAACAAGTTTTCGACACCCTGCTGCAACACAAGCTATATGCCAACTTGGAAAAATGATTTTTCAGCATGGACAAGGTCCATTACCTAGGATACATCATTGATCAACATGGAGTACATGTGGATCATGCCAATATCCAAGTCATTTGTGATTGGACAACCCCAACCACACTCACTGAGCTTTAGAGCTTCTTGGGCCTTGCCAATTTCTACCCCAGGTTCATGTTGGGATTCTCCCATATTGCATGGGCCCTCAGCCAAATAACCAGGGGTGGTGGTAAGGAGAAATTTGCGTGGGGTCGGCCCCAACAAAAAGAGTTCAATAATTTGAAGCAACACTTATGCTCAGCCCCATTACTTTCACTACCAGACTTGGAACAACCCTTTGAGATCGAGACAAATGCTTCAGACTATGCAATGGGCACCATTCTCACTCAGCACGAACACCCCGAGGCCTATCAAAGTGCAACACTATCAGATGTTGTCCATAAGTACCCTACTTACGACAAATAAATGTAATCCATTGTGCAAGCCTACTTCTAGTGGAGACATTACATTCTTCGGAAGGAGATAGTCATCCACACTGATCATAATCCACTGCAGTTCATGCAGACACAAGGAAAATTGCAGAATGATCACCATATAAAGTGGTCCACATACTTGCAGCAATTCCACCTCAATGTCAAGTATAAAACATGAAGCACCAATCACATTGCTGATTGCCTCAACAGACCGCCAATCGTGGCACTCACCACGGTGCTAGAATCTTCCAGCCATGAGACCTCTAGATGGCCCCAACTCTATGAGATAGACCTATACTTCACCACCACCTACCAAATGTTGTCTATAAATGTAGTTGTCAATAATTTCCATCTTCAAGATGGGTTGTTATGTCATCTTGGCCATATTTGTGTTCCATCAAGCAAGCGAGAAAAGCTGATCTGGGAATCCCACTACAATCGGGTGGCAGGACACTTCAGCATCGAAAATATAGTGATGATGCTATAGAAACATTTCTACTGGCCAAAACTTCGACAGGAGGTCAACAAGTATATCAGGTCCTGCACTGCCTACGCTATTGCCAAACCGACCACTAAGAAACAGGGCCCGCACACCCATCTTCCTACTCCTGACAGGCCATGGGAATCCATCTCAATGGACTACATGTTGGGCCTCCCATCGACCAAGCGGGGAAATGACTATGTTTTTGTGGTTTTTGATCATTTTTCTAATATGGCGATTCTGGTTTCCTGCAAGAAGAACATCACAGTAGAGGCCAATGCCAAGCTCTTCGTTGAATGATTCTGGGTATAGTTTGGAATACCACAAACCATTGTCACAGATCCATATAGTTAATTTCTCAACACATTATGGTCAAGCCTCTGGTCACTACTAGACACCAAGCTCACCAAATCCATGACCTTCCACCCCCAGATAGATTGCCAAACCAAGGTCGTAAATCGAATGATTGTGCATATCCTTCACATCTATAATTCAAAGAACCCCTCACACATGAGATAAGATCCTTCCCTATGGCCAACATAGCTACAACCGAGCCCTACATAGCTCAACCAGTAAAAACCCCTTTCAAGTGGGGTTGGTATTCCAACCATTGGGTCCCATAGATGTTGCACTTCCCCTTGCGGTCACCTCGACAGACTCATCTCTTGCTCCAAGTGAAGATGACAAAGAAACCTGGTTCATTGAGAATATCTAGCACATCTGCCAATAGGTTTAGGATATCCTACAGAAGTCCATTGACAAGTATAAGCAATGCCATGATCAAGATCACATGCCACATAATTTTCAGGTGTGTGAAAAAGTTTGGTTGCACTTGTAGAAAGAACGCCTTACAGGACCCCATCGAAATATTCACCCACTACGTTATGGGTCAGATGCCATCACCAAGGCCATGGGGGATAATTCTTTTGAGCTCAAAATTCCTCCTTTCCTTGTCCTGCACCCAATGTTCAACGTGGATCTCCTTCGCCCTGATTTCCCACCATTATTGGACACCTCAAATGTAGTAGAACAACTGACACCAACATAGCTCAACCCTGAATGCATACAATAGGCATCCAATGATCATATTGTGGACACACAGATTAAGGGAACTTGACAACAAAGGATCCATCTTTATCGAGTCATCAAAGCAGGGCAACTCCTGCACCAAGGCAAGTGGCTCACCTGGGGAGAGATTCAACAAAAAATTCCTCATTTGATGGGGGAACTCAACACAATGGATACCATTTCTTTCTAAGGAGGGAGGATTGATCTAGGTGGATATCAGTGGCCACCCACCTTTTCCAATTGGCTCAAAACAATTTTCTGACAATTTTGGCAATTTACTATTTTTAGCAGTTTTAACTTTTGGGGCCATTTTGAGGGCCTAAATGAAGGTTTTTCTAGATCGAGCTTCTCAATGATAGTCAAAGGCATGATTGATCCCCCAAAATTAATCTCCTTGATGATACCTTTCCAATGGGCTATCACACGCCTAAAACGAAGATCGTATGCAAACGTTACAACCCTGGGAAGTTGATGTACTAACTTACCTAGACGGGGCCCACTTGACTTTTGGCGCTTCATCTCTTAGGGTTAGGTTTTTGGATGTCTAGGGTTTTTGGAATTCTTGTTTATTTTAAAAATCCCTTTAGAGCCTCATTTTAATGTTCTTCTTGCAAATGAGTGCAACTGTCACATCTCTTCTTAGAGATAAGCGACCACCATTCCACTAAGCTTGTTTTTGCTGCATTTTATAGTTTCAGCTTATTTCCTTATTGAATAGAAAACTAGTTTTACTGTATCTCTATTATTTTGTGTTAAGAACCTGTTAATAATTTGTAGTCATTTTTTTTTGCTCATAAAATCTAGATCATTTTCCTTTAGTTTCTAAAATTTTTACATCCCTCGGGTCATCATCCTAATTGGAATTAATATTATAGCAATCCTGTAACTGCTGAAGAGGTGCAGTCCATTCATCTTTTTCTTGGTCAAGAGGGGGGTTAGGTGCCTCCTCAAAGACCTTCTGTCTTATAATTTGTAAATTTTGATCTACTTTGGGGTACTAACTCTCAAATAATAAGGTAGCGATAAAGTTCTGGGTCATACCATACCAATCTGTAGTGATGAATCACAGTTCTACTTGAAGATACCAATTGATAGGAATAGTATCTAAGATGTTAATGAACTTATGTACCCACTGTTATTTAGGAATAATACTCTAGGATTCCTCACAAATTTGCATATGGACCTTAGGACAACTCTAACCTGTGTATCGAACTTTTGGTTTGAGAAGTGCACTGTCAATAAAGTGCGACACTATACCCACTCTGCGATGTTCCTTTTGTGTGTTCCCCAATATCTAGATAGTGTTTCTTTCAAGGCTTCATCCAGTGCCAACATCCTCTGTTGTACTGGTACAATTTTCTCAAATTCAACTAGAAATGTCTCTAAATGATTCAGTCCATCAAATGTTGGAGTATTACTTACTTCTATCCCAATCCAGGGAATTGCCTTGGTCAATCTGGCACACCTCCATGTAGAGACTTAATACATTTTGTTCTACCAATTTTCCAATGCTTCTTTAGAATCTCATGAGCATACACTTTCACTTCGCCAACTTATATTTCCATCTTCTGTAGGATTAATGTAATCATGTTGTAATCTGTAGGATTAATGTATACATGGTTTTCTTCTCTTATAGGTTATGTGTATCTGCGACCTTCATCATGATCAAGAGGTGCAATGACCTTGAGGCCATTACCCTCGAATGTCATTCTTCTCTTTTTTAGGTCAACAATAGTCGAATTGTTGAAAGCCCAATCAATTCCTAACAACGCAGGATAAGGACAAATATCATCCATAATATCAATCACTTCAAATTCTGCAAATGTCCTTACCCCATCGATGTCTATAGGGACATGCTCTAGTCTTCCGAAGGGGCTCACCGCTTGCTGATTAGCCATTCTGAGTCTAATAGGAGAGTAAATGAGATTGGTTTTTCCCATTAGTGCCCAAGTCTGCTTCATCATAAAATTTACTTCTGATCCCAAGTCAAGGACCACATATTCCACGTCATAGTCTCCAATCTCAGCACTAAGGTGAAATTCTTTGTTTGTCCTTATTTTCCTATATACTTGATTCATAGCTTTACTCAACATAGGATCTATTTTCCAAATTTCATATTGTCTTACCAGGTGTTGTAGATCCTGCACAACTTTTTCATCTTTAATCAAATTGATACAAGTGTATAAGAATTCCATGATCTTGCTTACCTTTTTTCCTTGTTTAGCTACGACAGAGTGATCAAATGTTGGTGGCATCTCACATTCCCTTAATTCTGGTTGTGCCCTAGATGAAGAAGCTTGTTCTCCTACAATTTCTTTCCTTGCTTCTTCAAAAGTATGCCTCTCTCTCCTTGGATCAAATAACTATGCCTTCACTTCAGCTCTTATGATCCCCAATCCCTCTATAGTCTTTCCTGGAGTCATCCTATCTTCTCCTGTAACTACGCCTCCTCTAGTAATAACAATGAATCTACGGTCCTCACCGCAAGGTTCAACTGAAATTAGTTGGACTTGTTTGTTTCCTCCTTATCTCTCCTTAAGTTTAGCTAACAAAACTGGACACTCTTTGATAACATGGTTGAATGAGTTACAATAGTTGCAAGTAGTACAAGGGTTCTAACAATCCCTTGCCAAATTTCCCAGTTGTGCACAATTATAGCAAATAATATGACCTTAACCTCGACCCATACCTCCTCCTCGTCCTCTTCCTCTGGATCCACTACAAGGCTTGAAGTTTCCTCTTCCAGGGGAGATGACCTATGCATTGTTTCCTTCTTGATGTACTTCTCCTTGAATTCTATATGAATCCCTTGATATTTCATGCATGATATCATAAGCTATACAATCCTTCTCGTCATGCCCCATAGATTGCAAGAATGTACAATAAATCTTGGTAGGCATCTGGACATATTTTTTCATATAGTAACATTCATCGGGGCAATGTCTAGTTCTACATACCTTGCACCAGGGTACAGTAGCCTGCTTCAATGGGTTAGGGGCTCCAGAGGCCAAGTATTCATGAAATAAGGGACAATATTCTTTGTCATGGCCCTCTGATTTAAATATGATACACTATATATCTTCTCTTTTCTCTTTTCCTTTATATTTCTTCATATCTTCCACCTGTAAGATCAAACTAGTTAACTGACTCAAAATCAGATTCATACCTGGACTAGATTCTCCTACAGGGGCTTCTTCTAGTTTCATGGCGATATCCAATGCTTCATCCTATGAAGAGACCTTCTGTTGCATCATAGGGACTCTGATGTGTGGAAGGAGGGCAACGATGAACCATTCCTTATGTTGTTCATCTAGAATATGAAAACTTAAAGGGCATGTCAAGGTCTTAAACCTCTGATCAAACTCTCAAACAGGTTCAGTTATCTTCTTCGTGATCTCCTTCAAATCAGTAATGCACTGTGACTCCGACTTAGGTTTCTTGAAATCCACACTCAACGCAGTCTTAATTTCATTCAGTGGCTTAGGTTGTGCATATCCTGAAGAAAATTTCATATACCAGCTCAGGGCACAGTCCCTCAAGGTAGTACTAAACTGAGCTCTCTTAACAACTTCATTGGTGACTTGCTTAATGCTCCATACAACTTCACATAAGAACCAATGTTGATTATGATCCTCAGATCCATATCCTATGAAGATGGGTAACCTAGTTTCATCTGTCATAGATCTTCCTTGGTTTCTTGATTGAGTATGTACTAAAATGCTTGTAATCGTACTCTGATTGCTCTGAATACTCTAGTTACTATGGTTCCTTAATGCTTCTAAAACAACAGGAGGAGTAATAGTACTTACTTCGATAGTAGGCATAGTTCCTGAAGTTTCTGGTTCTTCTCGGTGAAGTTCCTCAGTCTCTACTTCCTCTTCTCTTGCGGACTCTGAATACTCTTCGTCTGTTATATCCACTTCTTCTCCATTGTACAATCCCTCATCTCCATAATTTTTCTTAAATAGGTTCACAAGGGGACGTCTCTGAATGATCTCCCACTGTGCGTATGTCCAACCTCTGTGTCATTGTCATTGTCTGAATTCTTGAAAATTATCTTTAAGATCCAACTTATTACTATATATTCAATATATTCTTCTCATGCAATAACATCTTAATATTTGGTTTCAAAAAGTTTATAAACTTCCCTCTAGGTATTTTAAAGAAATACCTCTCTACTTGGATATATGATTCTACTATGTCAATATCAAATTCAGTAATGTACCCTCCAATAGTGCTATCAAACTAGAGATCCACTGCTCTTGACACATTGCTATCGACTCTCTTGACTTTCTTGATCAACGTTGTTGTCCAAACCATAGGTGGTATATATCTGATATCAACCTGAGTGTCTTCTAATTTGGCTAACCACTCGTATAACTCCTTATGAACTCCTCCAAATAAAATCTTGTGTATGTTGGTAAATATGTACCTTCCCAACCAATCTTCTGTACTAATGCTAGGATTCTTGTTCTGAGCTTCAACGAAGTCCCTTGTTCTTCTATCCCCTTATAAATCTCAGTTTTCGATGGAAACCACCTTGAAATTCCCTCAAGAAGATCCTGGTCTCGGCAACAGAACCATTTTTTTTCATAGGGGTAGAACCGGGGTTCAACTCTAACAACGCACCAAAAAACCCTAACTACTGGCCCTTTCAGAAACACCTGTGAAGCATATGAAGTCTCACCCAAAGTAGCAATAGGGGGTTGCATGACACAAGTGTCTACAACCAGAGGAAATGTAAAATGATACCAGAACACAATGTAATACAATACAAATATTCTTTACCACTATTATGATCACTTCACAAAGCTAGCTATATCTCTTATCTTTATCACAACAATCCAATAACAATATATCATATTGCAATTAACACAACATCAACCAAAAATACCAACAATATATACGTGGTTCACCATCTCCCTAGGGCTACGTCCACATAACTGTGTTTCTTGATATATTAAGTGAAAACATACAACTCTATATGTGCACTTAGCTGCACATCTCTCTCTCTCTCTCTATTTCTCTTTTTCTCCCTTCCCTGTGCACTTAGCTGCAAGGTTGATCTTCGCACCCAGCTAAAGATCCAGAATACAAAATTCTCTTACAACAAAACACTTCTCTCTCAATAGCACTCTCATCAACAATAATAGGAAAAAAAAAAACTAATGACCTGCCCCTCTCGACTCTTATAGACCTTATTTATACATTACATGACTCTTAGACAACCTTAGATTGAAGTCTAGGTGTCAAAAACCTAGGTCCACTTGACCCGCATTTTAAGGGCTTTGCCATCCTATCCTTCCTTTTTTTCTGCGAGGTTCTCCAAAGCATCCGCTGGTGTCTTCTTCTGTTTGTTGATTTGTCCATGATCTGTCTACTTTGTTGCTTTGTCTTCCTAGATCTTGTCTTACAATGGCTAGCGTTTCCTTACTTCATTCCTTCTTCTTTAACCACTTCGACCCTTCCTCGGCTTGTGTTCCTTCCATGCTCTTCGTACTTCATCTTTCTTCTTCCTTAGTATTTTCTTTCTTCCTTAGTACATAACCAAGGGCTAAAAATACCCTTGTTATTCTTGATATTCAAGTGGAATTGTTGTAGGTACCTGGACCACTTCTGATGGCAGTCATTTTGTAAATTTCCTCGTGTCTTCATGAATTGAAGAGGCCTATGATAATTTTGGATGATCATTTCCTTACCTAGAATGTAATTCTTCCACTATCGACATGCCTATACAATGGAGTACATCTCTTTGTCATGGGTGGGTTATCTCTAAATAAAATCAGATAGAGTTTCACTGTGATAGGAAACAAGATTCCCATGTTGAATGAGGATTGCATCGATAACATAATATGAAGAATCTATATCAATATCAAATGGTCATTACAGGTTTGGAAGAATGAGGACTAGTGATGAGCAGAGGTAGAATTTTAGATCCTCGAATGTGTTCTGTTGGGGTGTGGACCAATCAAAATTGGCCTTCGCACCACCCTTGGTCACCTTGTGTAGGGTCCAATATATATGAGAGAACCCCAAAAAAAACCGCTGATAGAAGTTGGTGAGGCCCAAGAAGATGTGGAGCTCGAATAATCTTTGGGGCCGGCCAATTGCGGATGACTTGGATCTTGGATATATCCACATGTACACCTTGCTCATCCAAGATGTATCCCAAATATGGGATTCTCTAAATTCTGAAGGAACACTTCTCCAAATTGGCATATAACTTGTGATGTCATAAGGTGCCCAATACCCATTGAATATGCTCCAAATGTTCCTCCCAAGTTTTGTTGAAGATGAGGATGTCATCCAAATATACAACCACAAAGGATTTTGTGAATGGCCATAATATATCATCCATCATCCGCATGAATGTGGTTGGGGTATTAGTCAAACTGAAAGGCATGACCAACCGCTCAAAGAGACCTTATTTATACTTGAAGGTTGTATTTCACAAATCCATTTTCTGAATCAACACCTGATGGTAGCATGACTTTAGATCAATCTTATTGACAAACTTGGCTCCCTTTAGTTAATCAAGAAGATAATTAATCTAGGGAATTGGGTACTTGTTCTTGACTGTGATATTGTGTAGGGCTTTGTAATCAATATGAAGTCACCATGTCCCATCCTTATTTTGTACCAAACATAATGCCTATATACAGGGTCGTTAGGAAGAGGAGCACTGGGTGTCAGATAAATGGAGCGATTTACTTGACAATCCACACTGATGCAGGAGCATGTTCATCAAAGCACAAGTGGATGAAAACTTAGCGCCCTAATGTGTATTTTGAAGTGTTTTTGAATTTTAAAGATGGCATGTCACAAAATATCTTGAAAAGATTGTAATTAAAGAAGATATTAAATGTTAATAGGCTGAACCATTGCGTCAGATAAATGGAGATTGTATTTTCTTTAATGTAGTTAATAACAATAGAAATCTGAAGCATTTTCTCTTATCTGGCTGTACCAATCATTTTTGTAATAAGACTTAGTAGTTGAAAGATTTTAATTTGATAGGATAACACTAAGGCAGTCGGAGGGAAAATCTTTATGAGCCCTTCTTGTTTAAATATATGTATTGTATGCCCGAATGAGGTTGCTGAAGATTATTGTAGCTGAAGGATGAAGACTATTTTAGCTTTTATTGTTGATTTTCTTAAGATTATCGAAATTGTATGAATCCATGTACATATCATTTGAATGAATATAACAAAGAAGCATTGAGCCAAAAGTGTTTTTTGTTGTTGTTACTATGTCTATTTGAATGAATGGTAGGATTTTTGTTTAATTACAATTCTCCATTATTACTTGTTCTTATGTTATGAATGCATTACATGGTCGAATGTATGAATCTATCAGGATTAGATAAGTTTCAATTGTTTATCTTCTACGAGATAATACAAGGAGTGCATAGTGTCCATAAGGAGTGCGTTGACAGATTCTATTTTGACTAAGAATCTCAGGAGAGATAACATGATGCTTTAATTACAAGGAGTGCATAGTTCCCACAAGGTGTGCATTGCCAGAGTCTATTTTGACTCAGAAGCTCAGGAGGGATAACATGAAGCTTTGTTTTCCAAGAGTGCATAGGACCACACAAGGTCTACATAGGTAGAAACACACTCAACATTATATTGTTCAGGAGAAACAATTGAGTCGTGTAAGAACTGTTGAAAGGAGTGCACAGTCACCCACGAAGGGTTTTAGTTGAGAGAAACCTGTTGCAAGATGTGCACAGGGTCAAATTTTGGCTAAGTGTTATAGAAGTCATCTTAAAAAGGTGAAAGGAGTAAGTGTCAAAGAAACATCCAAGATAAGCTTAAAGTTTCGAGGAGGAACAAGCTCAACAAAGAAATTGGATGGAAATTCTTCAATAGGGAGGAGCCCACTGAAAATTTCACAATCAATGAGAAAGATCCATTCAGAGGAATCAAGATCTTTCCAGACCATGAGATATGGGAGAGTTGCATGGAGGATAGTCTTAAAATCCTTCGACACTTTGTGTATTCAGAGATTTGAAAGTTCTTAAGGAGCGAGATCACTGAAGTCCAGAAGTTGTGAGGTAAATCGAGGTCGTTGGTATCAAGGAGGATACTGTTAGGGTCCTAACCCACACATAGGTAGAACAATATATTCAGATGTAATAAAGGTCAATATTAATAAGGCCTTTCAATAAAATGGAATAAGGAGGATGTAAGAAGACCTAATAGAAGCTTCCTCTTTTAGAAGGATCTTCCTCTAGATGCTTCTTTTTAGTATAAATAAGAGTCGAGGGTATGAGAACCCTAGCTTGGATATTATTATAATAGAGCTCTTCTCAACTGGAGGTTGTCCCCTCGAAGAGGCCCGTGAACATTGCTTTTAGATTCAAGGTGCTATTTTTGTTGTTATTCTTATATCATTTCAGTGTTATTGTGGTGAATGTTCTCGTTGTATTGTTGTTATTCTGCCATTACTAGCATTTTATTTCAGTTCTGCATACATTTTATATCTGGTATATTACAAGTGGTATTAGATCACTTTTATCGGTAGAAGGTGTGGGTTAATGTTTTTTCAGGGTAGAGACGTATTCCGATGTCTTTAATCCACAAAGATCTGTCATTACGTGCATAAACCCACGGTTGAGGGATTCATACATACAGGAAATAAAAGTGGTACTTAAGTGCACATCTTTTGGCCACCCTTGTAACCCCTGTTGGTACCCCTTTGAGTGGTAGCACATCAGAAAACACCTGTGTACGGATCAACCTAGATTACCTAAAGCCCTCTTTAGATAAACCGATCGACCGCCTGACTGTTATAGTGTCACCGAGAACATCACTCGGGAAGATACTCTCTAGTACCTAGGTAGTCGGGTAGTAAGGCTAAGGGTATGGTCTATCCTCCTTAGTTAGTGCCTTGAGATATTGGTCCAAGTACTACTGTTGGACCCCTCACGTATATCAAAGAGCTATAGCACAGGGAAAACCCTTGTCTGTAGAACCCTTGAATACCTAACCCTTGGGGGGACATAAACATAAACAAATTAAAAAAGACAAGATATATTGCCATGCAACTGTGTTCAGGTTGCCAAGTAAATACACATTTCTTTCTGGTTAAGCATTTGGGAATTTCCTCTCTGTAGTATTCTTCAGATCAGAGTATAACTATGCAAAAAAAAAAAAAAAAACCAAGTCTGGAATTTTTTTCACCATTATTTGAGACCTATTCCATTGGATTCATCTCTTTTCCCTTATCACATTCATCCATATCATTTTTTCGGCCAAATTGTCTTACCCCACCTGCCCCTTTTCAGTTTCCTCATCCTCATGGCCCATACTCATAGCCAATACTTGGAAGCTCGCTTCAACACCTTGCAATCTGGTCTCATTGAGACCCAACAAGGAGTGAAACAACTCAGTGCCAATGTTTCCACCATCAATACAACCATGCAGTCCTCAATGGGGGAAATCAAACAAGACCTCACCACCCATATTGAATCAATATTTTTGGCACTCTGCACCAAACTGCATATCCCTATAGATAACCCTTCCTCTTCCTCACCTCCACATACTAAAGGAGACCATTCCTCTCATTCCCATACCTTGCAGAACCATCACTTTCAATGTGACCTACACCTCCCATGGGTGGATATGACCAAATTTGATGGCTCGGACCCCACTGGTTGGGTAACCCAAATGGAACATTACTTCTCTTTATACGACATTACAGATGACTTGACTAAACTCTGGTATGGTGTTCTCCATCTAGATCAAGAACGTTGGCAATGGTGGCAATGGAGAAAAGCTTCTCATCAAGGGTATATTGCTTGGACACACTTTGTGGAAGAGATTTATGAATGCTTTGACACTGACACTAGTCATTTGGGCCATTTGACAAAGTTGAAACAATTAGGAACCGTGGAAGATTTTATAGCTTCCTTTGAGCGCCTCGCTTTTAGAACAGAGGGCATGTTTGATGCCATTTTCCAAGAGAGTTTTATCAGCGACCTCAAGGATAAAAATCGGGCCCATGTCCTCATGGCTTGGACTAAAAGTTGGGTGGAGGCTACCAAAAGAGTTAAATAAGCACAACAGGTTGTGTTTTCTCAAAACCGCAAACCCTCCTTTATCCCTCACCCTAAACCAGTAAATCCCACTACTCCCTCTGCTCCACTAAAGATCCAAAAATTGACTAGGGGTGAAATAGACGAATTCCAACTCAAAGGCCTTTGTTATAACTGTGATGAAAAATATTTCCCGGGCCATAAGTGTAAAGAACAAAATATTTTTATGGCCATCTCCGAGGAGATTTCGGAAGAAGATGAAGAAACTCCCTCTATGTCTGAGTCACCTGAACCCAGTGACATAACCCCTCCCTCAGACCCTCCTGAAGTAGAACCGGTCATTTCCCTCAATGCTCTCACTGGCTTCTCTGCTTCCCAAACCCTCAAGCTAATTGGTTACATCAAGCATCAGAAAGTCATCATTCTAGTTGATAGTTGTAGCACCCATAATTTTATTCATCACCGCATTGCCTAAGAAACTCATTGCTA
>JZKD02S0385931.1:174580-203933 GCA_000966675.3 Picea glauca
ATCCATGCCATCAATAATTTCCAAATCATGATTGCCAATGGTGGTTCCATGAAATGTGGAGGGTGTTGTGAAAATGTGCGTCTCCAAATTGGTGACTACCACCTGAAATACCATATGTTTTCTATCAACATGGGCAATTGTGACATTGTGTTGGGTGCAAACTGGCTACGGACTTTGGGTCCCATTCTCATGGATTTTAAAGACTTAACCATGAAATTCGATCAAGAGGGATACCAATATAAGTTCCAAGGCATCACTGCCAGTTCATATGAGATCATTAGTTCCCATCGCATGGAAAAGCTACTAAAAAAGGGTCATTCTGGTGTTATCGCCCAACTCCATGCCATACAAGCAATAGAGACACCCTCGGTACCACAAGACCTCCAAGCCATCCTTTCTAAACATCAATTGGTATTTTACACTCCCCAAGGCCTCCCTCCTTCCCATGGTGTTCATGATCATTCCATTCCCCTTGTACCCAGAAGCCTTCCACCCAATATCTATCCGTATCGTCACCCCTTTTCCCACAAAAATGAAATTGAGAAAATGGTCTAGGAAATCCTTAATGTAGGCGTTATCCACCCTAGTACGAGCCCCTACTCATCTCCTGTGGTCATGGTACTGAAGAAAGAAGGTTCTTGGAAAATGTGTCCTGACTTCCATGCCCTAAAAAAACTTACCGTCAAAGACAAATTCCCCATTCCTGTCATTGATGACATCCTGGATGAATTGAGTGGCACCCAATTCTTCACTAAACTGGATCTTCATTCGGGCTACCACTAGATACGTATGAAAGAGGCAGACATTCCCAAGACTGCATTTAGAACTCATGAGGGCCACTATGAGTTTTTGGTCATTCCCTTTGGCTTGTGTAATGCCCCCTCCACCTTCCAAAGCCTCATGAATCATGTCTTTCATCTTGCTCATGTGGATCAAGTTCTCCATCTACTCTCTCAACACCAACTTTTCTTGAAACAGTCTAAATGTTCTTTTGGCACAACAGAAGTAGAATACTTGGGCCATCTGGTTGGAAAATATGGCATTAGGGTGGATCCTAAAAAGATTGAAGCTATCCAAGACTGGCCTCACCCAAAGACTCTTAGGAGCTTGTGTGGATTTCTAGTCTTAACAGGGTATTATCGCAAGTTTGTTATGGATTATGGGAAGATTGCAACACCTCTCACTGCTCTCCTAAAAAATAAATATTTCACTTAGACTCCAGCCACTACTCAAGATTTTCAAACCTTGAAGATGGCCATGTGCACCACTCCAGTCCTTTCCCTTCCCGATTTCATAAAGAACTTTGTGTTGGAATGTGATGCCTCAGGGAAAGGAATTGGTGTTGTCCTTATGCAAGAGGGTCCACCTTTGGACTTTACCAGCAAGCAACCATCTGAAATAAATCTGGGAAAATCCATCTATGAAAAGGAAATATTGGCTATTCTCCATGCTGTGGATCTGTGGCATCATTATCTATTGGGGCAACGCTTCCAAATTAAGACAGACCATCAAAGCCTCAAGTATTTTCTGGAACAACACATTTCCTCCCCAGAACAACAAAAATGGGTGACTAAACTCTTTGGATATGATTATGAGATAATTTATAAGAAAGGCAAAGACAATGTGGTTGTGGATGCACTTTCCTGAAAATATAAAGACAAAGGATCCCTTTTTTCTCTTTCATTCATTGTATCAGATTGGCTCCAAGTCGTTCGCCAGGAATGGCTACAAGATCCCAAAAGTCAGTTGATCCACCAATTGCAGTCCAAGTCTCCATCTTCCCCAGGGTACTCTTGGCTCCATGAGGAACTTCGATACAAAGACCATTTTTATTTAAGTAAACAATTAAAACTTAAATCCACAGTACTTTCTAAGCTTCATGCTACACCCACAGAAGGGCACTCCGGGTTCACCAAAACCTATGACAGGGTCAAACGTTCCTTTTTTTGGGATGGTATGAAACATGAAATTCGTAATTTTGTAGCTGAATGTGATGTGTGTCAACGCAACAAGGGAGAAACATTCAAATCGTTGGGAACACTACAACCACTCCCGATTCCACCTGCTATTTGGAAGGATATCTCTATGGATTTTATTACCAGCTTACCCAAATTGGGAAATAAATCCATCATCATGGTGGTTGTTGATCACCTTTCCAAGTATGCTCATTTCTATGCCCTTCAACACCCATTTACAACATCCACGGTGGCTCAAATCTTCCTGGATGAGGTATTCAAGCTTCATGGCATGCTGCACTCAATTGTTTCTGATCGCGACCCAACTTTCACAAGCAATTTTTGGCAAGAACTGTTCAAGATACAAGGCACCGAATTGCATCTCAACACAACTTATCATCCCCAGACTTATGGCCAAATGGAAGTTGTCAACAAGTGTTTGGAAACGTATTTGAGGTGTTTTTCCTCAGAAAAGAAAAATCAGTGGGCTCAATGGTTACCCCTAGTTGAATGGTGGTACAAAACTTAATACCATACAGCTACACGCATGACTCCTTTTGAAGTGGTATATGGATAGAATCCACCTTCAATTCTCTCATACTTACCGGTTGCCTTGAAGGTTCAGGCGGTTAACCTAACACTTACATCTTGAGAGGCTATTCTCTGTAACCTCAAAGAGAATTTGGTCATGGCACAAAATCGCATGAAGAAACAAGTATATCAAGGTCACTCTGAATGTCAATTTGTAGAAGGGGATCAGGTGTTTCTTCGACTGCAACCTTACAAGCAAAATTCCCTCAAGGCTGAGCATTATTATAAGCTAGCACCCAAATTTCATGGTCCTTATACCATACTCAAGCATGTGGGACAAGTTGCTTGTCAGTTAGCTTTGCCTAGCAATTCGAAGCTACATCCTGTTTTTCATGTTTCATGCTTAAAGAAGGTGATTGGAGCTAAGTGCCAAATTCAAACCAACCTTTCAGACTTAGCTGAAGAAGGATACATCCAGAAGAAATTTTGTACCAACATGAGTGTCACCTACGTCAGAGAAACATCAAGGAAGTGCTAGTATAGTGGAAAGATACAACTCCAGCAGACGCCACTTGGGAACCAGCGACCATCCTGCAACAATTTCCTCATCTCAAGCCTTGAGGACAAGGCTCTTTTTAAGGGGGCAGACATGTTAGGGTCCTAACCCACACATAGGTAGAACAATATATTCATATTTAATAAAGGTCAATATTAATAAGGCCTTTCAATAAAATAGAATAAGGCGGATGTAAGAAGACCTAATAGAAGCTTCCGCTTCTAGAAGGATCTTCCTCTAGATGCTTCTTTTTAGTATAAATATGAGTCGAGGGTATGCGAACCCTAGCTTGGATATTATTGTAATAGAGCTCTGCTCAAATGGAGGTTTCCCCCTTGAAGAGGCCCATGGACATTGCTTTCAGATTCAAAGTGTTATTTCTATTGTTATTCTTATATCATTTCATTGTTATTGTGGTGAATGTTCTGGTTATATTGTTGTTATCCTGCCATTACTAGAATTGTATTTTAGTTATGCATACATTTTATATCTGGTATATTATAGATACATGGCAGTTTTAATAGCAATATTTTCCTCACCCTATGAAATCTTGCAAAGAAGGCATTATTCCATTTCCCTATGCAAACTTATAATCCCTGTTTGTAAAATCCAGAGCCAAAAATACATATTTTTCCAGATGTACGCATCTTTCCTACTATACAATATGTATATATGCAGGCTACTCCACTACAACCCTGGTACATTGATATTTGTGCCAAAAAATGAAAATTAATGTCGGGTTTCCATGTCACGACAGGAGATCCATGATCCTTGGCATTCTATATATTGGAAATGTTCCGACTCGACTCTTTAGTTCCATTTTGAAGGCTATAAATGGGCCAATTCCAAGCTATGGAAAGAGGAGAAAGAATTCAACTTTGAGAGAAAAGTTACTCTGGAGAAATTATTTACTTCATATTGAGTCTGCATCCCTTTGTCCTTTAAGTTTGAACACAGTGTTCAGCCCCCAAGCTCTTCCTTTGTTGATTGAAAACCTCATTGTTTCTCTCTTATGATCTTGCATTTGGTGGAGGCCCAGTTGGAAGGAACTTAGTTTCTCAGTTCTGAACCGTGTCAACATGGAAGTCTATAACATTTTCACTTATGCTGATCATATATTAATAGAAATACTCTTTTCCCGTCCAATTGTTATCTTGCAAATATTTGAATTATTATTCCATGGGTGTATTTTTCATGTTTATTAATGGATTATTTTATTGAATGTGATAACATAATTTATTATCACCATATGCTTTATTTTCTTGGTTTTTGAGTACTAGTTGCAGGTATATTGCTTTGGGTCAAGTTCTCAATGATGGAATTCATCGAACGTTTGGACAAGGTAGGAATTTTATCTTGTCTTGCTAGGATATTTGTCTTCATATCATACTTGAGAAGATAGTTGATTTCTACAGTCATTTTCTTCTGTTGTGGTTTACCCTAGCCATAGGGAGATTTTGCTTGTAACATCAACAAATTAGAGAGTCCGAGAGATAAAGGTATGGAAGATTTGCATGGAGCAAAGAAAAATTTTCGCGAAGTCTGAAGAGATCTAGACCATGGGATTCAGAAGGACACGTGGTAGAGATCCATGTACTTCAGAAGAAGAGCACTTCAGAGAAAAATATTTGTGGAGGAACAAGAAATCCCTAAGAATGAAGTAGCGAAGTAAATCATGGCCGTCTATCTGAGAGGGACACGCATCGTCAGATCATGGAATCTGGAAGTGTGTGCTCCGGGGAAAAAGAAAGGAGGAAGTGGAGTTGTTGACCAAAAGTCATTTGAAGCTCAAGAGGTAAGAAGATAATCCTAGTCATTAGTGGTTTGGACACATGGTGTTAGATTTATTGCTTCATTGATAGGACACTTCAGGGAAATTGGAGATTAAATTCCCAAAGGTAGTAAGTCCAAAAGGATAGAATCAACAAGGGTCATCGATAAACAAAGGGACACATGGAGAGTGGATATTTAATCCAGAGTATTGACACTCTAGGAAAAAGAGAGCAGAGGAATGTTGACTGGAGGTTGTCCAAAGTGGAAACAAAGGATGCATTTTAACCATCGATTGAAAAGGTGTTTGGAAAACTCAAAAATCCTGAAGATGAAGTTTCGATGTGAATCATAGATTTCAGTTGTTGGAGAAGCATGGGTCGTAGATTTATGTTCGGGTCATTTCGTCGGTCTGGAGTTTGGGGAATCGATATTTAGCTGCACTCGAAAAAGCCGAAGCCCGAAGTCAAGAAGGGGAATAATCAGAGGTTATATCCCATGGTCATAAGGAAGAAGAACCTATCATAGGATCTAGTGCTCGCCAATCAGTGATACAACGAGAGAAAGAGAAAGCATGTGCAGCGGAATCAAACCTGCGTGCTTAACAAAAAGGGGGCCTTTGTAAATTAATTTAAGGGTCTAGTAGAACCCCAAAGAGATGATTCATCTTAGTTAAGTGAATATCCTTGACTGAGAGGTCATGCAACCCCTAAGAGAGAGGGGGCCTGCATCAAGTGGTATCAGAGCCTCAAATTGTGCTATGTGTAAAATAAGGAAGTAGTCTGGTATCATCAAGTTTTATCAGAAACAAAAGTTTCTTTTTAATCTATGTGTGGAGAAATCTCAATACCATGCCACCTAGAAGACATGTAGAGAGACCTGTAGCAAACCCAACTGTGGAAAGGGAGATGAGAGAACTTCATGCAATATTAGATGCTATGGAGACAACACAAAAAAGAGCCCCTGATGTTGGAGACGTTAGTGATGGAGAGAGCGAAGATGTGGAAGTTGAAGGAGATGCAGCAGAAGATGTTACATAAGAGCACTTGCTGAAAGATGTTGTCAAATTGGGATCTAGAGAAAAAATAGAAATTCCAATGTATGAAGGAAACTTAGATGTTGAAGTATTTATGGATTGGATAAGAGAAATGGACAAAAACTTTGACTATGAAGAAGTTGATGATGAGAAGAAAGTAAAACATGATGCAACCAGATTGAAGGGACACACAAAACTGTGGTGGGATGAAATAAGAAGCAAAGGAAAGAAAAATATCAAGAACTGGAATGGAATGGTAGCCAAGATGAAGGCTAAATTCATACCCAAAGACTATCAGATAAATATGTTCAGGAAATTATAGAACCTGAGACAAAAAGGACATATAGTAAAATAATACATCGAGGACTTTTATAAATTGAACATCAGGGTTGGACAGAGAGAAAAAAGATGATGAAAAGGTTTCCAAGTATATAAATGGCCTGAGATATGAAATCTAGGATGAAATTGGCATGATAACGGTGAGGACAGTGGAGGATGCTTATCATATTGCGTTGAAGGAAGAGGAGAAAGTGGCCAGGAAACAAATCCAGTGAAGCAGAGGAAGAAGTCTAAATAGAGGTAAGGGAATTGTCCATGACAAGGAACAAGATCCCAATGTTGAGACTAAAAAACTACATAGTCAAAGACTGAAAAGAGGAGGAAGTTCCCGAGGGAGACAATATGGTGGAAGAAATGATTTTACTTGAGGAAGAGGAAGAGGCAGAGGAGGAGAGGGGAATTGTTACGCCTATGGAAAAATAGGACACATATCTTGGGAATGCCCCAAGAGAAATAAATAAGGAGGAGGTGAAGCTCACATTTCAGAAGAATAGAGGAAAATTGTTGAGGCAGAAGGTGAAAAATATGGGAGGTCTTCGATAGTGAAGTTTTTCTTGAAGCCAGAGCAAGAAGTGAAAAAACCAATGCAGAGGAAAAGTTTGTTCAAAACTGCTTGCAAGACTAAAGATAGGGTATGCAAGGTGATAATTGACAGTGGGATCACTGATAAATTGGTATCCACATAAATGGTGGAGAAATTGGAGCTAGAGATGACTGCACATCCGAGTCTATATAGAGTCTCGTTGTTGCAGAAAGGACACCAGGTAATGGTAACTAAACAATGCCTAGTTGAATTTAAGATAGGAGGATATAGAGATGATATTTTGTGTGATGCTATTCCCATGGATGTATGTCATGTATTTTTTTGGAGACCGTGGTAGTTTGACATAAATTTCATTCATGATGGGAGGAAAAATACTTAGACATTGGAGAAAAATGGTAGGACACACATGCTACTACCAATAGAGGAAATGGATGTGAAGGAAGAATCCATCACAAGTATACTTCTCATGAGTGGGAAGGAAATCCTAAGTGAAGTCAATAAGGAACATGAAATGATATTTGTTGTGGTGAGGAAGCCTAGAGTTGTCCTTACAAGTACTTCTATGGATGATATGCCTGAAGAAATTCAGGAGTTGTTAGATAATTTTGTTGACATAGTAGTGGATGAGTTACCTAACTCATTACCACCCATCGAGAGTATCAACCATCATATTGATATCATACTAGGAGAGAGTCTTCTGAAAAAAGAAACGTATAAATTGACACCTCAAGATAATGAGGAGGTAAAGAAACAAGTCCAGGATTTGATGGACAAAGGTTTAGTCAGAGAAATATTGAGTCCATACACAGTACCAACTATGTTGAGTCCCAAAAAATATGGAGGATGGAGAATGTGTACATACTGAAGAGCCATAAACAAAATCACCATCAGTTACATATTTCTTATGCCAATGATGGATGACTTAATGGATTGTTTGAGCGGAGCAAATTATTTTACAAAAATAGACCTAAAAAGTGGATATCACTAGATAAGGATGAGAGAAGGTGATGAGTGGAAAACAACCTTCAAAATGAACGAAGGGTTGTATGAGTGTCTTGTTATTCCATTTGGCTTGAAAAATGCCCCAAGTACTTTTATGAGATTGATGAATGAGGTATTGAAAATTTTTATTGGTAAGTTTGTGATTGTGTATCTGGATGATATATTAGTCTTTAGTAAGACTGAAGAAGAGCATTTGAGGCACTTAACATTAGTAATGAGAATATTGCAGTGGGAGAAGTTGTTGATAAACCTGAAGACATCCTATTTTATGAAGAAAGAAATCATTTACTTGGGTTTTTTAATCTCTTCAAATGAATTGAATATGGATCCAAAGAAGGTGAGAGCAATCAGAGAATGGCCATTGCCAAGGAGCATATTCGAGGTGAGAATTTTCCATGTATTAGAAAGCTTCTATCAGAAGTTCGTTAGAAATTTCAGTGGTATTTTTGCACCAATATTAGATACGATGAAGAAGAGACACAAGTATTTTAAGTGGAAAAAAGAAGTTGAGAAAAGTTTCAGGATATTAAAGGAGAAGATAATAGAACAACCGATTTTGGTCTTGCCAGATTTCGAGAAGATGTTTAAGTGTGATGTGATGCTAGTGGAGTAGCAATTGGAGTAGTCTTGATCCAAGACAATAAACCTATTGCATATCTCAGTGAGAAGATGAATGACACCAAGAGGAAGTACTCCACATATGATAAATAATTTTATGCAGTAATTCAAGCATTAAAGAAATGGAAGCACTACCTTGTTCCAAAAGAATTTGTTTTGTATAGCGATAATTAGGCTTTACAATTCATAACAAGACAGGAGAAGTTAAATCAATGACCTGCTAAGTGGATAGAGTTTGTGCAAAATTTCACTTTTGTCATTAAACATATTTATGGTAATGCTAACAATGTTGTTGATGCATTGAGAAGGAGATGTCTGATTCTGCAAGAATTTCAAGTGAAAACCTTAGGGTTCGAACACCTTAAGGAGATGTATTGTGATGATCCAGATTTTAAAGAGGCATATGAAGAATGTGAAAATCCTTTTCTTAGAGACAAAAGTCACTGGACATAGTATCTGATTCAAGATGGAATGTTGTTTAAAGGTATCCAGTTGTGCATACCAAAGTTCTCGATGAGAGATACTCTGCTGAAGGAAAAACATAGTGGAGTTCTAGCCAAACATTTTGGCCGTGAAAAGGCATTTGCACAAGTGGAAAGTTCATACTATTGGCCATGTATGAGGGAAGAACTGAAATTTTTTGTAAACAAAGGTAAGATTTGATAGTATGGAAAATGAAAGAGACAAAACACTGGATTATATCAACCATTGCCTATTCCAGATAGGCCTTGGGATGCAATAAGCATGGATTTTGTGTTGGGATTTCCAAGAAAAAAAAATGAAAGTGATTCCATATTTGTTGTCATTGATATATTCTCAAATATGACACACTTTATCCCATGCCAGAAAACTAGTGATGCAACACACATTGCAAATTTGTTTTTCAAGGAAGTTGTGAGACTTCATGGGTTTCCTAAGAGTATTGTCTCAGATAGGGACACTAAATTTGTTGGTCATTTCTAGAGAACATTGTGGAAGAAACTGAGGACATGATTTTCCTTTATTTCAACGTATCACCCTCAAACAGATGGAGATACTGAGGTGGTATATCGAAGTCTAGGAAATTTGTTGAGGAGTCTGGTCATTAAACATCATAGCCAGTGGGATAAGATTCTATCACAAACAGAGTTTTCATACAATGACTCACCAAATAGGAGTGCAGGGAAGAGTCCATTCCAGATAGTATATGGGATGAATCCAAGAGGAGTATCAGGGTTGAGAGATTTGGAGCAGGGTGAATTCAGAAGCACTGGAGAAGAATACTTTGCTGCAGAAATGGAGAAGCTTCATAATCATATCGAAGAGGAGTTGCAGAAAAAAAATAGAAAATACAAATGTAGAGTTGAAAATCATAGGAGATAACTTCAATTTGAAGTGGGAGATCAAGTTCTGGCACATCTCAGGAAGGAAAGGTTCCCAAGTGGAACATAAAACAAACTGAAGTTGAAGAATATAGGACCATGCAATATCCTAGGAAAATTTGATGCCAATTCTTATGAGATAGAGCTACCAAAGGATGTGGGAATATCACCCATATTCAATATTTCAGACCTATACCCTTACAGGGAAGATGAGACCAAAGAATCATAAGATCAAAAAGAGATCCAGTGGGAGAAGCATATGCCTATAGCAGAAAAGTCATATATGGAGGAGATCATAGATCAGAGGATTGGTAAGAAGAGCAGGAGAAAGACTTATTTTGAATATTTGGTAAAGTGGAAAGGACACCCAATAAAACATGCTAGTTGGGTAAATGAAGAAGATATTTAGAAGCATGGAAATTTAGTGCAAGATCTCATGGGCAGGAGTCCATGAATTTTTTTCTAGAGGAGTATGATGCAGGAGCATCGTCATCAAAGCGCAAGTGAAGGATAACTCAAAACCCTAACATGCATTTTGAGGTGTTTTTGAATTTTAAAAATGGCATGTCACGAAATATCTTGAAAATATTGTAATTAAAGAAGATGTTAAATGTTAATAGGCTGAACCATCACGTGAGATCGATGGATATTGTATTTTCTTTAATGTAGTTAATAAAAATACATATATGAAGCATTTTCTCTTATCTGTTTGTACCGATCATTTATTGTAATAATCCTTAGTAGTTGAAATCTTTTAATTTGATAGGATAGAACTAAGGTAGTTGGAGGGTGTTATCACATTAATTTGTTAAGGGGGGTGTTTTCCTTAAGAGATTGACCCCTTAGCGAAAGAATGGAAAGAATCAAGCTAAAAACCCACAAATTCCCACTTATCCTAAGTCTTGGGACCTGGGCACGTCACGCTAAGAAATGCGTAGATCCAAGCGACTAATATCTGCGTGCCTAGATCTATGGTGCATCATCCATATTGAACCCCCTCGACATTATTCCATTAATGAGGGGGGGGGTAAGATATGGTGGTTTTCAAATGCAGGCCCCCCACTGTTGTGGCACCTCCTCATGAACTCAAACCCCCACCCCCTCGCACTTTACCACTTACCAATCTCCCCCCCTCTGAGTAGACCACTTACTACCCTCCTCCCCCTTTGAGTAGACCAATTACCACCCTCACTTACTGTCGTCTCCCCTTTCTCCATCTATCCCCCACTCCATCTCTCTCCTCTGGCTGTCAAATCTCCTGCCCCCCTTCCACCTTCTATTAGCACACAACTATCCTCCATTCACCCCCGCGTCATATCCCTTTTCACTTTCGGCTATCATCGCCTACCATGTGTACCTCCTCTCACCTCCACCTAGGCAAATTTTCCCCCACTGTGCCTACCACTACTGTTCCTCTTCGACTTCCACATCACATTCTCGTGCCACCCTATCGTTTTGCCTGTAGAACTCAATGCTAGTGTTGCATCATTTGTTCCTTTCCCTATTATCTTCCCTTTTCCATGTCTGTCCACATGGACACCCCTAGAATCATCTCCACATCGAGCATTCCAATCACCCCCACCTGGTCACAGTCCATTCACTTCTTTGTGTTGATTTCTCCATCCATCACATTAGCCTCCATGCCTTCCTTCTAATCTCACCATGAAATCCCAAAGAGAATCCATATGGAAAGGTGCGAAAGCCTCCACGTCTTACAGATGCAGAGTTGATTGGGGCCTTCCCCGATCCCAATGAAGCAGTTGTTGAAGCAGTTGGTGGTGGTTGGACATCTTTTCCAGCATAAATGAAAATACCAGGAAAGGACTATCAGTTGGTCCACTCATTTGAAGGCCCATTCTGGAACGCGATTGCATCTGACTGAAGTTTGTGACTGATCAGAGACTGAAAGCACAATCTTCCAGGAAGCATGTAGACGTAACACCTTCAATGTAATGAATTGAGCCTGCTGCTGCATTTTTGCTCTGAGTATATAAGAGTCGTTATCATATTTTTTTAGTGTCAATGGGAGATCTACGCTCCTGATTATAAAGTTTTGATGAGGCCTCTGGTTCTCTAGTTGTGTATTATCACTTGAGACTTGTTGTTTAATTGCAGTTAGTTTCTCCTTCATTTATTTTTCCTCTGATTCTAAAATATCGGGCATGGATGATCCAGTCAACTATTATGATTTTAATGTAATGTAGGTTTGATTGCAGTACTGTCACAACATTTTTAGTTTATTGAAGTTTTCAGATCTAAGAGGACCTTATATCTAAAACTTTTCCTCTGTAGGTTGCTAAAAGACCAGATGTCCATAACAGGTGTTCACAATTTCTCCTCATGCTCTTCCACCTACTCACCACTATGCAAACTTTCTGACTAAAGTTAGATCAAGAACTCATTTGTATATGTGCACCAATCTAGTTTTCTGAGCTAAAGTGATATAATCCTGAGACTACATCCATTAGACCTTGTCTAAAGTTATTCATTGTGACATATAAACTGATGGGTACTGGGATTACCTCTGCAACAATCCAGGGGTGACTTCTAGTGATAACATTTTTGGCGTCGTTTCCGGGGATGAAATTGAAGATTTTCCCTGGGATTGAACGACAAAGCTTACTGGTTCTGAAGGTGCATCAGAACTTAGTACATAAAAGATTGCAACTGTGCACCTGGTGACTCCACTGTGGTGACTCCATTGATGCATATCTATTGGTGACTCCACTATTTCAGTTGAGGCTTCTAGAGGCAGAAACACAAGGTCTACTCCACAACTGCCTTTAGAAACACTTGAAGTTGACCTAGAAAAAATTATCAGAAAGGGAAAGGCCCTTCATAAAGGAACCTCTACTATGGGACCAGGTATTACTGATGATTTTCATGGTCCTTCTATATAAAATCCAATTTCTTCTTCTCATCCTTTTGTTATACCTTTTGTTGGAGTTCCCCGAACTTTAAATTTTGGGAGTGTTCTTGTTGATTTTTCTCCTCCTGGCCTCAGATTGAAGGGAGAAATCCTTGTCACTTCTCTCTCTACTAAAATTGTACCGTGGTTTATACCCACCGCCTGAGAATATTTTACTACCCTGAGGTTTTCCACTCCTCCTCCTGTTAGAGTTACTGATTTCCCAGAAAGGGAAACCTTTGTTCCCCTAAGCCCTGTAGAATTTTATTCAAATCCTTTGTTATTTCCCTTTCCTTTTGGAAGCTCAGTTCTAGTCTCCCATGTTTGAACCCCTTCCCCTCCTAGTTCTCCTCCTCCTGCCATCCATATGGCAGGTGCTAATCCCCATAGAAATAGAATGGATGCCATAGTGGCTACAAGATACACCCCTCTAGCCTTACCTCAACCCATGAATTATCTCCCTACTGGAGATTGCTGAAATATATGCATAAGTTCACTAGAGAAGAGGACATAACTGCTAAAGAGCACCTTGTTGCCTTCTACAATTATGCAGACAATCTAAATATTAAAAATGAAGATGTCTAGATGAGAGTGTTTGTCTAGAGCCTTGATGGTGAGGTTAGAAAATGGTTTAGAGGTTTGACCCCTAGATCTATTTCTGGTATTGAAGCTCTAGATGATGTATTCTTGAGGTAGTGGGCGGATAAAAGAGATTTCATGTATTATATCACAGAGTTTGGGTCCCTAAAAAGAAAAGAGGGAGAATCTATTTCTAACTTCTCCAAAAGATTCAACAAAATGTACAATAAGATCGCTGCTGAGATAAAGCCTACAAAATTCTCCACCAAAATTACTTATGCTAGTGCTTTTGACCCTGATTTTTGCCTCCTGTTAAGAGAGATAAGAGATACCTCCTTGTTTCACATGCAAGATGCAACCCTAGAAGTAGATTCCAATGTGTTGGCAGTTGACAGGCTTATGAATAAAGCTGATAGAGATAGACGAAGGGGCAGATATGAAGCCTCGACCTCTGTCTCCTTTACATCCCACCGTCAAGTAGACGAATTGACCAAAATGGTAAAATCCCTATTCATAGAGATGGAGAAGATGAAATTTGAAGGGAAGCAAGGTTATAAGAATGCCCAAAGTGCTGAAAACAGAGGCAACTTCAGAAGAACAAATAATACCCCTCAAATGCTCCCAAGAGAACCTTGAAGTAGAGACAAAGATGATCAGAAGATCCAAGCCCCTCTCCAAAATAATCTCATTGCTGATGAGGAAGGAGAGGAATAAGAGCTCAACCCATAAATCCACTGTCTTGGAGACACCGCCTCTTTTCCTCATTTTACCCAATCCGCATATGAGGAATCTCTCATGGACCATCAACTGAATGAAATGAGCAAAGGAGAAAAGGCCATCGACAATCCAAACATATATAATCTTAGGTCCAAGAAAAAATAAGGAAAACTTGATTTTCTTGAGGAGCCTGCCGTAGCAGAGAGGCCCGCTAAAGATGTAGAAGATAGGGACAGAGGTAAGAAATTTCAAAAACCCTCTTTAGTGGCCAAAATTCTTGTTCCAGAAGTAAAATAAATCCTAAATCCCACATCCCCTTTTAATTTCAATCATGAAATTTAGAAAATTAGGATCCCTGTACTGCTGTCAAAGTTAGTCAAGTACAAAGATTTCAAAAGGAGCCTCTCTAAGTTGTTCCTACCCAAACCCACAAATCATCCCATAGACTCAATCGGTTTGCAAGATGAAAAGCCAAAAATCATCTTAGGTCCAATGGTAGAAGATAGAGATGGTTCATACCTGATTGACCATACATGAAAAGGTGTTGCATAACTGCTTGATGGAATCGGGGGAATCTCATAACTTCATGCCAAAAACTGTCATGGAAGAACATGTATTAGAAATCAAAAAATCTTATCATGATTTGTACTCTTTTGATTCAAGGAGGGTGCACTGTCTTTGGGTTATCAAAGACCTAGTTGTGACCTTGTTTCAGCTGCCTAAGAAAAGTGTGGTCATAGAAATTTTAGTGGTTGATATTCCCCCCAACTTTGGCATGCTTTTTTCGATATATTGGATAAAAATACTTGGGGTAACCTTTCAAATGGACCTCACATATTCCACTATTCCAATGTTTGGGGGGGAACATAGAAGACTTTACAGGGAAGTCCAACTGGCCTACTTTATTAGTGATGAAGCATACCCCACAAACAATCCTATTTTTTCACTTGACACTGATTTGGGGTCTAGTTTATTGCAGCTCACTGATTCTCTCGAACCACCTCTAAAACTCAGAAAACAATCCACTACTTTTCTTGAAGTATTCCCTTCCATTATCCCTGTCTGGAAAATGTTTTTTGATGGAGCCTCATCTAGGGTGAGTGTTGGTGCTAGATTAGCCCTTATTTATCCCACTCAAGAGACCACACCTCTGTCCTACAAATTAGAATTTGAAGCTACCAATATTGTGGCCAAATATGAAGCCCTTGTTCTAGGTTTGAGGGATGCAAAATACATGGGGATTAAATAGATATCTATGTTTGGGGATGCTGAATTGGTTGTTAATCAAGTCAGGAATGTCTACCAAGAAAAACATCCTAGACTCAAATCTTATAGAAATGAAGTGTGGGATTTAATTGATAGTTTTTTCTTATCTTTTAACATTTCATTCATCCCAATATAGGAGAATATAGTGACTGACTCTTTGGCTGTTTCAACAAGCAATTTCAAAGTCCCTCAGCCACCTAAATTCAAGTATGACATAGACGTAAAATATAGACCCTCTATACCTGGCAATGTCAAGAATTGGAAGTTATTTGAGGATGATCTTGAGATCAAGAGGTTCTTGGAGACTGTTGATGAATATTATGCAACATCCTCATACAATTGTTTCTCAATCAATTCCAATGTAATGCTAAAAATTTCAGAAATACCTTCTAATATCCAAACCAATCACTAAAATATTCCTTTTTGCTTAAATGTGAATGATAATCAGATGTAAAACTTCTAATGTCAATTGGACTTCAGGATTAAACAATTAGAATAAACCTCACACAAACATAAAAATACACTCTCGTTGTGAATAAACAAGAAGGACAAAGATAACCAAATTTGCAAACAAGAACAAAAAACCTCAAACAAAAGAGAAATTTTGGAAAACTGACCTCAAAGATCAAATAGAAAGGTTCACAGACCTTTGTATTTCCTCAAAAAATCTTTCACTCAGTCAGATAAACACGAATAAAACAATAAGTTAACTCTAGGTCAGCAAAGACAAAGAGTGACTTCAAGGAAAGGAAAGAAAATGTCAAATTTTCAAACAAAAGAAGATCAATCCTTATAAAATAGGGTGTTGAATGCCAATACCAAGATGAACTGAGAGTATGATACTCTGAGAAAGTGCAAAAAACCAAAACTGAACTCAGAAATTGAAAACCTAGAGAATTTTTCACAGAAAATGGGGTAGCACTCTGGTGTAAGGGGCACCAGAGCATTCCAACGCTCTGTGTAAGAACACCAGGGAGTGTTGGTGCTCTGATAGCAAGGGCAGGGGAGCGCTCTCCTTCAAAAGTTCATAAAAATGCCAAAAACTCAAAAAATCAAGCAGACTCAAAAAATCAGGGTGATCATGATGAAATAAAGAGGCAATCAAACAAATATAAGAATCAAATACAGTATGGAGAAGGTCAAATGAGTGGGCAAAGGGCCAAAACAAGATCTAGGAATGGAAACAAAAACCAGAACTCCTCCCTAGTGGAGGCGCCAATTTCTGTTACAAGTGAATCCCCCTACGAACAAGTGGATTCCCTCTTGGTCTCTAGACTCCTAAGGACAAGACAAAAAATTTCTTAACATGGACACTGACATCCTTTTAGATATAATCAAGCTAATATATGAAGGAGAAGAAGAAAGATATGTACCTTATTAACAACGTTTGTCCTTGCAAAGTCTAGGATGAGCTTCGATCTTGATCTCCCTGATGGGTCCTATAAAACAAACAAAGATACAATGGACTTCCTAATCTACTGATATTGGCTCAAATATAGATCCATATACTACAGACAAAATCATGTGGAACAAACATCAGTTTGAAAGAAACAGGCCAAGCATTGATATCTTGATGAGAACAAGTGAAAGTACTTACAATCCTTTGATGAAGCTGCAACAAATTCTTCCAGTTCTCCTTGTCCAACCCCTTTGCTCAAGTAATATACACTGATTTCTTTGATGACATCTCACTTATGAGATCATAAGTGTTACATATCCAATATATTTTGTTCATACCACTTACAATATCATAATTTTGGTATCAATTTGTAGTCTCCATTGTACCTTTCACCATGAAAAGGAATCCTTATATAACCTTGGAGAGGCCCAACCACTTGAGATATATTTGGGATAAGTTGAGGATTCCTCTCCTTCAGTTGAGGAGCTTCCCTAGGATAATGTCTTGACCCAAGATTCAAACCCAACTACCTTTATATATTGAGGGGATTGTCCCCTGATTTCCTCCAACAAATCAAAAATTCGCTTAGAAAGGGTAGCGCTCCCCCAAAAGGGTGCACAGGGCACTCAAACACTCCCCCAAATAGGCCCAGGGAGTACTAGCACTCCCTGACAGTGGGTAGGGGAGCTCACCTCTCAAAAATCCATTTTTGAGTGGTTCTTTTAGTGGCAAAAGGCTTGTACTCCCTGTCAACTGATTTCTCTTCTTCAAAACTAGTCTTTGAGGTGTCTTAAGTGTCCTTATGATGTCATTAGGGGAACGACATAGGCAAGATGGAAGTATGATGTTTGTGACACTTGCAACACTTGTGGTCAAGATGCAACACTTGAGGACAAGATGGGACACTTACAACACTTGTAATGATGACACTTGCGACACTATTGAAGTGAGTAATTTTGAGGTGTAACAGATTGCCTCCCAAAGTACAAAGTTAGAAGACGATGATGAATGAAGTACTTTGTAGACTTTTTCAAGCAAGGGTATGGACGCAGAGAGGCTGGAAAAAGCTGCACACAACCATCAAACAAATATTATGATATGTTTCAAACCCAAGGCAGGCATACCTATGCTTGAGTGATAAGGACTTTTTAGGTATGGCCACCATAAAATACACCATGGATCCATAATTATATTGACAAAAAGGTATAGCCACTGAAGATACAATTTGGATCTATGCTCCTATAGCTTGAACTGATCGTAGCCACAAAGAATACAAAATGGATCTACGAGAGGACAAGACATAGCCATGACCAATACAAAGTGGATCTATGTAACAATATATGTGTGATAGTTCAAAAGGAATCCTTCACAACCTGGGCAAAGTATACATAAGAGTGAAAAGCTCAACCTAGGGTCTTCTTACCGATCCCGATGTAGTATGAATCTAACCATGTGAATATATGTCTTGATGTCGAACATGGCAGAAAACACTTGATTACCGGTCAATGAGGTAAATCGTTAATAAGTGAGAGGGAGATCACCATTGATGTCGATGATTCCCAAGGTACTTTAGTACATTCCAAAAAATGTGAATGGATGAGCTGAAGTTGAACATTCATTGAATCATTCGATCAGAGTTCAATGATGTAAACCTATTTTCGGATGTGAGGAGGCCTACCATTGAGGCATGCAAGTCCCAAATTACTACTGGTTTCTATGTCTAGTTCCCAGATAATGTGTTGAAGTCGACAGGAATAGACTCATCGAAGGAGAGCCTTGATGTATCCCACATCAATGACACGAAACTGACACAGAGATGTAATTGGTAGATCAAATGAACATGGAGTGACACGGGTATTGAAATAGGATATTTCTGATGGTTGAATCTTGAGGCAGATACTTCCCTTGAACACTGAGGCACAACACCAAAAACTTGACATGGACCAAAACTTGATGATGCAGTGGATGTTGTGACTTTTGTCAAGTGACCCAAAGGAGTAAAATAAAATCAGAGGATTGGCTCAGTGCAAAGGTTCAACATATTAAAATGCGTGCAAAGACAAAATGCCATCTTCAAGGGTGACTGTAAGAGTTACTGGTAGTTTTCTCAAAAACTGCTTGGCTTGCTTCTTTCAATTTTTCCCCCATCCAGATAGACGAGTACCTATTTTTAATTTAACGAGATCGAGGAGGGTAACACATGATCAATATGAATCACCTTCGGTAAGTCCCTCTTTCTTTGTTTAGTGAACTGGAAGAAGTAAAGGGTTTGGTCTCGTATGGGCTCTTCAATGTATGATTGTTTAATGAGTCCAAAGAAGGTAAACTCAGTGGTTTTTCATATTTAGAGACTCTGAAAACAACTTAAAGATGACTCCGGTGTTTTCCTTTTTCATAATGTTAGTATATTGAGGCTGAAAAAGAGATAAATTATCACTTGAAAGATTCCCTTTCAAACCTTTTAATGAGTGGGAAAGGAAGCAAGATCACTTGGCAATCTTTTCATGTTTAGAGAGTCTGAAAAGAGCTTAAAGACAACTCCAAGGGGTTCCCTTTTCGTATATCCATGTGATTCTGAAAAAGTGATAAAAGTCTACTCAGTCACATTCTCATGTTTTTTCGATCATGAGAAAGAACAAAGACTAAGCTCGGTATGCCCCCATCTTGAAAGATAGTGGCTTAACTCGAGAATGATCATCAAAGGCTGGAGACATGCCCTCCAACCCTCAATTCATTCACCGACTTTGAGGTTGTCACCAATTTCTCTACTGGATGGAGAAAAAGGATAAGGGTGGATGAAATGAAGGTTCAAGAGAGGTGACTGTTTCATTTTTAACGAGCTTGACACAAGAAAAGAACTATGCTTAGGGTTCTGGGTTCAATCCCCATATTTATATTTCATTTTTTAAAGAGCTTGTTACAGAGAGGAAAAATATGCTCAAAGATTTTGTTTCATTTTTTAACGAGCTTTCTACAGAGAAGAAAAAATGGTTCTCGTGACCTCTTCTTCATTTTTTAATGAGCTTGCTATAGAGAAGAAAAAACTATGCTCGTGACCTCTGTTTCATTTTTTAATGATCTTGCTACAGAGAAGAGAAAAATATGCTCGTAAACTCTCCTTGATCATGGCTTCCAAGAGAAAAACGCTCTGGAAGGACACCATGTCAAGGGACAAAACTTGGTCATGGCTTCCAAGAGATATTCACTGGATGGAAGAAAATCATCCTAGAAGGAACACATGTCGATGTCTGGGACATGGTTAAAGAGATCAAGCTCCAATAACCCTACCTAAGAGATCACCATGTCAACTATCAGATCTAAATCATCGGACGTTGAAGGCATGGGAGATGATGGAAAATCAACATCAGGGAGGGATATAGAGTGCATATCTTCTCAAATTTCTTCATGAGGGGGAAGAAAAGAAGATTGATGATGGTTATCATCCTGAGGTAGCTTGTCAATGCTCAAAATTTTCATAATAGATTCATTAGAGGGGAAAATTGGGGAAATGTAGTTGATCACAGGTGAAAAGGAACTTAACCATGATGGCATTGAGTAATTGTCAGGTGCCAAACAATGTTGGTCATCTGAAGAGGGAGAAGCATATTGGATATCAACGTATGATGTTTCGTCTGGACTAAGTGGCATGGTGTCACCTAGTGCATCGAATTCCAAGGGACTAGGTACAATACAAGGGTCAGATGATTCCAAAGATTGATAAGCCATGGTCAGAATCATATCAATGGTGGAAATATGATGTGTAGTTAGTGGAAGTGGTGTAGGGAAGGTACCCATAAGGCTGGAATCTTTCAGCAAGCCAACACCAACGCTTTCATACATGATTTTGTGGTCTCCCAAGAAAGGAATATTTTTGGTAGCGGGAGTGCAAGCATCGGTTGTGCAGAAATCTAACTGATTGACAGTGACAATTTTTCCCAGATGAGGGAATTGTACACATTGAAACACCGATGAGGAAACAAAAATCATAGCATAAAACCAACTTCTTCCAAGTAATAATTTGTAATCAAGGGGAGCACCGACCACCTCAACATCAACAATGAAGGTTTTTCCACCCAATTGGATAGGCGGGGATTGTAAAAGCTCATGGGGATCAAAACCTCACCCATCAAATGTGCGTAACATCATTGGGGAATTTTTAAGTGTGGGTGATTTTAAAATTTTCCAACATACTAAAGACATGACACAAGTAGAGGCTCCCTCATCCAATATAGTTCAGTGAATTTGTTGATTGTGAACAACAACATCAATTTGGAAAGCAAGTTGGTGGGAGAGTCGAGATGTATAATTTCCCAGGTTAAACATGATATGGTTGGACGACTCAGGATCAACAATGCCAATAGAATCCAAGAGAATTCTACATTGACTAGGGCAGTGTTGTAGAACTTCTAATGTAGACATAGCACACTGTGCTTGATCCAAATCTTCAACAATGTTGTAGTTATCGGTGGGCATGTGAACTAGGATTAAAGGTAGATTTATGGATAGTTCTCTTAGGATGGCATAAGATAGAGTTGAATGTAGGTTTCTCAATCTAAAGTGGTATAGACGGAGGATTAATTGATGGAGGACTAACGAAGGATGGTGATGGATCCGATAAAGTACAGGTACCGTTAGTGAATTTTCCTTTGTTAGGGTTACCTAGTGTGTCATATGTATTAGAGAGAGTGGTCAAATTAATCCCATTAAACATATAAATATATGCACTTTTTGAGGCCTCATCATGAGGATGGATAGAACTGTCCCCGGGAGAGGGGGTTTGAGAAACCATGGATTTCTGCTGTGGAAAAAGGTTGAGTAAGCACATCAGGTTGTAAATTTCCCTAGAAAAGTTTGGCCACTTTATCACAATGTGGATAGTCTCGAGTGTAGTGATTGTCACCACAAATGATACACAAGAATTTTAGTTTCCATTGTGGCTTCTTTTCGATAGCAGGTGTTTGAGATTGATTTTTTGGTTGTTCATTGTTATTAGTATTTTTTGATTTATTTTTTTCCTTATTCTTACCTCCAGATTGTTGTGAAGGGGAAGATTGAATTGCATTCATCTCAGAGATCTGAGTTTGGTGGGAGGTAGAGAAGACTGTGGTCGAATAGGAAGTAGATTGAGTTTTGATGGAATCGATAACACCATCTGCATGAGATGAGGAGGACGACTTGGATGGATCGACATTAGATCGAGCAACATTCGGAAGAAAATCATACAAAGTACCAGATTGTGAATAAACCAAATCTAAGTACTGAGCTCGAGCAATGGTTTCTTCCTCAGTAACTGCGCCACCCATAGTGACATCAAGAGTGATCGGGGGTAAAAGTTATTTAGTAAACCACTCTGCCAATAATATGTCAGGAATGATTACTTTGATCATCCTTCATCGTCATCTCCACTCATGAATATGGTTAGAGATATGCACGGAGTCAGTTTGACAAAGGGAGGTCAAGAATTCGGTACCCATCTCGTAACGAATAGGTAGTTGAAAGTGCGTAAGGAAAGACATGGAAAGGGAGTTGAAATCATGAAAAGAAGCACGTGGTAGTTCAATATACCACTTTGTTGCTAAGCCCGTAAGTGTTCACTGGAAAAGACGCAAACGTATAGAATCATCTATGAGGGAGTTTGATGAACACCATAAATGGAAAGTCATCACATGGTTATTTGGATCTTATCCATATTTTCCATCAAATTTCGGAATATCAGGAGGAAGTTTAGCTGGAATAACTGGCCAAACCAGTGAATGAAAGATAGGATCATTGGTTAACCGAGACAAGTTTGGGATATCTAGAGTCGCAAGGAAAGATAGTTGTCAGTTAATTTGCTGATGATACTGGTGTGGCATAGGAACACTAGTAGGACCATAAACTGGGTTAGGTGGATAATTGTAACTAGTAGGTCCTCCTACATATGGTTGTTGTTTACTAGGATAAACAAGATTTGATGATGACTGAGAAACATTTGCATAACCTGGTGGGTTTTGAGCATTATGAGATGGGTGATTTTCTTTCCCATAAGGAGGATAAACATGTTTTCCTTGAGGAGGGTAAGAAGTAGATCCCGGAGGCGGATACACATTAGGGGGAGGATAAAAATTATCCCCTTAGGAAGGATAAGGTTGTTGTCCTTGAGGACTCCAGGTGGTGCTTGGAATGCCTAGATAAGGTTCTCCATAAGATGCTATGGAAGGAACAGGATTTGATACTCCTCCTTGTAGGTTATGATATCAGTGCGCCCCAACTTGGGGTTGGGTAAATGTGCCTCCTGAAGATACTCCCAAAGATTGTGAAGGGTTTCCAACAAGTGAAGGTTTCCCCCCTGCTAGTGATGGATTAACGACCGGGGTATGACTGAAAAAGGGAGGTTTCCCTCCTAGAAGAACATGAAAAGGGGGTTGTCCCCAGGGAGGGGTAGGCCTGCCATATGATGGTAGTCTTCCAGTAGGGATAGACCCGCTAGATGGTGGTTTCCCTCTAGTCAGTTGTATTTGGATGGAAAGGGTATCCATTCTCTTGTGCAAACATGTCCCAGCAGGATCATGCGGGACATGTGGGGTTGTAGAGTGAAAGTTTGTAAAAGTGGGGGTAGGGATCGAAATGCCTTGGGAATGAGTGGAGGTGATGAGTCTAACATTAGGATGGACTTGTGCTGACGTAACAATAGGGTTAATGACCTGGTCGATGGAGTGATTTGTATTTTGACCAGATGGCCCAGTTTCAACAGGCGGGTCATGAGGATTAAAGGGTTGTCGAAAGGATTCAAAATGCTCATAGAGATCGCGCCTTGGTGAAGTCCTCCATACAGAATGAGAAAGTGTGGGATTTGTATCAACTACAGTGGTAGGATGAACATGAGTCCTATATACATCACCAAAGGTTGGTTCTGTGGATCCCATATATGTTTCGGTAAAATCTCTCATAGGTAACTGTGGGACCTCTTCATCTATGAAGTTCCCAAGGGAGTCTAAATGAAACAAAAGTGGCTTGAGAGGGTTTTCCAACAAAAATGTAGTGCAAGGAGTGGGATTCTCAACCGTAACCAAAGTGCCTTCTTGATTGTCTAACGAAGGAGCAACAACACTCCCAACGTCAGATTGATTTTCTACCTCTCCATGATAGTTGTCTTCTGGAGGGTTAGGAGGTAAGGGTTGGTATCCTTCTGGAGGCAACCCTTGCATCCTACGTGATTGGGGAAGAACTTTATCATCTACAGGCTCAATTTTGGGGAATAAAAGTACACGCTGAAAATCTAGGGCCAACTAACAAAAAGAAACATCATACGCTAATAAAATCTAGGAATAAAAACCAAGAAAATAAAACTTCTCTCGATGATCGTACTAGTTGGTGACGAAATCCAACATCGCATGATCAAGTCAAGAAGGGGCTAGGATATGGTGGAACAGTTACAATGGCGACCTGCTCAACGAACTTTCACCTTGGTGCAAGCTTCCACACAGTAATTGTGGATTTACCCTCCAAGGAGCCCGAGTGATTTTGACCAATGTCTGTTCCAGGTATAGTGAGACTTCCTTTCACAGTCACCTCATGTAAGTGCCTAAATATTATGGCAACTAAGGACACCAAATCGCAGTCTCCCCATGGGTGGGTATAGTCGATAGTCTGATCCGAACGTATGGGCACGATAACAAGTCCGAAATCAACTCAAGAGGCTCCCACACATAATCGTGGGTATACCATCAAGTGACCCCCAATATATGATTCGACCACTACAAATAGTTGAACCATAGAGGGAGAATCTTCATAATTCTCTCGAATGAGACCTCGTGTGTAACCCCTGTGTGAAAGGGGGATCCCAGAAAGATGATACGACAATTGGATTTGACTATCCCTATATCAGGATGCTAATGTTTGTTTTTAAAACTTTGGAGAGTTGTACTCACAACCTAATCCAAAGTACTAGTCCTATTCTAATGTTGGTGGAAGATTCTAAAAACAAAAATGTTCTAGATAAATTTTAATTAGCGATGATTTTATGACTGTTCTTTACTCAAAGGGTGTATGACAATAAAAATGATGGTATTATGACTCAATTCCCCAAAAATGCACAAGAAAATGATAAGCAATCTTGACTTTCGATGAAGGCCTATTTAAGGGAAAGAGAGAAAGTTATTTTCACTATCAAAAACTAATATGCAACATCCTCATACAATTGTTTCTCAATCAATTCCAAAAGTAATGCTAAAAATTTCATAAATACCTTATAATATCCAAAGAAATCACTAAAATATGTCCTTTTTCTTATATGTGAATGATAATCAGATGTAAAACTTCTAATGTCAATCAGACTTTAGGATTAAACAATCAGAAGCAACCTCACAAAAACAAAAAAATACACTCTCTTTGTGAATAAACAAGAAGGACAAAGATAACCAAATTTGCAAACAAGAACAAAAAACCTCAAACAAAAGAGAAATGATGGAAAAATGACCTCAAAGATCAAATGGAAAGGTCCACAGACCTTTGGATTTCCTCACAAAAGCTTTCACTCAGTTAGATAAACAAGATTAAAACAACAAGTTAACTCTAAGTCAACAAAGACAAAGAGTGACTTCAAGGCAAGGAAAGAAAATGTCAAATTTCCAAACAAAAGAGGATCAATCCTTAGAAAACAGGGTGTTGAAGGCCAATACCAAGATGAACTAAGAGTATGAGACTCTGAGAAAGTGCAAAAAACAAAAACTGAACTCAAAAATTAAAAACCTAGAGAATTTTTCAAAGAAAAGGGGGTAGTGCTCTGGTGTAAGGGGCACCAGAGCGTTCCAATGATTTGTGTAATACCACCGGGAGTGTTGTTACTTTCATAACAAGGCAGGGGAGTGCTCTGCTTCAAAATTTTAGAAAAATGCCCCAAAACTCAAAAAATCAAGCAGACTTAGCAAATCAGGGTGATCATGATGAAATAAAGAGGCAATCAAACAAATCTAAGAATCAAATACAGTATGGATAAGGTCAAATGAGTGGGTAAAGGGACAAAACAATATCTGGGAATGGAAACAAAAATCAGAGCTCCTCCCCAGTGGAGTCGCCAATTTCTGTTACAGGTGAATCCCCCTGCGAATAAGTGGATTCCCTCTTGGTCTCTAGACTCCTAAGGCCAAGACAGAAAAGTGCTTAACATGGACACTAACATCCTTTTAGATATAATAAAGATAATATATGAAGGATAGGAAGAAATATATGTACCTTATAAATGACATTTGTCCTTGCAAAGTTCAGGCTGAGCTTCGATCCTGAGCTCCCTAATGGGCCCTGTAGAACAAACAAAGATATAATGGAATTCCTAATCTACTGAGATTATCTCAAATATAGATCCATCTACTGTAGACAAACTCATGTGGAGAAAACATCAGTTTGAAAGAAACAGGCCAAGCATTGATATATTAATAAGAAAAAGTGAAAGTACTTACAATCCTTTGATGAAGGTGCAACAACTTCTTCCAGTTCTCCTTGTCCAACCCCTTTCCTCAAGTAATCTACACTGATTTCTTTGAGGACATATCACTTATGATATCATAAGTGTAACATATCCAATCTCTTATGTTCATACCACTTACATGATCATAAGTTTGGTATCAATCTCTAGTCTCCACTGTACCTTTCACCATGAGAAGGCCTCCTTATATAACCTTGGAGAGGCCCAACCACTTGAGAGATATTTGGGATAAGTTGAGGATTCCTCTCCTTCATTTGAGGATATTCCCTAAGATCATGCCTTGACCCAAGATTCAAACCTAACTACCTTTAGATATTGAGGGGATTGTCCCTTGATTTCCTCCAACAAACCAAAAATTTTCTCAGAAAGGGTAGAGCTCCCCCAAAAGGTGCATAGAGTGCTCAAACACTCCCCCAAAGAGCCCTGGGGAGTGCTATCACTCCCTGACAATGGGTAGGGGAGGGCTCCTCTCCAAAATCTATTTTTGAGTGGTTCTCTCAGTGACAAAAGGCTTGTACTCCATGTCAACTGATTTCTCTTCTTCAAAACAAGTCTTTGAGGTGTCTTAAGTGTCCTTATAATGTTGTTAGGGGAACGACATATGTAAGATGATAGTATGATGTTTGTGACACTTGAAACACTTGTGGTCAAGATGCAACACTTCTGGACAATATGCAACACTTACAACACTTGTAATGACGACACTTGTGACACTATTGAAGTGAGTAATTTTGAGGTGTAACGGTCATCTATCTGGATGAAATTACAATTTTCTCCAGATATGATATAGAGCATCGTGATCATATGAAAAGGATTTTCTTGAAATGTAGGAAATTTGGCCTCTCCTTAAAACCCAAGAAATCATTGTTTTCTATGAAAGAGGGAAAATTACTGGGGCACATAGTATATGCTGATGGAGTCAGGATTTATCCCAGCAGGGTAGAAGAAATCCAAACCTTGTCATTCCTGAGATCCAGGAAAGAAGTCCAGTATTTCTTAGGGAAAATTAATTTTCTAAGGAGGTTTGTTTCCAACTTTTTTGAAATGGTAAATCTTATAAGAATCATGTTGAGGAAAGGAAATGAGGTGAAGTGGACCGATGAATCTCGAAGTTCCTTTGATCAAATAAAAAAGGCCTTGACTGAAGCACCTGTGATTATCAACCCTGATTATTCAAGGGATTTCTTCATTTTTCTCATTTGCTTCATTTGACACAGTGGCGGTCGTTTTATTGCAGAAGAATGCTGAAGGGTTGGAGCAGCCCATTTCATTTTTTAGCTGTGCGTTGAGAGATGCTGAAGTGAAATATGACATCATGGAAAAACAAGCCTATGCCTTGGTGAAATCTCTCAAATCTTTCAGAGTTTATGTTCTACACTCAAATATTATTGCATATGTTCCTTCAGCTTCTGTGAAGGAAATTCTCATCCAACTAGACATAGACAGAAAAAGAAGCAGGTGGATTTCCAAGATCCTTGAATTCGATCTAGAGATCAGGACCACCAAATTGATCAAAGGTTAAGGTTTAGCCAAGTTGTTGGATGAGGATAATTGGAAATATTTGGGGGTAAATTTCATCAACACTTGCTCAAAAAATCAGCAGTCTTTGCTATTTGAAGCTAGTTCTCAAGCCAACCCTCCATTAGCAGGATGTCCATGGTACAAGGACCTTAGACACTTCTTATATAATTTACATCCCACTGATGACATGTAAAGGAGCAAGGCCCAAGATTTAAAACTCAAATCAATTAAATATTGCCTCATCGATCAAGTCCTATATTGGAAAGATCCCTTGGGAATTCTCTTAAGATGTTTAGACCCACAGGAAGAACAAAATATTATCTCTAACTTCCATGGTAGTCTATGTGGGGGGCATCACTTCTAGAGAACAACAACTTACAAAATTCTTAGGGCTGGATATTTCTGGCCTACTTTGTTCATTGATGTCTATGCAAAAGTTAGGGCCTATATCAAGTGTCAGAAATTATCAGGAAAGCAACAACTAAAGTCCCTATCATTAAAGGTTGTAGTTGCTTCAGGGCCATTCCAACAATGGGGCCTAGAATTCATTGGGGAAGTTCATCCTGCCTCAAGTGGTCAAAAAAGATGGATCTTGACTGCCACATATTATTTTACCAAGTGGATAGAAGCTATTCCCATAAGGAGTGCTTCCCATAAAGTGATCATTGGTTTTCTGGAGGACATTATAGTAAGGTTTGGTTGTCCTAGGATAATTGTCACTGACAATGCTGCATCTTTCAAGGCTGAACCATTGATCTGGTTTTGTGAGCATCTCAGAATCAAATTGATTCATTCTACCCCATACTACCCCTAGGGAAATGGACTGGCAGAGCCTTCTAACAAAAGCCTCATCAAAATAATTAAAATACTGTTAGAGGATAATAAAAAAGAATGGGACTCAAAGCTCAAATTTTCTCCGTGGGATGATAGAGTGACAAAAAAAGAGTCTCTGGGCATCTCTCCTTTTCAACTTATGTATGGTACTGAAGCAGTTCTCCCTTATTATCTCACCTTGCCTGTTGCAAAATTATTCCAATATTACCAAGGTGAGCCTAATGACATGATTAGAAGGATTCTGCAGCTGGTTGAAACGCAAAGGGAACAACTTCTGAACAGAGCGCATGGCCATCAACATAAGATCAAGTAGGATTTTGACAGAAAGGTGAGAAAAGAAAATTTCTACCTGGGAGATCTGGTATTAAAATGGGATGCTCCTAAGAAGGACAAAGGAAAACACAGTAAATTTGTGGCCTTATGGATAAGACCTTTCAAAATATCTGAGATATTTCCTAATAATACTTACAGATTACAGAAATTGGAATGTGATGAAGTTTTTAGTGGCCCAGTAAATGGGCATTTTATGAAGAAGTTATTTAATTGAGACACGAGTGGCTCCCATGTCTTTGTAAATATTGCTTTCTTTGATTTCAGTTTTAATAAGTGACTCCATAACCCAAGAGTAAGGCATTGAAGCTTCAAAAGAGTTCTTGGCATCTCACAAGGAGAAATCCATCCCCCATGAAGCCTAATGTTATCACATTAATTTGTAAATGGGGGTGCTTTCCTTAAGAGATTGACCCCTTAGAAAAAGAATGGAAAGAAGTGGGCTAAAACCCACAAAATCCTTCTTATCCTAATTCTTGGGGACTGGGTGCATCATGCTAAGAAGCGTGTAGATCCGAGTGGCTGAGATCCACGTGCCCAGATATACGGCGCATGATCCATATCGGACCCCCCCGACGTTCTGATGTTAATGGGGGGGGGTTTGATATGGTGGTTTTCAAATGC
>JZKD02S0385931.1:222425-242098 GCA_000966675.3 Picea glauca
CATAAAGCAAGCTTAAGCATGCGACCAATAGCTAAGATATCCTCTACAAAGTCCAACCGAAAGAACGGTTTTACTTTGGGAGTTAACACCAGGTGCATTTGAAATTGGGTACCAGACACAGAAAAAACAATCTGCACAAGGGAGGAAGGAGATGAGTTATAAAGAAGAAAGCAAAGGCTGCACTGTGGAGTTTGAAGTCGAAGTAAAATAGAAAGTTCAGATTTGAAGTGACTCGGGATGAGTCACAGGTGAGTGTTGGGGGCCTGTTGGCCCTTGGTTATGGAAATAAATGAAGATCAAGGAATAGAAGCAAAATGTGAACTACGCGGAAGACACAGTGACTGTTACTGGGTCGAAGTGAGCAAAATAGCAGAAAATACAGAGTGAAGTAAGATGTAGCAAGTCATTGGATGAGGAGATCGAGGATGATAGATCAAAAAGGAAGAAGGATCGTGTACAACTCAGTAGGAGGAAAAATCCATCGTTGGATGCTTTGGATCACCGCACGAGAAGGAAGGAAAGACAGGTTGGCGAATCCCTGAAAACACGGGTCAAGTTGACCTAGGGTTTTAGACACCTAGGGTTTTGGTATCTAGGGTTTTGACACCTAGGTTTCAGCCTAAGGATGTCAGTGAGTGATTGTAATGTATAGAGGTCAAGAGGACCTGAGATGGGTTGTTGTCATTGTTGGTGTTGTAATCGTTGTTGTGTGATCGAGTGAGTAACATGGTGGGAGAGAGAAGTGTTGAGTACAAGAGCCTTCTGTATGGTAAGATATTCAGCTGGGTGCGAAGATCAACCCTGCAGCTGGGTGCACAGGGAGGGGAGAGATAAAGAGAAGAAGAAATAATATCTTCTAGCTAAGAGAACAAATAAGAACTATATGCTTCATCTTAATACATTATAAAGCACAATTCTGTGGACATATCCCTAGAGAGAGGGTGAACCACGCATATCTTGTGTCACATGTGTGATTGGTGTTTTGTTCTTTGTTATTGGTATACTGCTATTGCATTACCATGTTAGATCTGATAGATATATACTGTGTAGTAGATCCTAGGAAGATAAAGAATACTAGATTGTTGTGAGCTGATCACTTTGAACCCACTTTACATTCCTTCTAGTTGTATACATTTCTGTCCTACAACCCCCACATAGCTGCTTCGGGTGAGACTGCATATGCTTTGCAGGTGTTGCTGAAAGGGCGAGTAGCTAGGCCGTGTTGGTGCACTCTTGGAGATAAACCCTGGGTCTACCCCTGTGCCAAAATCATCCGAAGCTACAGAGGTAAGAAGCTAATCCTAGATGTCAGTGGTTTGGACACATGGCGTCAGATCTATCACTTTGGTGATAGGACACTTTGGGGAAATTGGAGAGTAAATTCCTAAAGTTTGTAAGTCTTGAAGGAAGGAATCAAATGGCATTATCGATAAATGGAGGGACATGTGGAGAGTGGATATTTACTCCGGAGGATTGACACTCCAAGAGAAAGAGAGTGGAGTAGAGTTGAGTGGAAGTCATCCAAAGTGGAAACAAAGGACATGTTTTAACTATCGATCAAGGTGAATCACTTTGGGGAAAAAGGTGTTGGGAACAATCGAAATTCGTGAAGTTGAAGTTTTGAAGTGACTCACAATCATTTGTTTTTGGAGAAGCATAGGCTATAGATTTCTGTCTAGGTCATTTCGTCAGTCTGGAGTTCAGGGAATTGAGAGTTACCTGCACTCGAAAAAACCAATGCTTGAAGTTGTGAAGGGGACTAACCGGAGGTATAGCCCATGGTCATAAGGAAACAGGTCCTAGAAGAGGAGCTAGTGCTCACCACTCGGTGCTACCAGGAGAGCAAGAGAAAGTGTGCATGGGGGAATCGAACCTATGTGGTTAACAAAAATGGGGCCTGTGTAAATTAATTTCAGGGTATAGAAGAGGTCTGAAGAGATGATTCATCTCAGTGAAGTGAAGATCCTTGAATGAGAGGTCCCACAACCCCTAGGAGAGAGGGGACCTGCATCAAGTGGTATCAGAGCCTCAAATTGTGATTTTTGTAAAAGAAGGAAGTATTCTAGTATCATCAAGTGGTATTAGAAACAAAAGTTTCTTTTTAAGATCTGTGTGGAGAAATCTCAGCACCATGCCACCTAAAATACGTGCAAAGCGTCCTATGGAAAACCCAACTGTGGAAAGGGAGATGAGAGAACTCCACACAAGATTAGATGCTATGGAGACAACACAAGGAAGAGTACCTGATGTTGGAGATGTTAGTGATGCAGAGAGAGAAGACATGTAAGTTGAAGGAGCTGCAGGAGAATATGCTGTAGAAGAGCGCTTACTGAAAGATGTTGTCAAATTCGGAGCCAAAGAAAAAACATAATTTGCAATGTACGCAGGCAACTTAGATGTTGAATAATTGTTGGATAGGATAAGAGCAATGAAAAAATAGTTCGACTATGAAGAAATTTATGATGAGAAGAAAGTAAAACATGATGTCACCAGATTGAAGGGACACACAACACTGTGGTGGGATGAACTACAGGATGACATAAGAAGAAAAGGAAAGCAAAAGATGAAGAACTGGGATAGAATGATAGCCAATATGAAGGATAAATTCATACCCAAAGACTATCAGATAAATCTGTTCAGGAAATTACAAAACCTAAGACAAAAATGACAGACAGTAAGAGAATACACCGATGAATTTTATAACTTTAACATCAGGGTTAGACAGAGAGAAAAAGATGATGAGAAGGTTACCAGGTATATAAATGGCCTGATATATGAAATCTAGGATGAAATCAACATGATAATGATGAGGCCAATGGAGGATGCTTATCAGATTGCGTTGAAGGAAGAGGAGAAATTGTCTAAAAAACAGAGCCAACAAAGAAGAGGAAGAAGTATAAACAGAGGTAAGATAATTTCCCATTTCAAGTCACATAAGCCCAAGGTTGAGACTGTAAAACCACACAGTCACTTAGAGGAGGAATTTCTCGAGGGAAACAGTATGGTGGAAGAAATGCTTTTGCTCGAGGAAGAGGAAGAGGCATAGGAGGAGAGGTGAAGTGTTACACCTATGGAAAAATAGGACACATGTCTTGGGAATGCCCCGAGAGAAATAAAGAAAGAGGAGGTGAAGAACACATTTTGAAAGTGTAGAGGCGGAATGTTGAGGAAGAAGGTGCAACAGATGGGAGGTATTTGATGATGAAGAAGGTTCTCTGGAAGCCAGAGAAAGAAGTGGAAAAACCAGTGCAGAGGAACAGTTTGTTCAGAACTTCTTTCAAGACTAAAGATTGTGTATGCAAGGTGATAATTGACAGTGGGAGCACTAATAACTTGGTATCCATAGAAATGGTGGAGAAATTGGATTTGGAGACGACTACACATCCGAGTTCGTATAGTGTCTCGGGGTTGTAGAAAGGACACCAGGTAATGGTAACTAAACAATGACTAGTTGAATTTAAGATAGGAGGATATAGATATGAGATTTTGTGTGATGAGATTCACATGGATGTATGTCATATATTGTTGGGGAGACCATGGCATTTTGACAGAAATGTCTTTCATGATGGGAGGAAAAATACTTATACCCTGGAGAAAAATGGTAGGACACACATGATACTACCAATAGAGGAAAAGAAAGTGAAGGAAGAAGCCATCACAAGTATACTTCTCATGAGTGGGAAGGAAATCCTAAGTGAATTCAAGAAGGAACAAGAAATTCAATTTGTTGTGGTGAGGAATCCCAGATTTTTCCTTACAAGTACTTCTATGGATGATCCACCTGAAGAATTTTAGGAGCTGTGATCCAGATTTTATGAGTAGAATGAAATGAATACAGATTATTAAAAGATGCTTAACATAGAATAAAAATGATACAATAAAAATGGTTTTCTATTCAATAAGGAAATAAGCTAAAAATGTAAAATGCAGTGGAAAACAAGCTTGTTGGAATGGTGATAGCTTATCTCTGAGAAGAGATTTGACGACTATGCTCATTCACAAGAATATCATTACAGTGAGGCTCTGAAGGCACTTTTTACAATAAACCAGAATGTCACAAACGATATACATCAAAAAAACCTAACCCTAGGAGATGAAGCACCAAAATTCATGTGTGCTCTGTTTGGGTAAGTTAGTACATCAACTTCCTAAGGTCATAACTTTTGCATATGATCTCCATTTGGGACGCACGATAGCTCATTGGAAAAGTATCATCGAGGAGATTCATTTTGGGGGATTAATTACAGCCCTAGGATATCATTGAGAAGCTCGATCCTGAAAAACCTTCATTTAGGCCCTCAAAATGGCCCCGGAAGTTAAAAACTGCTAAAAATAGTAAATTACCAAAATTGCCAGAAAATTATTTTGTGCCATTTGGAAAAGGTGGGTGGCCATCGATATCCACCTAGATCAATATGTTAGAGAATTTTACTGAAATAGTAATGAATGAGTTACCTCGCTCATTTCCACCCATCAGGAGTATCAACCATCATATTGATCTAATAACAGCAACAGGTCTGACGAACAAAGCAGTGTACAGATTGACACCTCAAGAGAATGAGGAGGTAAAGAAGCAAGTCTAGGATTTGATGGACAAAGGTTTAGTAAGAAAAATCTTGAGTCTATACACAGTACCAATTGTCTTGAGTCCGAAAAAATATGGAGGATGGAGAATGTGTACAGACTCAAGAGCCATAAAATAAATCACCATCAAGTATATATTTCATTTGCCAATGATGGATGACTTAATGGAATGTTTGAGCAGAGAAATTTTTTTTTCAAAAATAGACCTGAAAAGTGGATATCACCAGATAAGGATGAGAGAAGGTGATGAGTGGAAAATAACCTTCAAAATGAACAAAGGGTTGTATGAGTGGCTTGTTATGTCATTTGGCTTGACAAATGCCCCAAGTACTTTTATGAGATTGATGAATGAGGTATTGAAAGATTTTATTGGTAAGTTTGTGATTGTGTATCTGGATGATATATTAGTCTTCAGTAAAAATGAAGAAGAGCATTTGAGGCACTTAACATTAGTAATGAGAGTATTGTAATGGGAGAAGTTGTTGATAAACCTAAAGAAATATTCTTTTATGAAGAAATAAATCATTTACTTGGGTTTTGTAATATCTTAAAATTAATTAAATATGGATCCAAAGAAGGCAAGAGAAATCAGAGAATGGCCATTTCCAAGGAGCATATTCGAGGTGAGAAGCTTCCATGGATTAGCAAGTTTCTATTCGAAGTTCATTAGAAATTTCAGTGGTATTTCATGGGCACCAATATTAGATACAATGAATAAGAGACACAATTCCTTTAAGTGGATAGAAGAAGATGAGAAAAGTTTCAATATATTAAAGGAGAAGATAATGGTGGGAAATATGGCTGAAGGATAGCCACGTTAAAGACTGGGTGTAGGCCAAGGAAAGGGGGAATGTTGAGCTCATAAGCATTTTCACCCACAACTTTGGTGATGGTGTATAAACCATAATGGAGTGAGCCAAGATTTTGATGGGGCCCTGTAAGGCGTTATTTCTACAAGTGAAACCAAACATTTTCACCCACCTGAAACATATGTGGCACTTGATGTTGATCATGGCACTTCTTGTACTTGGAATTAGACTTCTATAAAATATCTTGAACCTTTTGGCGAATGTGTTGGATCCGCTCAATGAACTAGGTGGATTTTTTATCTTTTGGTGGAGGAGGGGACGAATCGACCGAGGTGGTCGCCAAGGGTAGTGCAATATCTATGGGGCCCAATGGATGGAATCCAAACCCCACCAGAAAGGTTCTATGGCTAGTTTATCTATGTAAGGATCAATTGTAGCTATGATGGACATATGGAAGACTCTCATCTTATGTAGAGGTATTTTTTTAATTGTACATGTGTAGGATATGTACGATCATTCTATTTCCAACATCATTTTGGCCATCTGTCTGGGGGTGGAAGGCAGTGGATTTGGTGAGCTTGGTATCCAATAGTGACTAGAGGCTCAACTAGAATGTGTTGAGGAACTGATTGTCACAGTCTGAGATAATGGTTTTTGGGATCCAAAAATGTACCCATACTCGTTCACAGAAGAGCTTAGCAGTGGATTCTGTTTTGATGTTCTTCTTCTAGGCGGCTAGAATCACCATCTTGGAAAAGTGATTAACAACCACAAAAACATAGTCATTTACCCTCTTGGTGGATGGGAGGCCCGACATGTAGTCCATTGAGATGGATTCCCACAACCTGTCAGGAGTAGGAAGAGGGGTGTATAGGCCTTTTTTCTTTGTGGTTAGTTTGGTAATAATGTAGGCGGTGTAGGTCTTGATATACTTTTCGACATCCTGTCAAAGTTTCAACCAATAAAAATATTTCTACAGTACTTCCACTATCGATTCGATGCCAAAGTGTCCTACCACTCGACTGTAGTGAGATTCTCAAATTATCTTCGTGCTCTAGCTTTATGAAATGAAGATATGGCCCATACAGCACAACAACCCATCCTGAATATGGAAATTAATGACCATTGAATTGGTACCCAACATTTGGTAGGTGGTGGAGAAGTCAGGGTCCATCTCATAGATGTGGGGCCATCAGGAGGTCTCATGGCCACAAGAGTCTAGCACCATGGTGAGTGTCGTGACTAAAGGTCGACTGAGGAAAACAACAACTCGGTTGGTACTTCCTATTTTATACTTGATGTTGAGTTGGAATTGTTGTAAGTATGTGGACCACTTCTGATGGCGGTCATTCTGCAATTTTCCTTGGGTTTGCATGAAATTTAGTGGCTTGTGATCAGTGTGGATGATTGTCTCCTTCCCAAGAATGTAATATATCCACTGGGGGTAGGCTTGCACAATGGAGTACATTTATTTATCATAAGTAGGGTACTTACAGGAAACATATGATAGCATCTCACTATGATATGCCACAGGGTGGCCGTGTTGAGTGAGAATGATGCCTACAACATAGTCTGAAGCATCTGTCTCGATCTCAAAGGGATGTTGTAGGTCCGATAATGAAATTACTGGGGATAAACACAAACGATTCTTCAATACCTCGGAGGCTTGTTGTTGGGATAGGCCCCACAAAATGTTTTCCTTACCGCCACCCTTGGTTACTTGGTTGAGGGCCCATCCCAACACAAACTTGCTATAGAAATTGGTGAGGCCCAAGAAGCTTCAAATTTCAATGAGTGTGGTTGGGGATGGATAGTCACAAATGACCTAGATCTTGGTTGGATCCACATGCAAACCATGCTGATCAATGATGTATCCTAAGTAATGGACCATGTCCATGCTGAAGGAGCATTTTTCCAATTTTGCATATATTTTGTGTTGTTGTAGGGTATGTAGAACCTACTAAATATGCTACAAGTGTTCTTCCCAAGCCTTGTTGTACATGATAATTTCACCCAGATACACCACTAAAACAGTATTGGTGAAAGTTCATAGGATATTTTCCATCATCCTCATAAACTTTGTTGGAGCATTTGTCAAACCAAAGGGCATGACCAACCATTAAAAAAGACCTTCTTTTGACTTGAAGGTAGTCTTCCATACATATGTATATTCTATTGGGACCTAGTGGTAGCCAGACTTCAGACAAATCTTACTGAAGCATTTGGCCCCCATGATTTGATCAAGGAGTTCATTGATTTAGGGAATCGGGTATGGGTTTCAGACTATGATTTTAGTCAGGGCCCAATAGTCAATGCAGATTTTCCATGTCCCGTATTTCTTATGCACCAACATGATTGGGCTCCCACAAGGCGATGAGATGGGATGGATGTGCCCCTTATGGAGAAGTTCTTGGATATTCCTCTTGATATCTTCATTTTATGACAGAGAGCGATGGTAGACTAACCCATTGGGTAGCGGTGCTCCTGGGATCATATCGATGGGATTCTTGACTAGGCAGTGTAGAGGTACCCCAGTAGGAGAAGAGAAGATATATGAGTATTATTCAACAACCTTATCCACTTGCTTCTGTTGTGTGAAGAGATCATCCGCAGAGGCCTTGGATGTGGTTTTGATCTTTCTCTCACTCTAAGAGTGAATCACGAAGAAGAAAAATTTCCCGGTCTAAGAGATGAACTTCCTACATTGCTTGGTAGAGATCAAGGAAATATCACTATGAGGGACTGCCTCGGGTATCCTGTACAATTTCCTGTTCAAATTAATAATAACACTACGAGGCCTAGACTCATATACAACATGAAGTTTCCATAAATACGGTTGTCCCATCAGAAAATTACAAAATTTGAGAGGAGAAAAATCACACAATACCTCGTCTTTGAAGGGCTTGATGCTGTACGACATTTGACACTATTGGTTGATGCGAAGATTGCTTCCTTGGCAGAGCCATCCAATGGTGTAGGGTTGTGGGTGCGCATTGTCAGCAGAGCCAACTGCTTCACAACTTCTTCTAAGATGAGGTTCTTTTGGATATCTCTATCAATGATGAAGTGAAGTGGGGTGCCTTTCACCCACATCCGTGAATGTAAGAGGCACTCACCTTCTTTTGGCTCAATTGGTTAACCAAGCTAGATCTTGGTGGTAGAAATAATGGCACTGGGTTTCATGTCAATGATCTGGCTTCTCCTTTCTGATTCTGACTTAGAGTCAGAACCCGCATCTGATTTAGAGGCTTTCACTTCGGCCACCATCGACTACTTTGAGCTTCAATCAACAGTGTTATGCCAATGGATATTATGGAAGTCGCACCATTTCCTGAGATCTTTCTTTGTCGTTTCGGTGTCCTTCTTTGCTTGCAGATTTTATTGGTTGTCTTGATACTGTACATATTTTCTTTTTCCTTTTTTATGTGAATTGAGGCCACCCTTTCCTGGATTTTGTTGTGAGCAGTTCCCAGGCCCAAATTGTCGTGTCTTTTGTTTGAGCTTCTGCTCGATTTTGACGACATATCGGTAGGCTGCACCAAAGGATGATATGTCCAAAAATTCCATTTTAGTCTATATGTATCTATGCATAGAACCACGATACTTTAGCAACAGATGTCACTCTGAATATTTGATACCCAAATTGGTGCGCAAGGTATGGAAGATATTTTTGAACTCTGGCACTGCTTGCTTCCTTTCTTGCCGCAGTGTTGTCCATTTGGTATACAATTAGTCATAACTTCTGACAAGGTAGTATTGTTCCTTAATAGCATCCCTGAAGGATTCCTAGGTGGTTGTGTAAATATTGAGGGTTCCTCTATTTCCTTTTTCTCACGGGAAGTTTCCCACCAATATTTGACATGGGGAATGGCTTTGAGGAGCGTAAAGTAATTCTTTCTCTATTCAAAACGTTATGGATAGAAAAATACCCTTCTAGTAGATTCAACCACTTGTCTAAAACATTTGCATCTATATGACCTTCAAATATAGGAATATCTAATTTTATTTTTACCTTGAAGGGGATGACACCTTTTCTCGAGGACGATGCATCACCTGTTGGTAGCTTCCGAAGGATTTGCATGAAACTATCCATCATCTCATTCCTTCATTGCGTGACGGCTTCCTCAAGCATTATTTTGAAAGGATCTCCTGTCCCATCATATTTCTCTTCTCCTACCATGATAGGTCACTTGGGTGTGCGAGAGATTTTGTCCTCAAGAGAAACAATATCAAGACCCAATTCTTTGTACCTTAACCTCATTGGGGACATGCATTAAGATGATAAGGAGAAGCTTGATCTGATACCACTGATCTAGATTTTATTAGAAAAATGAAATGAATAAAAATTATTAAAATATAATTAAAATAGAATAACAAAGATACAGTAAAACTAGTTTTCTATTCAATAAGGAAATAAGATAAAACTGTAAAATGCAGCGGAGAAAAAGCTTGATGGAATGGTGGCAGCTTATCGCTGAGAAGAGATGTGATGATTGTGCTCATTCGCAATAATATCATTACAATGAGGCTCTGAAGGCATTTTTTACAATAAACTAGAAGGACACAAATCCTAGACATCCAAAAAACCTAACCCTAGGAGATGAAGTGCCAAAAGTCATGTGGGCCCCATTTGGGTAAGTTAGTACATCAACTTCCCGAGGTTGTAACTTTTGCATACTATTTTTATTTGGGGCGCACGATAGCTCATTGGAAAGGTATAATTGAGGCGATTAGTTTGGGGGATCAATTAGAGCCTTGCCTTTGTCTATAATTGATATATATATATCCCGAAAAACATTCATTTAGGCCCTCAAAAGTGGCCCCAAAAGTTAAAAACTGCTAAAAACAATAAATTACCAAAATTCCATAAAACTATTTTGAGCCATTTGGAAAATGTGGGTGGCCATTGATATCCACCTGGATCAAGTTGTTAGTGAATTTTTCTGACATAGTAGTGGATGAGTTACCTCGCTCATTGCCACCCATCAGGAGTATCAACCATCATATTGATCTAATACTAGGAGCGAGTCTGTCGAACAAAGAAACATACAGATTGACACCTCAAGAGAATGAGGAGGTAAAGAAACAAGTACATGATTTGATGATAAAGGTTTAGTCAGAGAAATATTGAGTCCATGCGCAGTACCAATTGTGTTGAGTCTGAAAAAAGATGGGGGGTGGAGAATGTGTATAGACTCAAGAGCCATACACAAAATCACCATGAGGTACATATTTCCTTTGAAAATGATGGATGACTTAATGGATTGTTTGAGCGGAGCAAATTATTTTTCAAAAATATACCTAAAAAGTGGATATCACCAGATAAGGATGAGAGAAGGTGATGAGTGGAAAAAATCCTTCAAACGAACGAAGGGTTGTATGAGTGGCTTGTTATGAAATTTGTCTTGAAAAATGCCCCAAGTACTTTTATGATATTGATGAATGAGGTATTGAAATATTTTATTGGTAAGTTTATGATTGTGTATCTGGATGATATATTAGTCTTCAGTAAAATTGAAGAAGAGCATTTGCGGCACTTAACATTAGTAATGAGAAGATTGCAGTGGGGGAAGTTGTTGATAAAACTGAAGAAATCCTCTTTTATGAAGATAGAACTCATTTACTTGGGTTTTATAATCTCTTCAAATGAATTGAATATAGATCCATAGAAGGTGAGATAAATCAGAGAATGGCCATCGCCAATGATCATATTCGAGGTGAGAAGCTTCCATGGATTAACAAGTTTCTATTGGAAGTTCATTATAAATTTCAGCGGTATTTGTGCAGAAATATTATATACGGTGAAGAAGAGACACAAGTATTTTAAGTGGACAGAAGAAGATGAGAAAAGTTTCAGGATATTAAAGGAGAAGATAACAAAACAACTGATTCTAGTCTTGCCAGATTTCAGGAAGACGTTTCAAGTGCGATGTGATCCTAGTGGAGTAGAAATTGGAGAACTCTTGAGCCAATACAATAAAACTATTGCATATTTCAGTGAGAAGCTAAATGAAACCAAGAGGAAGTACTCCACATATGATAAATAATTTTATGTAGTAATTCAAGCATTAAAGAAATGGAGGCACTACCTTGTTCCAAAAGAATTTTTTTGTATAGTGATAATTAGGATTTACAATCCAGAACGAGACAAGAGAAGTTAAATCAAAGACATGCTAAGTGGATAGAGGTTGTGCATAATTTCATTTTTTTCATTAAACATATTTCTTGTAATGCTAACAAAGTTGTTGATGCCTTGAGTAGGAGATGTCTGATTCTACAGAATTTCAAGTGAATAACTTGGGGTTTGAACGCCTTAAGGAGATGCATTGTGATGATCCATATTTAAAAAAGGGATATGAAGCATGTGAAAATCTTTTCCTTAGAGACATAATTTAGTGGACATAGTATTTGATTCAAGATGGAATGTTTTTGAAAGGTAGTCAGTTGTGCATACCAAAGTGCTCGATGAGAGATAATCTTCCAAAGGAAAAAGATAGTGGAGGTCTAGCTAGACATTTCGGCCATGACAAGAAATTTTAATAGTTGAACAGATCATAGTGTTGGCCATGTATGAGGGCAGAATTGAATAAATTTGTAAACAGATGTAAGATTTGCTAGTATGCAAAAGGAAGGTGACAAAACACTGGATTGTATCAACCATTTCCTATTCCATATAGGCCTTGGGATGAAATAAGCATGGATTTCATGTTGGGATTGCCAAGAACACAAAGGGGAAGTGATTCCATATTTGTTGTAGTTGATTGATTCTCAAATATGGAACACTTTATCCCATGCCAGAAAACTAGTGATGCAACACACATTGCAAATTTTCTTTTCAAGGAAGTTGTGAGACTTCATGGGTTTCCTAAGAGTATTGTCTCAAATAGGGACGCTAAATTTGTTGTTAATTTCTAGAGAAAATTGTGGAAGAAATTGGGGATGAGACTGTCCTTTAGTTGAACATATCACCCTCAAACAGATGGACAAACTGAGTTGGTAAATTGAAGTTTAGGAAATTTGTTGAGGAGTCTGATCACTGAACATCCTAGCCAATGGGATCAGATTCTGTTGCAATAAAAGTTTTCATACAATGACTCACCAAACAGGAGTAGAGGAAAGATTCCATTCCAGATAGTATATGGGATGAATCCAAGAGGAGTATCAGAGTTGAAAAATTTGGAGCAAGATGAATTCAGAAGCACTGGAGCAGAAGACTTCCATGGAGAAATGCAGAAGCTTCATAATCAGATCAAAGAGAAGTTGTAGAACAACATCAAATAATATAAATGCAGAGTTGATCAACATAGGAGAGAACATTGATTTGAAGTGGGAGATCAAGTTCTGGCACATATCAGGAAGGAAAGGTTCCCAAGGGAAACATATAACAAACTGAAGTTGAAGAAGATAGGACTGTGCAAGATTGTAAGTAAATTTGATGCCAATGCTTGTGAGATAGAGCTTCCAGAGGATGTGGAAATATCACCCATATTCAATATTTCATACATGTACCCTTACAGGGAACATGACACCAAAGGATCAAAAGATCAAAAAGAGATCTAGTGTGAGAAGCAAATTTATATAGCAGAAAATCCACAGATGGAAGAGATCATAGATCAAAGGATTGGTAAGAAGACCAGGAGAGAGACTTATTTTGAATATTTGGTAAAGAAGTGTTGACCCTTGGTTATTGAAGGAAGCAAAGATTCAGGAAAGAAAGTGAAGTACAAACTGTGTGGAAGGAACATTGATTGATATTGGGTCGAAGTGGTCAAAGAAGTAGAAAAGAAGGAGCAAAGTAAGGGAAAGATAGTCATTGAACGAGAAGATCGAGGATGACATATCAACAAGGAATATGGACCGTGGACAACTAAATAATAAAAATAATACGTGAACAAGTTCTCCAGAGCACATCGCAAAAAAGAAGGAAATACAGGCTGGAGAAGCCCAAAAAGTATGGGTCAAGTTGACCTAGGGTTTTAGACACCTAGACATTTGCCATGTAATGTATAAATAAAGGTATAGAGGACCTGGGATGGGTTCATTTTTGTTCATTCTGAGTTTGTAATTGTGGGTTAAGAGAGTGATTATTGTTCTGTGTGAGAGAAGAAGTGTGTTGTGAGAGGATTATTGTATTGTAATATCTTTATCTAGGTGTGAAGATCAACCCTTAAACTAGGTGCGCAGGGAAGGGAGAGAAGAAGAGATAAAGAGAGAGAGATTTGCAAGTTGAGTGTGCAGATAGAACTCTATGTTTCCATCTTAATATATCAAGAAACATAGTTATGTGGATGTATCCCTAGGGAGAGGGTGAACCACGTATATCTTGTTGTTATGTGTGATTGATGTTGTGTTATTGGCCGTCTTTTATATTGTTGATGCATTGTTGTGATAGATCTGAGATATACCATGTGAAGTAGCCTTAAGTTGGTAAAGAATAATTAGATTCTTGTTTGTTACTATTATGGGTCCACTTTGGATTTCCTCTGGTTGTATACACCTATATATTGCAACCCCCTATTGCTACTTCGGGTGAGATTGCATTTGCTTCGCAGGTGTTTCCGAAAGGACCAGTATTTTGGGCTTGTTGGTGCATTGTTATAGCTGAACCCTGGGTCTTCTTGAGGGAATGTCAAGGTGGTTTCCATCGAAGACAAATATTCAGAAGTGGATAGAAGAACAAGAAAAGGACTTTGCTGAGGCTCAGAACAAGAACCCTAGCCTTAGTACAAAGGATTGGTGGGGAAGGTATATCTTTACTGATATAAATGAGATTTTATTTGGGGGAATTCATAAGGAGCTATACAAGTGCTTAGTCATATTAGCAGATACCCAGTTTGAAATCAGATCTAGACCACCTGTGGTTTGGACATCGACGTTGATCAAGAAGGTAAAGAGCATTGATAACGCTATGTCAAGAGCAGTAGATCACTGATTTGATAGTACTATCAGAGGGTACATCACTGAGTTTGTTATTGATAAATTTGAGTCATATAGCCAAGCAGGGAGATATTTCTTTAAGGGACCTAGAGGAAACTTTTTACACTTTTTGAAGCTGAAGATCAAGATGCTATTGCATGAGAAGAACGTATTGAAGATACAGTAATTGGTCAGATTGAAAAATCTAATGTTCAAGAACTCAAACAACAACAACGACACAGAGGTTGGACACATGCACAATGGGAGAACCTTCAGAGAGTTTCCTCTGGTAAACCTGTTTGAGAAGAATCATGAACGACTAGCACAAGATGAAGGGTTCTACAATGGACAAGAATAAGAGTTGTTGAACGAGGAACATTCAGGGTCCATTGGGGTAGAGGAAGAGAAGACTGAAGAACCTCTCCGATAAGAGTCAAAAACATTAGTAACTGTGCTGACTATCGAAGTAAGTGTTATTACTCCTCATGTTGTCTTAGCAGCGTTAAGTAACCAGAGTAGTAAAAGTTATTAGAGCACTCAAAGCACTGTTACCAGCAGTTCAATCCATACTCAGTCAAGAAACCTAGGAAGATCTATGGTAGATGAAATGAGGCTACCTATATTTAGAGGAGATGTATCTAAAGATCCTGATCAAAATTGGTTTTTATGTGAAGGTGTATGGAGTATTAAGCAAATCAATGATGAATCTGTTAAGAGAGCTTGGTTTAGTACTACCTTGAGAGACCGTGCACTGAGTTCATACATGAATTTTGTTAAAGGAGTTGCACAACCTAAACCATTGAACGATATCAAGACTACATTGAGTGCATAATTCAAGAAACCCAAGTCAGAGTCACAGTGAATTATAGAACTGAAAGAAATCAAGCAGAGAGTAGATGAACCTGTTTGGGAGTTTGACCAGAGGTTTAAGACCTTGATAGGCCATTTGATTTTTCAGACTCCAGATAAGCAGAATAAGGAATGGTTCATTGCTTCCCTCTTACCACACATCAGAGTTCCTCTAATGCAACATAAGGTTTCTTCACAGGCTGACGCATTAGAGATCTCCATGAAACTAGAATCATCTTCTATGGGAGAATCCAACTCAGGTATGAGTCAATTTTTGAGTTAGCTAACTAGATTATCTCTACAGGTCGAAGATATGAAGAAAGACAAGGGAAAAGATAAAAGAGAAGACATCTACTGCATCATATGTAAATTAGAGGGCCATGATAAGGAGCACTTTCCTCTATTTCATGAGTACTTGACTTCTGGAGCTCTGAGCCCTTTGAAGAAGGTTACTCTACCTTGGTGCACGGTATGTAGAAATAGACATCACCCTGGTGAATGATATTACATGAAAAAATATGTTCAGACACCTACAAATATTTACTTCACATTCTGTAAATATATGGGGCATGACGAGAAGGACTGTAGGGATTATGAACTCTTAAATTAAATATCAAGAGATACATACTGGATTCAAGGAGAGATGTAGCAGGAAGGAAATAATACGCAATTTAACTCCCTAGGAAGAGGAAACTTCAACCCTCACGGTGGATTCAAAGGAAGAGGGTGAGGAGGAGGCATGGATCGAGGTCAAGGTCAGATCATTTGTTATAACTACATACAACCAAGATACTTGGAAAGGGACTTCCAGAACCCTTGTACCAATTGTATCTACTGCAACTCATTCGAACATGTTATTGAGGATTATCCAACACTGTTAGCTAAACTCCAGGGGAGATGAGGAAGAAACCAAGTACAAATAATATTAGAAGAACCTCATGGAGATGATCCTAGAGTTGATTTTATTACTAGAGGAGGCTCTATTACAGGAGAAGACAGAGTGACCCAAGGGAAGACTAAAAAAGAATCAAGGGTCAGAAGAGCTACAAAAAATACATGGTTGTTTGATCCAAGGAAATAAAAGCAGATGTTTGAAGAGGAAAGAAGAGAATTTGGAGGAGATCAAGCCTCATCCTCAAAGGCACAACCAAAAGTGAGAGAATGTGGGATGCCTCTAGAATTTGATCAGTCTGCATCACCAGGAGAAGGAAAAGAGGTAAGCAAGCTTGTCAGTTTCTTGTATACGTTCATTGATTTGATTAAGGATGAAAGAACCATACAATAAATAAAACACATGATCACACAGTATGAACCAGGGAAGGTATACCATATGCTAAATAAATTAGCACATCAAGTATCTAGAAAGAGAAGGACAAACAAGGAACTACACCTTAATGCACAGATTGGAGACTATGACATAGATTATGTGGTCCTCGACTTAGGGCTAGAAGTCAATGTTATGACGAAGTAGACCTGGGCACTGATGGGAAAAAAGTTGATTTACTCCCCTATCAGGCTCATGATGGATAATCAACAGGCAGTAATCCCCTTTGGAATACTAGAGCATGTCCCTGTGGACATCGACAGGGTAAGAACGTTTGCGGACTTTAAGGTAATTGAGATAGTTGATGATAGTTTTTCTTATCCCGCATTGTTAGGAATTGATTGGGCTTTCAATAATTCCATTATTGTTCAATTAAAGAAAAGAAGAATGACATTTGTGTTGGACAACTGAGAGGGAGGGTGAATTAGTTGTTACCGAGCTTAAACAATAATGCTTTTTTTTAAATCTTTACAATCCACTCAATGATGATCAAAATAATGCAGAGAGATAAACAAAGGCACATTCAACATTAGTCACACACATGTGATACACAGAGACAAATATTTCCTAAGGAAACCCATAAAGGGTAAAAACCTCTTTTTCTTTATATGATAAGTAATAGTGACATTCTTTACATTATCATACATATGAGAACCAACTCATAATGAGGCTACAACCTCTGTTTTGCAAGCTACTACTTGCTGAGAGCACCATCTCTCTGTTTTCTCTAGCACCCACTAGAAGGAAGCACCAACTCCCTGGTTTCTCTAGCACCAACTAAAAGGAAGCACCAACTCCCCGAGTGTTTCCAGCACCAACTGGATGGAAGCACCAAATTCCAATCATACAGGCACCAACCTATATAACAGAGAACAAGAGTTCTCCCTTGCACCACCCTGCCACCCTGGTTTCTCTGGCTGCAACCAGATGGAAGCTACAACTCCCTGTGTTCAAGCACCCACTTGAACCTATGAGGAAAACAATCCTCCCTAGCACCTCCCAACCACCCTGAAATATAAATCTTTGCTACTGAAACTTATTACAGTGATATGATTTTCAACAATGGCTTACCACACTCATCATTGTTCTACTGCATTTCGTTGCTCTGTCTGCTTCATTGCCTTTCTGCACACTTCACTTGTGCTATCTATTCTTCTACTTTTTATGCTCTGTGCACCATTTCCCTTTGATGCAACCTTCCTCTAGTGTGCATCTTTGCTCCTGCGCTCTACCTCCTTGCTCACACTTTAATTTTCCCCAGAACAACAACAACCACAACAAACTCCTACAACAACAACAACCCCTTCTCCTCTCTATACCGTGTATATATAGCTTCTGTGCATCTTGTGAATGCAATATTTTCCATTCTTCTGCATGTTGATACCGCGCCAATATCGTCCACATCTCAAGTGATCTACGTGATCATCATTGCAACTCTTCAACTTCTCTGGTAGTTCAGCCCCTGTGTCTATCATCACTAGGTGTTAAGCTGATGTAATGATCCCAAGCCAAATTCTTTCTTGGAATCACTAACTACTACTAATTTATTGAGTTATTAAGTGCATACAAGATTCATCAATACATGGAGATCACAACATATTCAAGATGTAGAAGCACAAGCAAAGATCTGACCTTTTTATTATGAGCAATGTAAGATCAATACAATAGATGGCCGATCTGGCATAAACCTCAGATGGTCATACAAGCAATAGATATGAGCTGCTACAAAATGCTCCCGCTAATACAAAATAATGCCTCCAAAGGATGAATAAGAAATGAAGATCAATACAAGCAGATCTGAATGCCAAAATCTCCAGCTGAAGAATGCCACGCCCCAATAGAAGGCTGAAACCCTCAATAACTCGGCCCTGCTGCCAAAAGTGTCCAATCACCCTAAGAAATATGCCAATTGATAGATCGGGTGATGCTAAGAATAACCCAGGTGCCTGAATCTCCAAGATCCCTCTCAATCTCCGTAGATCTGAATTTCCCATTGAATGGGGTGCCCCACTGGATGACTAAAACCCTAGTTGGTTCGGCCCTGATGAAGGTGGCCTCCAAATGATCTAAAACTCTCTAAGAATATAGATCAGGCGATGGTAAGAATAACCCAGGTGCCCAAATCTCCAAGCTCCCTCTCAATCTTCGTAGATTTGAATTTCCCACTGAATGGGGTGCCCCACTGGATGAATGAAACCCTAGCTGGTTCGGCCCTGATGAAGGAGGCCTCCAAATTCTTTGAAACTCTCCAAGAATATATATCAGGCTATGAGAATCCCATGGGAGAAGTTTTAGACTCAGATCTCAAGCAGATCTCCCTAGATCTGAATTTTACTGAATTACAGAACGTCCCCTATGGCTCCAAGATGTCCCAATCTGAAGACAGATGTAGAATGATGATAACCCTCTAGAAAATCCCTCAAACTGATGGCCCTGCTCCTTCTGAAGCACTAGATGGAGATGGGTTGAGACTAGAATGGTGTGGAGGAGTCTTTCATCCCTGAGACCAAGCTGTGGAACAAGGTGAGTGGATATTTCACCACTGAGTTGCTCACAAGGGTTTGTAAAGTAAACCCCCAAACTGAATGCTCAAGAGCAATAGAAAATGCTAATCCAAAACCAGAATGAGTAATAGGTGCACCCCATCTTCTTACTTATACTTTTCCTTCTAATTCTCTATTGAGTTAGGTTAACTCCCAGGGTTAATCTTCTATTCTTCTGTTGAGTTATCTTTTACTCCTTTACCCTTTTCCTTTCTTAAGTCAACTTAAAAATATAAATTTTAACTTCTTGACTTTCCCCCCTTCAGTGTGAGACTATGACCTAGTGGGGGTGCCCAAGCCACTGAGTCTCTTCATCATCTCTCTAAGAGGCGGGGGACATTACAGTCTCCTCTTCTTGAAATTTCTTGTCCTCAAGAAATTACAAACCTGCTTCTCTAACCACGTGCTCCTGCTCCCAAGTGGCATCCTCAATGGGTAAATCCTTCCACCTGATCAGATACTCCTTGATGCTTTAGTTTCATAGCCTCTTCTCTTGAACTTATAACACCTCCTCTAGAATCAAAAAAAGTTGTCCCTCCTCATCCATGGGAGGTAATGCCTCAATAGGCCTGACATGTTGACCGAGGGATTTCTTAAGGCATGAGACATGGAAGACGTTGTGAATTTTGCTACCCTGTGGAAGCTCCA
>JZKD02S0385931.1:260634-272014 GCA_000966675.3 Picea glauca
TGTGTTCAAGCACCCACTTGAACCTATGAGGACAATAGTCCTCCCTAGCACCTCCCAACCACCCTGAAATATAAATCTTTGCTACTGAAACTTATTACAGTGATATGATGTTCAAAAATGTCTTACCACACTCATCACTGTTCTGCTGCATTTCGTTGCTTTGTTTGCTTCATTGCCTTTCTGCACACTTCACTTGCTCTGTCTGTTCTTCTATTTTTTATGCTCTATGCACCATGTCCCTTTGATGCAACCTTCCTCTAGCGTGCATCTATGATCGTGCGCTCTGCCTCCTTTCTCACACTTGAATTTTCCCCAGGACAACAACAACCACAACAAACTCCTACAACAACAAAAACCCCTTGTCTTCTTTGTACCATGTATATATAGCTTCTGTGCATCTTGTGCATGCAATATTCGCCATTCTTCTGCATGCTGATACCGCACCAATCTCCTCCACATATCAAGTGCTCTGCGTGATCATCATCGCGACTCTTCAACTTCGCTGGAAGTTCATCCCCTGTGTCTATCATCACTAGGTGTTAAGTCGAGATTCCTTTTTCTCTCTGGCAGTTGAGACTCTTCATCTTCTCTGTTACAGTCCAACTCATCCTTTATGCTTTAGTTACGAGCTCAAACCCTCATCCATATGTCAATTTCCTCCACGAATCGTCTTCATTACACTGGCAGTTTCCATGTGACTCTTCAGCTCCTCTGGAAATCACACCGAAGTCTCTTCACGTCCTCTGGTAGAAACCATCAATGGTTACTAGCAGTTTCACTGTGTCATGCAACAGTAGCCCTCTGATCTTGTTCAAATTCACCTGCACCGTTGGATGGGATCTTGCATTCATTTCAGCATTTTGGTATTCAGAAATTCTATGCTGAGTGTCTTGACACTTCATTTCACGATCTCCGAAGTCCGGATACATAAATTTTTTGCACTAGCTCCTTCCCCAATATGACTATGGTCATAACCAAGTGCCTATGAAAAAATAACTATCACGATTTCTCATTTCGTGAATTTCAACACTATGTTCCATTGACCCCAAGTCAGCGAAATTTCGATCACTTGCCACATGTCCTGTGATTCGATGGTCCAGATGTGATCTTGATTCAATGGCTATGATTGAATCGCGATTTCACGATTTTGGCATTCTTGTTGCATTGGGTTCTTTGCCTCTCCATGTAGTGATTCGTGAAACTCTGATATGCAGTTATGTCAACAGTCCAGATCTTATCTCTATTCAATGGCTGTGATTAAATCGCAATTTCACCTATCACGAAATCAGCATTCTGTGTTGCATTGTTTACTTGCAACTCCATGTTGCGATCCCCGAAACTCCGATATGGAGTTAGATCAACGATCCAGATCTGAGCTTGATTCAACAGCTGCGATTAAATCACAATTTCGCATATCGCGAAATCGACATTCTTGTTGCATTGTTTCTTTGACATCTCCAACACGCGATCCTCGAAACTCCAACATGGAATGGAATCAATGATCTAGATCAAAGCTTGATCTGACGGCTCAGATTACATCGTGATTTTTCATATCGCGATATCGAGATTTCTGATGTTAATACTCTTTGACATGTCCAACTCACGATCCTCAAAACTCCAACACGGACTGGAATCAATGGTCCAGATTCAACCTTGATCTGACGGCTCAGATTAAATCGCGATTTCGCATATCGCGATATCAGGATTCCTTATGTTAAGAAACTTTGACATCTCCAACTCTCAATCCCTGAAACTTTGACATGGACTAGAAACAACGGTCCAGATCAAACCTTGATCTAACGGCTCAGATTAAGTCACGATTTTTCATATCGCGATTACGCCTGCTTCTCCTTGTACCTTAAAGGAAATGTGGGTTCTTCTTGATCCAACGACGGTCAGATCCTGTGCTCAGATCTAATGCCTGATATCTATCCTCCTCTTCAGCGTGCTCTTCTTGTCTATATTTAGATCTGACGGTCCTCATTCTGTCGGGAATTTTGGATGGGATCCAACGATCACCGACGCTTCTCCTCCATGCTTACACTGTTCCTATTTTTCGATCAATGGACACTCTGATCCTACCATCAATGACAAGCGCGATCCCTCTGCAGTGTCTTCCCAAACTACTTCTGATGCCCGTCTGTTACATTATTCCTATACTCATGCCATCTTCACTATTGTACTTTCCATAAATGACAAGCATATGCTACCTGTTAAACATTTGCCAAAAATTTGAAGGTGATGGCCTTAGGTTCATTGCACCTCTTTATCCTGATGAAGGTTTCATATACAAAAAACTCATCAGAGAAGAAGACCGCGCATATGAGCTAGAAAATATATATAAATTAACAACAATACAACATGATTAAATTAATCCTACAGAAGATGGGAATTTAATATGGATAAGTGACAACGCATGCTCATCGGACTCATAAGAATCACTAGAGAGATGAAAGAACAAAATGTATGAAGTTTCTATGTGGAGGTGTGCTATAATGACCAGGGAAGTTTGCTGGATTGGCACAAAAGTAAGTAATTTTCCCACATTTGATGGTTTAAATAATTTAAAAACTTTCTTATTGGAATTTGAAGAAATTGTTCTAGTACAATAGAGGTTGTTGGCACTGGATGAGGCCTTGAAAGTAATGCCAACGAGATGGTAGGGAATACACAAAAAAACCATTGTGGACTGGGTGCAATGTCACACTTTAATGAGAATGTGCTTTTTAGAACAAGTCAAAGGGTGAAAAGTTTGATACATGAGTCAAAGCTACCCAAAGGACCATTTGTGAAGTTGCAAGGAAGCCTGGAGCAACATTCCTCAAGAATAATGGGTGCATAAATTCATTAACACCTTGGACACAACACCTATTAATTGGTATCTGCAAGCAGAACTATGCCTCACCACTGCAGATTGGCACGGTATGACTCAGAAATTTGTAGATACATTTTTATTTGAAATTCAATATCCCGTGATGGATCAAGCTTTACAAGTGGTAAGACAAAAATTATTCAAGGAGGCAGGTAACCTCCCTGTTGAGCAAGAAGAGGATGAATGGACTGTAACTCTTCAGAAATTGCAAGGTTGTTACAATGCCAATGCTGATGAAGACGATGATCCTAGGAATGTGAACATCGCAGAGATGAAAGGATAGAGAGATATAGAAGGGCCAAGAGTCAAACTACCTTTCATCGGACAACCAATTAAAATCAAGAAAGTTAACATTGGAATAGAGAACGCACCTAAGATGGCCAATTTTGGAGATTGTTGGGATGATGCCACCATTGATAAGATCACACAACTACTACATGAATATCAGGACTTGTTTCTAACCAATTTTATCGACATGAAGGGAGTTAAAGGGCCCATGGGAGAAATTAACATCCCCTTGAAACCGGATGTAAGGCCAGTCAAGAAGAAACCCTACAGACTAAATCCTAAATATAAACATAAAATTAGGATTGAATTAGACATAATGTTGGAAGCAGGAATCATACAACCTATTGAAGAGTCGGAATGGATTATCCCTATGGTGGTCCAAGATAAGAAAATAGGAGAGATCAGAATCTGCGTAGACTTGAGGAAACTAAATGATGCATGTTTACATGATCCATTCCCTACACTGTTTATTGATGAAGTGTTATATAATGTGGGAGGAAAGGAAGTTTACTCCTTCACAGATGGCTTTTCAGGTTATCACCAGATCAGGGTTGCTAAGGAAGATCGTCATAAGACCACATTTTCAACAGAATGGGGTTCTTTCCAGTACACAGTGATGCCTTTTGGATTGAAGAATGCACCAACCATTTTTTTTAGGGTGGTGGTCGAATAATTCAAGGAGTTTATAAATAAAGTTTTGGAAGCATATTTCGATGATTGGATTGTTTTTAGCTTATTGACAAATCACATTGAATGCTTAAGACTAATGTTAGATAAGTGTAGGCAATGTTATATTTCCTTGAACCTAAATAACTATATCTTCTTTTCACCTTTTGGTGTGTTTCTAGGCCACATTGTGTGTAAGAAGGGGTTGCTGGTAGATCTTTCCAAGATTGCCATTATTATTGATCTACCTCCGCCTACTTCGGTTAGACAGCTATGCATTGTGTTGGGAAATACTGGATACTATAGAAAGTTCATCAAGGGCTATCCACAGATAACAACACCCATGGAAAATATTTTAAAGAAAGATTGTCATTTTCAATGGTCAGAGAAATGTCAGTAGAGCTTCAACACACTGAAACAAAAAATGGTTACTATGCATGTTCTGGTTTTCCTAGATTGGAGTAAGGAATTTCATGTGCATGTCGATGCGTCATCCATTTCCTTAGGAGCTGTGTTAGCACAACCATGAGATGGATATATTGACCACCTGTTAGCCTTTTCTATAAGGAATCTCTCTACAACTGAGATAAATTGCACTACCAGTGAGAGAGAAGGGTTAGCCATGGTGTACGGGCTGCAGAAGTTTTGACACTACTTGTTGGGAGGAAATTTTAAGATGTTCATTGATCACTCCGCGTTAAAATACTTAGTCAACAAGCCAATGTTGGCAGGAATAACATGCAGATGACCACTGCTATTCCAGGAATGTCATTTTGAGATTGTGGTCAAGCCAGGGAGAATGAACAAGGGACCTAATCACTTGTCTAGGTTAGAACATGGAGAGGAACCTACCGGTTTGGAGGATACACTACCAGATACACATTTGTTGGCCATCATAAAAGTTGATGATCCCTTCACTGTGATAGTCCAGTTCCTATCAACAAGAATGACACCTCACGAATATACAATCATTCATAAGAAACAACTGGTAGTTCATGCTTTAGATTTCTCACTTATAGTTGGATAGCGATACAAGATGGGACCTAATGAGATCTTGTGAAGATGTGTTATGGAGGCAGAAAGACCATTGAGTTTGGCAGAAACACATGAATTCATCGTAGGAGGACACTACGTAGGGAAAGAAACAACGCAGAAGGTTCTTAGAGCTAGCCTCTAGTGGCCTACTTTACATAAAGATGCTAAGGAATAATAGAAAGCCTTTGATGCATGCCAAATTATAGGGAAGCCTTCTAGAAGAGATGAGATGCCTTTAGCACCACAACTAACTTTACAGACATTTGAGAAATGGGCTATTGATTTTGTGGGGCCTATCAACCCACCAAGGAAGTGCACAGGAGCAAGATACATTATCACTGTGAAAAGGTATTTGACCAGATGGGCATAAGCATGAGAAGTTAAGGACTCTAGTGAAACTATATCTGCACGGTTCATATTTGATGATATCATAACCCAATTTGGATGCCTGAAGACCCTTATGAGTGATCAAGGTACACATTTTATTAATAAGACTATTGAAGCCTTGACTCTGGAATTTGTAGTCCACCACCAAAACAACACTCCATACCATCCACAAGCGAATGGGATAGTCGAAGCTTTTAATAAGATCTTGAAAACTGCACTGACAAAGATTTGTAGTGTGAACACGGATGATTTGGATTTGAGAGTACTGACAATATTATGGGCTTATAGAACCACTTGAAAGAAGATGACAATGAAGACTCCCTTTAAGTTGGTTTACGGTCTAGAAGCAGTGGTACCTATGGAATATCTGGTTCCTAGTTTGCGAATTGCAACATTTATAGATATGGATGACATAGGCACTATGCAAGACTAGCTTGCGCAGTTGGTGGAACTAGAGGAAGATAGGTTTGTTGCAGGATTTCATTAGCAGGTATAGAAGGAACAAGAGAAGGCATACCATGACATTCATGTCAAGAAGAAATCATTCAAGTGAGGAGATCTGGTATTGGTATATGACAACAAATTCATGAAGCATCCAAGGAAGTTCAGGACACATTGGCTTTGGCCGTATGAGGTTTCCTATGTTATAGAGGGAGGAGTTGCGTAGTTGAATAATTTGAAGGGAGAGTGGAAGGAAGGATTAGTGAATGGGAGTCGGTTGAAATTGTACTATGAAAACCAACCGCCTCACGACTCTTAGTAAAATCATAAGAGGAAGGGTCTAGGTACCAGGTGCAGTTGAAACTAGGTACCAGACACAGAAACGAAAGTCTGCATAAGGAAGGGAGAAACATAGAAGATATCTCAGGTTGCTCCGTGTAGTTTGAAGATGAAGTGAAACAGAAGGTTCAGACCTCCAGTGACTCGGGATGAGTCACATGTGAGTGTTTGGGGTTGTTGGCCCTTAGTTAGGGAAGGAAGTGATGATTCAGGAAATAAAGGCGAAGTAAAAACTACGCGGAAGGAACAGTGACTAATATTGGGTCGAAGTGATCAAATAAGAAGAAAAGGAGTGAAGTAAGGGAAATATAGCCATTGAACGAGAATATCGAGGTTGACAGATCAACAATGAATTTGGATCGTGGAAAACTCAACAAGTAGAAGAAGATGTCAACAAGTACTTCATAGGACATCGCGAAAAATAAGGAAAGATGGGTTGGCGAAGCCTAGAAAGTATGGGTCAAGTTGACCTAGGGTTTTAGACACCTAGGGTTTTGGATCTAGGGTTTTGACACCTAGAAGTTTGTCATATAATGTATAAATAAAGGTCTAGAGGACTTGTGATGGGTTTGTTGTTGTTTTTTCTGAGTTTTTCATTGTGGGTTAAGAGAGTGATTATTGTTGTGTGCGATAGAAGTAGTGTGTTGTGACAGGATTCTTGTATTGTAAGATCTTCAGCTGGGTGCAAAGATCAACCTTGCAACTAGGTGTGCAGGGAGGGGAGAGAAGAAGAGAGAAAGAGAGAGAGATCTGAAAGTTGAGTGCACAGATAGAACTATATGTTTCCATCTTAATATATCAAGAAACACAGTTCTGTGGATGTAGCCCTAGGGAGAGGGTGAAACACGTATATATTGTTGTTATGTGTGATTGATGTTGTGTTATTGGATGTTGGTTATACTGTTGATGCATTGTTGTGATAGATCTGAGATATACTGTGTGAAGTAGACTTACTTGGTAATGAATAATTAGATTGTTGTGTGCTATAATTTTGGGTCCACTTTGGATTTCCTCTGGTTGTAGACACTTGTGTCCTGCAACCCCCTATTGCTACCTTGGGTGAGACTTCATTTGCTTCATAGGAATTTCCAAAAGGGCCGGTAGTTAGGGATTGTTGGTGCACTGTTAGAGATGAACCCTGGGTTTTCCCCTGTGCCAACAAGTGGAAAGGACATCCAATAGAATATGTCAGTTGGGTAAATGAAGCAGATATTCAGAAGCATGGAAATTCAGTGCAGGAGCTCATGGATAGGATTCCATGAATTTTTGTCCAGAGGAGTATGATGTAGGAGCATTTCCATTAAAGAGCAAGTGGAAGAGAACTCAACACCCTAACGTGCATTTTGAAGTGTTTTTGGATTTTAAAGATGGAACGTCACGAAATATCTTGAAAATATTGTAATTAAAGAAGATCTTAAATGTTAAGAGGCTGAACCATCACGTCATATCGATGGAGATTGTATTTTATTTAATGTAGGTTATAATAGTACATATATGAAGCATTCACTCTTATCTTTCTGTAATGATAATTTAATGTAATAATCCTTAGTAGTTGAAAGATTTTAATTTGATAGGATTGCACTAAGGTAGTAGGAGGGGAAATCTCTATGAGCCCTTCTTGTATAGATATATGTTTTGTATGCCCAAATGAGGCTACTGAAGATTATCATAGATGTTATTGTTGAGTTGATGAAGCTTATCGAAATTGTACTAGTCCATGTACATATCATTTGAATGAATATAACAAAGAAGCGTTTACCCAAAAATGTTTGGTGTTGTTGTTACTGTGTCCATCTGAATGAATGGTAGGCTTTCTGTTTAATCACAATTATCTGTTATTACTTTTTCTTATGTTATGAATGCATTACATGGTTGAATGCATGAATCTGTAAGGATTACATAAGTTTGAATTGTTTCTCTTATACGATCTCATGCAAGGAGTGAATAGTGTCTATAAGGAGTGCGTTGACATAGTCTAGTTTGACTCAGAAGCTTAGGAGAGATAACATGAAGCTTTACTTGCAAGGAGTGCATAGTGTCCAAAAGGTGTGCGTTGACAGAGTCTATTTTGAGTCAGAATCTTAGGAGGGATAACGTGAAGCTTTGTTTTCCAAGATTGCAAAGGACCACGCAAGGTGTGCATAGGTAGAAACACACTCAACGTTATATTGTTCAGTAGGAACAATTGAGTCATGTAAGAACTATTGCAAGGAGTGCACAGTCACCCACAGAGGTTTTAGGTTGAGAGAAACTTGTTGTAAGGTGTGCACATGGTCCATTTTTGGCTAAGTGTCAGAGAAGGCATCTTGAAAAGGTGCAAGGAGTAAGTGTCAAAGAAACATCCAGGATAAGCTTAAAGTTTCTAGGAGGAACAAGCTCATAAGAGATAGTGGATGGAAATTCTTCAGTAGGGAGGATCTCACTAAAAATTTCAAAATCAACGAGCAAGATCCATTCAGAGGAATCAGGATCTTTCCAGACCATGAGATCTAGGAGAGTTGCACGGAGGATAGTATTAAAATCCTTCAGCACTTCATGTATTCAGATATTTTAAAGTGTTTAAGGAGAGGGATAATTTAAGACCCATAGTTACTAAGTAAATAGAGGTCATCGGTATCAAGGAAGATACGTGGAAGCAGATCAGAGATTTTGGGAGATAAAGCTCCGGAATATTTGGGTGGAGAAAAGAGAAATCTCCGCGAAGTTGTGAATTCTGAAGAGATATAGACCATGGGATCTAGAAGGAAACATGGTAGAGATCCGTGTACTTCGTAAGAAGAGCACTTCGAATAAAATTATGTGTGGAGGAACAAGAAATCTTGAACCTCGAAGTAGCGAAGTGAATCATAGCCATCGATCTGAGAGGGACATGTGTTGTCAGATCGTGGAATCTGGAAGTGTATGCTCCTTGGAAAAATCGAGGAAGTGAAGTCATTGAACAAAAGTCCTCTGAAGCTCCAAAGGTAAGAAGATAATCCTAGCCTTTAGTGGTTTGGACACGTGCTTCATATATATCACTTCATTGATAGGACACTTTGGGGAAATTGGAGAGAAAATTCCCAAAGATCATAAGTCCCGAAGGTCGGAATCAACAAGAGACATTGATAAATGAAGGGACATGTGGAGAGTGGAGATTTACTCTAGAGGATTGACACTCTGGGAGAAAGAGAGTAGATGAGCGTTGATTGGAATTCATCTGAAGTGGAAACAAAGGACACGCTTTAACCATCAATCGAGGTGAGCATGTGGTGCTCAATCCGTAGTTGCGGGTACGAAGCACTTCAGGGAAAAAGGTGTTTGGAATACTAAGAACTCTCAAAGCTAAAGTTTTGAAGTGAATCACAGTCGTTGGTTTTTGGATAAGCTCGTGCCATAGATTTCTATCTGGGTCATTTCGTCGATCTAGATTTCGAAGGATCAAGAGTTAGTTTCACTCAAAACAACCAAAGCCCGAAGTCACGAAGGGGACTAGCCAGAGGTTATAGCCTATGATCATAAGGAAGTAGGGCCTAACAAAGGAGCTAGTTATCACCACTCGGTGTTACCAGGAGAGAAAGAGAAAGAGTGCATGGGGGAATCGAACCTGCATGGTTAACAAAAAGGGGGGCTTGTGTAAATTAATTTCAGGGTCTAGCAGAGGCACAAATATTTGATTTGGATCAGTGAAGTGAATATATTTGAGCAGGAGGTCGTGCAACCCCTAGGAGAGAAGGGGACTACATCACACATACACCCCTATAGGCAATGTGAATATGTCTTTGTACTCCTCTACTATTCCATCCACCTGTTGTTGTTGGGAAGATAGACCCCGTGCATAGGTTTTGTCGGTTGTAGTGACCTTTTGTCCACCTTCCGATTGAACCATACAAAGGAAAAATATCCTAGTCTAAGATACCACCATTTTTCATTGCCTCACAAAAAATATTAGAGACCATAGTGTTTGGGACTGCCTCCAGTATTCTATAAAGTTGATCTCCCAAAGTAATAATGAAACTACATGGCCTAGATTCATAAAAAACATGATGCTTCCACATATATGGTTTTCCTAGAAAAACATCAAAACATTCAAGGGGGGACACATCACACAATACCTCATCTTTGAAGTGTTTGATTTCATAGTGCAAGAGATATCGTTGGCTCACAATGATGTCCGACCATTGGATGAGCCAGCTGATGGTGTATGGCTGAGGATGCGACGTCGTTGTCAATTTCAATCTCTTGAAAACCTATGTTGATATCAATTTATTTTGGCTACCAATGTAAACAATGAAATGGAGTGGGGTTTCCTTCAGCCACAATTGTGAATGGAAAAGGTTCTCCCCTTCTTCATGCTCCTCTGATTCCTCCAGCTATAATTTTATGGTAGTGATGGTGGCAATGGGTTCTGCATCAATGATCCATCTTCCCTTTTTTGGTTATGAATTAGAGCTTGAGTCAGCATCTGACCTTGGGAATTTATTCTCAACCAACAAAGACTGTTTGGACAAACATTCATTTGTATTGTGCCAAGGGATTTTGTTGAACTAGCACCATTTTCTAGTGTCCTTCTTTGACCTCTCATTACCCTTATTTGTTGGTGGTTTGTGTTGGTTATTATGGCATTGGCCATCCTTGATTTTTCCTTTGGCTTAGGATTTAGGGCCACCCTTACCATACTTTAGCTATTTCATATTTGTAGACACGAACTCCTTCTTTTTCTGCTACTAGAACTTTCTCTCAATTTTGATAGCATATTTGTAAGCGGCTCCCAACGATGAGATGTCTAGAAAATCCATTTTGGTTTAGATGTACCTATGTACAGACCCACCATATTTTAGGACGAGATGAAACTTAGAGTCTTTGATACTCATATTGGTGTAGAAGGTATGGAAAGTATTGGTCATCATAACTTCCAACATGGTAATATTGTTCCTTGAGGGCATCAACAAAAGCCACCAAAGCGGGTTCTAGCCCAAAAATTACAGAATCATTCTACGATTTTTCTCAAAGTAAGTTTCCTACCAATATATGACATGGAGAAGGGCCTTAAGGAGCACAAAGGTGATATTTTCACTATTGGAAAAATTGTCGACAAAGAAATAACCCTCTAGCAGATTTAACCATTTTTCCAAAGAGTCGACATTTATCTGGCCTTCAAATAAAGAAATATCAAATTAACTTGTACCTTGAAGGGAGTTTCACCTCCAAATTGCATTGTCCCTCTTTTATTCCACAATGGAAGGTTTCTTGGGTGTGTGTGTTAAGAACCAAATATCAATATAGCATAGAAAAACCTTAGAAAAAGTACTCAACGCCTTGAAAAAGAGATAATTTCAGATAATAAGCCTCTTTGAGGGGGAAACCTCCTTTTAC
>JZKD02S0385931.1:276806-299661 GCA_000966675.3 Picea glauca
AATGTCTCCTTGGTATATATAGGAGACTAGGAGGTATAATTACAACTAATGGCCTAAAGTCGACATAAATAAAATAACATTACTAATATAATATGCCCCAATTAAGGTGTAATGACCCAATATTAGGGCTTAATAGTGTGATATTTTTTCCTCAAGAGAAACAAGATCGAGAACCAAATCTCTATACCTTGACCTTGTCGAGGACATGTACTAAGAATGACAAGGAGAAAACCATGTTGATGCCACTGATTCGAATTATTTTGGGGAAAAATATGAATTCATAAATATAAAAAATATAAAACAAAGAAATACACAAAGATATGGAAAAGAACACAGTAATATAGTAAATCTCATATTCTATTAATGACTGTTTGAAATACAAAAGACTGTAAAATGTAAAAACACACAAGCTTGCTAGAATGGTGTATCTTATCTCAGAGAAGAGATGTGTACACCCATTTGAAATAAGTTGAGTAAAATGAGGCTCCAAAGGAATTTTTAACATAAAAAATAAATGAGAAAACCATCAAAATCCAAAAACCTAACCCTGAGAGATGAAACGTCGAAAGGTTTGTGGGCCCCAATGGGGGTAATTGATATGTGAACTTCCCAAGGGCGTACATTTTTCATATGATATTTGTTTGGGACACTCAATACTCCATTGTAAATGAATAACCAAGGAGTACATATTTTTTCCATACTAACATCTATGTCTAAATAATTTCTAGGCATTGTCGAGCCCAAAAAATGTCGTTTAGGGCCTCAAAACAACCTCGAAAGTCTGGGACCCAAAAAACTTTTAAAAAACTCCCAAAATGGAAAATGGTATTTGATCCAGTGGAATAGGTGGGTGTGAACCAATATATACCTAAATAATTCCTCCCGTATTAGTAATCAATGGTCTCCATTATGTCAAGTTCTTGCATCAGATGAGGAAACTTCTTTTGAATCTGACTCTTGGTGAGCCACTTTCCCTGATGAAGAAAATTTTGTGCTATGAAGACTCAAAGGAGTTTGATAGTATGTTGTAGGGTGTCCTTTTTATTGGTTTCCATGATCCGATAAACTATCACCTTTTTAATGTAGGAAGGGTTGAGTTTTGTAGGGGACAACTGTTTGTCTGCATCTGAAGTGTCCAGGAGAGGTGGAAAACATGGGTGGAGCAGTTCCACTTTAAATATCGGGTGAAAGCCAAGGAAAGGAGGAATAATAAATTCAAAATAATTCTCACCCAAATTATTGGTGATGGTGTAAGGACCGTATCGGAGTGGGAGAAACTTATGATGGGGTCCTGTGAGGTGTTATTTCTACAAATGCAACCAAACCTGATCTCCCACCTGAAATTTGTGTGGTACCCGATGTCGAACGTGGAAATGCTTGTACTTGGCATTAGATTTCTACACAATATCATGAACTTGTTCTTAGATGTGCTGGATGAAATAAACAAATTTGGCTACCTGATCAGCCTCAGTCTGAGAATGGGAGGACTCTTCTTATGCAACTGCAATGGGAAGAGCTACGTTAGTGGGGGCCAATGGATGAAACACCAAACACACCTAAAAAGGGTTGTGGCCAATAAAGTTGTGAAGGGATCTATTGTAGGTATGTTGAACATAAGGAAGGATTTCATCCCATGTGCATGGATGTTTGTAATTATACATCCTCAGGATATGAACAATCATCTCGTTGAATACCTCTTTTTGTCCATTAGTCCATGGGTGGAAGGCAGTCGATTTGGTCAGCTTGGTGTCCATCCTTGACCATAGGTTGGAACAAAACTTTCTCAGGAACCTACTATATCAATCAAATATAATAGTTTGTGGGAGACCAAAATGAACCCAAACATGTTTGAAGAAGATCCTGGTAGTGGACTTGGTTGTGATGCTCTTCTTGTAGGGTGCAAAAATTGACATCTTAGAGAATCGATCAATGACCACAAACACACAATCATTCCCATGCTTGGTTGAAGTCAGATCATACATGTAGTCAATGGATTTTGATTCATAAGGTCGATATGGAGTAGGAAGAGAGGTGTATAGCCCCTATTTATTGATGGCAGGCTTGGAAATGGCATATGGAATGCATGATCTCATGTACCTGTGAACATCTTGTCGAAGCTTCGACCAATAAAAAATCTTTTTCAGTACTACCACTAGATTTTCTACACGAAAATTTATCGCTTCTCGACTTTAATGATCTTCCCAAATGAAATTGGCACACTCGCTTGAAGGAACACATAGATGGCTCATATGGCATAACAATCCATCCTGGAGATGAAATTCAGGAAAAAAATTTCTTGCGCTCAATCTATGATCAACAGTAGTGAATTCATAGTCATTATTGTATAATTATGGCCATACAGATGTCTCATTTCTACAAGAGTTAAGAATTGTGGTTAGTGATACCACCGGGGGATGACTGAGGCAATCTGCAACATGGTTGGTGCTACCCTTCTTGTACTTGATATTCAAGTGGAATTTTTGCAGGTACATGGACCTCTTCTGATGGAGGTCATTATGTAAATTTCCTTGTGTCAAAATGAATTATAGAGGCCTATGATCAGTGTGTATGATTATTTCCTTCCATAGAATGTAATGCTTCCACTATCGAAATTGCTATAGAATGGAGTACATATCCTTGTCATAGGTACAATATATGTGAACAACATCAGATAGAGTTCCACTGTGATAGGATACCAAATTTTTGTGCTTAGTGAGGACTGCACCGATAACATGATATGAAGAATCTATCTCAACACAAATGGTTGCTCCAGGTATGGAAGACTGAGGACTAGTGCTGAGTAGAGGAAAAATTTCAAATCCTTGAATGATTTCTGTTGGGGCACTCACCACAAACACCTGGCCTTCACACCACCTTGGTCACCTCTCTTAGGGCCCAAGAGATATGAGATAACCCCAACACAAAATTCATATAGAAGCTGGTGAGGCCTAAGAAGCTACATAGCTCGTTCATTATCTTTGAGGCTAGCCAATCGTGGATGACTTGGATATTGAATGGATCCACATGTACATGTTGCTCATCCATGATTTATCCCAAATATTGGATTCTCTCCATGTCAAAGGAAAAATTATCCAAATTGGCATATAACTTGTGTTGTCACAGGGTGCCCAATACCTACTGAGTATGCTCCAAATGTTCCTCCCATTTGTTTTTGAATATGAGGATGTCATCCAAATATAAAACCACCAAGGAGATTGTGGATGGCCATAATATATCATCCCTCATCTACATGAATGTGGTGAGGGTATTAGTCAATATGAAAGGCATGACCAACCACTCAAAGAGGCCTTCTTTAGACCTGAAGGTTGTCTTCCACACATCAGTTTTCTTAATCGATAGTTGGTGGTATCCTGACTTTAGATCAATCTTACCAAAAGACTTGGATCCCTTGAGTTGATCAATAAGATCATCAATCCGGGGAATTGGGTATTGGTTCTTGACTGTGATCTTGTTCAAGGCTGTGTAATCAATACAAAGTCACCATGTCCCATCCTTATTCTATATAACCAAAATAATTGGGCTCCCACAAGGTGAGGATATTGGTCTTATTTGGCCATTCAGAATTAGCTCTTGGATATGGCATTTGATTTCTTCATTCTCCATAACAGAATGCCTATATATAGGTCGTTAGTAAGAGGATCACTGGGTGTCATATCAATAGAGTTATTTACCTGATAGTGCATATGCACCCTAGTAGGTGAGGATAATATGTCTTTTTACTCCTCTACTATTATGTCCACTTGTTTCTACTAGGCAGAAAGACCCCATGTAGAGGTTTTAGCGGTTGTAGTGTAATGAACCAAAATGATTAAAATATCATAAAATAACAGAAGTACACACCATGCATAAAATGTGAGCGTGGAGCACAACTCCAAGATATATAATTTACACAATAAATCCTTAAATAATAGGGGAACCTCATCCAAATAACCAAATACCTTTCATACTTCACAATTCAGCCCCCTTAATAATGAATACATGATCTCTTATATATAGCTATTCACATTTGTACATGAGGCCCCTTTATCACTAGGTCGACCCTATTACATATGTATTTACACATTACATTTACATTTAGGCCCATATATGCCCTCCTTTGGGGTCATATTATATACATTTAGCCATAGATATGCCCTCTTGCATCATAAAATAATACTCTCCTTCAAAACGCTTTGTCCTCAAAGCTTTGCAATTAAAGGCTTCACATGTGATGGAACCAAGTAATATGATTTTCTTATGTTCCTGCTTTCTTCATTCCATTGTTGATGATCTATCCATCCAAAATCAATTCTTTTTGGTCTCAATCCTTGGTGTCTAGTTGTTGCATAATTTGTTTTCCTTTGATTCCACGTATTTTTGTTGAAGCTTCTCTAATTTGTAGTGGTTGTTGGTCTCTGATAATAGCTTGTTTAAGAGTAGTTTGGTGATACCTTTTTCCATGAATATTGACAAGTATTCCATCTTCTTCCTTCATAATATTGATATCGTCCTACTTGTCTTCCTTGAAATGTTTCTTGGTAATGAGGGTGTTGATATGGTTCACATTTGATGGTTTTCCTTCACTTTGCACATGCATTTAATCTATCTTCATTTTAGAGACAATGGCATCCTTGATCATTTTTTCTTAGTATTTGATTACTATAGCCTTGGAGATAATACCATCATATTTGGCATGTACATCCTCTAGATGGATTTCAACTTCTTCAAGTATCTACTGGGGACCTTCTTGAATCTTCTCTTATTTCTCTTTTTGAAGTTGTAATGTCACCCCATCTATCAAATTCTGACTTCCTTCTTCAATTTTGGATTGCCTTTCTAATTTTAACTCATCAGTATTTATGGATTCTGAAACCTTCTTGCAAATTTCCTCTTCAAGTCTTTTGGTAGATTCTTCATCTAAGATCCTTCTTTCTTCTTGATTTTGACAATGTTTCTTTTCTTCTTTCATATATTGACCTCATCCAATAGTTTTTTATTATGATTTCGTAGTCTACATATATTTTCATATTTATTTTTCAAATATTCCTTTGACTCGTCCTTTTCCCACTTTGATTTATTATTATTTTCTTGCTTTAAGTTCTTAACCTCCTTAATGAGTTATTCATTAAGGGATTTCATCTTGGAAAACTCATTGTTTTTCTTCGTAAAAAAATTTCTTATCTCTTCATTATCCTTTTGCAATTTGGATACATTTTCTTTTGATTCCTTTAATTCCACTTGAATTTTATGCATCTCCTCCATTTTTTTATCCTTGATCGATTTATTTGATAATAATTCTTCAAATACTTCCCATGTGGTGCTTCTTCTAGTACCTTTGTCAAAGTTATACCACCACTTACCAACTTCACCATATAAACAAATACCTTCCCCAAAAGGAGTATTTCAATTTTTCTTTATCACTCTCAACCATTCCCAAGGATTGATTTTATCATTGTATTCATCTCCACTAAAGTTAGGTATTTCCACTAATTCTTAATCGAGGTCTAACCCAAGACTCAACTTCCAACCTAAATATATTAAGAATAATTATCTCAAATAGTTGTAATCATTGTTCCAATATGCTCTTCTATGTGTTATCTTTCGAATGGATTTTGAATCAGCTCAATCATACATTACAATCAAACATTATGATAGTTTTAAGTGAACATACCTTTGAAACCCTGATTTGGATTCTGTCCTCCTAGCCGAACTTCCTTATGATTTATCTCTACAATTTAGGATCCTTTGAGTCTAAAATTACGACCTTTAGAACTATGAAATTTCTTCTCTTCAATGCCACAAGTCTGGCCTAAATTTTATGTTCCAAGTGGAAGTTATGGTAACTTCCCCACACCTTGATTATTTTTGGCCTTTCCAGGAGAGTGCACTTGTACAGCGTGCCCCGAGCACAATAATTGATATAAAATTATGAACATTGTACCATAACTACTAAAAACTATACATGATCCAATGTAAGTAGTCTCACACAATTTGGATCCTCCCCGAAGAATACATGACTAGTTTACCTGGAACACCTATTTGAGACTAGTTAATACGACTAGTGAGATGCCCTATCTTCCACAAGGTGTATCTCCACAAGTAAAATGACCCAGAAGCTAAAATGTGTACCATAGATACTATTATAGTTATTCTAAGACTCCTCCAGGTTTTTCCTTTTGAGGTGGCTCTAAGAAACAATTATAGTGAAAATATCAAAATTTCTTTATTGAGGAAGAAAAACCCTAGGATAGATGCTTTGATACAAATTGTAATGAACCCAAATGCTTAAAATATCATAAAATAACAGAAGTATACACCATGTAAATAATGTGAGCATGGAACAAAACTAAACTATAGATAAGTTACACAATAACTCCTTAAATAATAGGGGAACCCCCTATAAATAACCAAATACCTTTCATACTTCACAATTCACCCCCCTGAATAATGAATACATAATATCTTATATATAGCTATTCACACTTGCACATGAGGCCCATTTATCACTAGGAAGACCCTATTGCATATTTATTTACACATTACATGTACATGTAGGCCCATATATTCCCCCCCTTGGGGTCATATCATATACATTTAGCCATATATATGGCCCCCTTGGTTCATAACATATAGTGACCTCATGTGCACCTTCCTATCAAACCATACAAAGAAAAAAATATCTCAGTCGGATAGACCACCTTTCTGCACTTATTCGTGGAGATCAAAAAGACCTAAGTTTTTGGGACTGCCTCTGGTACCATGTAGAGGTGATCTCCCAAATTAACAATTACACTACGGGGCCTAGATTCATAAAAAACATGATGCTTCCACATATATGGTTGTCCTAGAGAAACATAAAAAACTTCAAGGGGAGAAACATGACATGATACATCATCTTTGAAGTGTTTGATTCCATAGTGTAGGAAACATTGTTGGATTACGATGTCTCGTCCTTGGCTGAGCCAATCGAGCGTGTATGGCTGAAGATGCAATGTTGTTGTCAAGTTCAACCTCCTGAAAACCTTTGTTGAGATCAAGTTATTCTGGCTACCACTGTCAACAATGAAATCGATTAGGGTTACCTTCACACACATATGTGACTGGAAAAGGCAATGCCCTTCTTCTGTCTCCTTCAGTTCCTCTGGCTGGAATTTAGTGGTAATGATGGTGACACTAGGTTCAACATTAATGATCCATCTTCCCTTTCCTGGTTCTGAATAAAATTCTGAGTCAACATCTGACCCTAGGCTTTCGTCTTAGCCAACAAAGACTATTTGGAGAAATGTACCAAGGGATTCTATGGAAATTGCATCATTTTCAAGTGTCCTTCTTCAACTTCTCATTACCCTTCTTTGATAGTTATCCTGGGGTTGTCCATCCTTTCTCTATCCCTTTTCCTGGGAGTTAGGGCCACCCTTACTATACTTTGTCTATTGCATATTTTCAAACCCAAACTCTCACCTGTTATGATGCTTGAGATTCTGCTCAATTTTAACAGCATATCGGTAAGCGACTCCCAATGTCGAGATGTCCAGAAAATCCATTTCGGTTTGGATGTACCTATGTATATCCCCACAATATTTTAGGACCATATTCCACTTGGAGTATTTGATAACCAAATTCGTGCACAAGGTATGGAAATTATTGGTGAACGCGGGCACTGTTTGGCCCCTCTCTTGGTGTAGTGTGGTCCATCTCATGCACTGGTCATCATAACTTCCAATAGGTTAATATTGTTCCTTGAGGGCATCAACCAAAGCCTCCCAACAAGGTCCTAGCCAAACAATTACAAACTCATCCTCGACATGTTGCTCATAGTAATTTTCCCACCAATCGTTGACATGGGGAAGGGACTTAAGGAGCTCGAAGGTGATATTTTCACTATTGGAAAAGTTGTGGACAAAGAAATAACCCTCTAGTAGATTTAAACATTTTCCCAAAGCATTGACTTTAATTTGGACTTCAAATAAAGGAATATCAAAGTTAAATTGTACTTTGAAGGGCGTCACACCTCCAAATTGATTGTTGGTTGAAGGTTCCTTCATTTTTTTCGGCAGGCGTCTAAGGATCTGGGTGAAATTATCCATCATCTCATTCCTTTGTCATGTGAGGGATTCCATGAGAAATAGTTTGAAAGTATCTCATATCCAGTCAACCATCTTTTCTTTCATCATGGAAGGTTTGTTTGGCATGTGAGAGAGGTTGTCCTTAAGAGAAACGAGCTCGAGACACAACTCTCTATACACTGACCTCATCAGGTACATGCAATAAGAATGATAAGGAACAAATCTCTCTGATACAACTGATCCAGATGGAATCCCAAGGCTTATCCAAAATAGGAAGAGGGGTTTATAACCCTTGTTTCTTGATGGTGATCTTGGCAATGGTGTAGGGAGTGCAAGATTTGATGTACTTGCAAAAATCTTGTCAAAGATTCGACCAATAAAAATGCTTTTGTAGTACTACTATTGTCATTTCTACACCAAAATGTCTCGCTTCCCGGCTATAATGAGCTTCCCATATCAACTTGGCACACTCTCTTGAAGGAACACAGAGATGGATCAGATGGCATAACAATACATCATGTAGATGAAAGTCAGGAACTATTTTTTTTGCACTCAATGTATGATAGGAAATAACAAATACAAAGTGATTATTGTATAATTGTGGCCATCCATATGTCTCATGTCAATAGGAGTTAAGAACTTTGTTTAGTGCTTTCACTAGGGGGAAACTGAGGGAATCTATGACATGGTTGGTGCAACATGTCTTGTACTTGATATTCAAGTTGAATTGTTACAGGTACGTGGACCACTTATGATGGTGGTCATTCTATTACTTTCCTTGTGTCTGCATGAATTATAGAGGCCCGTGATCAGTGTGGATGATCGTTTCCTTCCCTAGAATGTAATTTTTTCACTATCGACATGCATGCACAATTAAGTACATCTCTTTTTCATAGGTGGGGTATCTACAAAAAACATCGGATAGAGTTTCATTATGATAGGATACCATGTTCCAATGATGACGGAGGACTACACTGATAGCATAATATTAAGCATCTATCTCAAGATAAAATGGCTATTGCAAGTATGGAAGAATGAGGATTGGTGTTGACTAGAGGCATAATTTCAAAGACTTAAATGCTTTATGTTAGGGCACAGACTGTTGGAGTTACTTCACACACACCTAGGATTTATTTTTCCTAAGGTTTTTCTTTTTTTATTAGTCATAACTAGTCATTATCTAGTCTCCTATATTATAGGGGAGAATATTCTACCTGGAGAATATTCTCTTTCAATTGACACTTCAGTTTGACTAGTTGAGTTGAGTTTAGATGCTGCATTGGTTTTGTCACCATGCAACATTGGGATCATCACTAGATATTGTGCACTTTCCTTGGGATCATCACCAGAATAGTGCATTACCCTTTATTTCCTGAGTTAACTCCTTACTACTCTATGTTCAGTCAGTTAATTGAACACTAGTTGACTAGTTAACTCAACTAGGTGGCAATTCACTCTTGTAATTGTCTCAGAGACTAGAATAGGTGGAAGTTCACTCCCGTAACTACTAGTGTGTGTTCAGATCAATATAGAACACCACTATGGCTCATTAGTTACTCATGTATCCTATATCTCTTGTAAATTATTCACTAACGGTGTGTTGAATACAGTTAATGAGAATTATTTAATTCTTTCTCTCCTTCTTCTTCTTCTTTCTCCAATTATCTCTGCAAATGTGTGTATTATTGTTTAGCTAGATCTATTTTATGCAAGTTCAACACATTTACATGGTATCATATCCGAAGGAATTCTAAGAAAAAGCTACACCAAATTATTTTTGCAGGTACTGAAGATTGAAGAATGCAAAAAATATGGAATTTATGTTTTACTCACCGATAATACTTCTCACGCCTCATAACTATTTGGAGTGGAAGCCAAATATTCTACTTTTTCTCATAAGTATAATCTTATACCAAATAACCATGGCAATGGAAGTAGATCATGATTCCACCGATGAGAAAAATGACTTTCTCAATAGACAAGATATGGCCATAGGATTTATCTGCTTGTCTATTTCTCCAAAAATTCTCCACCAAGTATGTGATGTCACACAAGAATTCACTCCAAATGAATTATGGACCAGATTGGAGGTTCTATTTGGGAAAAAGAATATTGTGAAGATTTCATGTAGGGGATTGGAAAGATAGATCTAGAAGAGAAAACTTCTGAAGATCAAGCCTCTTATTCTGGAGAGTCTTCTACAAAAGTATTTGCACAAATTTGTATTCCATTAATTGAAGATGATGTCTACTCCATTTGAGATTTTGTTTTTGAATTTCATATGGAAGATATATGGCATGCATCTCATGGCTCACATGCAGAGACTTTTCCATGTGCAATGCATGCATCTCAAGAGACAAAAGGGAAGTTGTGCACATCAGACTCGAATATGATATTTTTTGATAATAATTTGCAGAATTTTTTTTGGATATTTGAATTCCTCTCGGGAAAATATCCATAAAAACAAATCGTCTAAAATGGAGTCCAAGAAGTGAAGTTATGATCATTTTAAAATCAACAAAATTTCATGATTTTGTCAAAAACGATGGCACGATTTTCAAAATTTCATCCCAACTTTATTTGGATCTTACTCATTACAAGAAGAGAAAGTGGATATGTGTGGACATATCAATGATGCATCTACTTCATCATATCCATCCAGACATCTACATCTTCAACAAAATATTCAACGAGCACAAACTTGCACAGGTGTGAGGTCTTCTTGGAGTGAAGGATAAGGTTGCTTAACAATTGTTTTTTGTTCCTTCTAATTTTTTTTTACATACATTGTACCTTGAGGGGGGATTTTTCCCATGATTTTTTCCCTCTTTCCTCATTTATTTTCAGTGTATTTTTTGTATTTGGGTACCTAACATGGCCTCATTGCCGGGACCCATTCTTTATTTTCACCATAGTGATGTTCATGGGGGGTGTTGGAGTTACTTCATACACACCTAGGATTTATTTTTCCTAAGGTTTTTCCTTGTTTATTAGTCATATTTAGTCATTATCCAGTCTCCTATATTTTAGGGAAGAATATTCCACCTAGAGAATATTCTCTTTTAGTTGACACTTCAGTTTGACTAGTTGAGTTGAGTTTAGATGCTGCATTGGTTTTATCACCATGCAACATTGGGATCATCACCAACTAATGTGCACTTGCCTTGGGATCATCACTAGACTATCACATTACCCTTTATTTCCTGATTTAACTCCTCACTACTCTATGTCTAGTCAATTAACTGAAGACTAGTTGACTAGTTAACTCAACTAGGTGGCAGTTCACTCCCGTAACTACCTTAGAGACTAGACTAGGTGGCAGTTCACTACCGTAACTATTGGTGTGTGTCCAGATCAATATATACCACCACAATGGCTCATTAGTTACTCATGTATCCTATATATATTATAAGTTATTCACTCTTTGTCTGTGGAATACGGTTAATGAGAATTCTTTCATTCTTTCTCTCCTTCTTCTTTATCCAATTCTCTCTGCAAATGTGTGTATTAGTTTTTATCTAGATCTATTATGTGCATTTTCAACACATTTACATGGACCACACAAACGTTTCCTTCATGCCACCCTTGGTCACATGGCTTAGGGACCAAGTGATATGAGAGAACCCAAAAACCACTGATAGAAGTTGGGAAGGTCCAAGAAGCTATGGAGCTTGGTCATTGTCTTCGGGGCTGACCAATCACGGATGATTTGGATTTTTGATGGATATTTTATGGATCCACATGTACACCCAATTAAGGGGTAATGTGCCACTATTTAGGGCTTAACATGCCCCTCCCCTTAATACAAGTGTTGTCCACAATGCTTGAGTAATTATGGATGCTTCTATATAAAATACTCATCTTCCCAAGTGGAATATTCAACAGGTAGTTTCCTCCACTTAATGAGATAATATGAAATGGATCTATTCCTCAGCTAGTGAATTCTTGTGTTAGTGATGGATTCAGACACCAATATAATTTTTCCGTCCTCGTCAAGTCCTAGAAATATATTTTGAACTGGGATCTTGTTACCTATGACCTTCTTTAAGCATGAAACATGGAAAATTGAGTGTACTCGTGAGGATGCAAGCAACTCCAATTTTTATGCCATAGTGCCAATCTTTTGCAACACCTTATAAGGGCCATAGTACTTTGGTGATAATTTATTATCCTTCTTGGCTTGCTTGAGGGACATATGTTTGTATCGTTGTAGTCTTAAAAACACCCAATCCCCTAATTCAAAACTTCTTTCACTACAATGTTGATATGCTTGTTGTTTCATGTGATTATGTGCCATGGTCAGGTTGTCATTTAAGATTTGGAGAACTTGTTGTTGATGCTCGATGTGATCTTCCATTTCTTGAACCTTATATTTTTATTTTAGAGAAAAAGTGATGGAAGGAGGGTGGTATCCATAGAGTGCCATAAATGGTATCATTTTTTTGTAGTATGAAAGGAAGTGTTATACGACCATTCTGCCAAGGGTAACCATTTGAACCATTGTGTTTGTTTATCAGAGACAAAGCAACAAAGGTAGCCTTCCAAACATTTTTTCACTATCTTGGTTTGTCCATCATATTGAGGATGATAGGATGAGCTATGAGCCAATTGAGTACCCAAACAAGAAAATAATTCTATAAAAAATGTCCAGTGAAGATAGGATCTCTGTCACTTAAAATAATCTTTGGGATTCCATGTAGTTTTTGAACTGTCTCCATGAATGCGGTGGAAACTGTACTGGATTTGAAGGGATGAGAAAGTGCACAAAAGTGTGCATACTTGGTCAGTCTATCAACAATCACCATGATGACACTCTTTCCTTCAGACTTCATTCACCCTGTGATGAAATCCATGGAAACCTCCTCCAAACACTGACTTGGGATGGCTAATGGTTGTAAAAGACCCGGGGTCTTAATTGTTTCCACCTTATTTTGTCGGTAAAACAAACATTCTTCTATAAACCTTTGAACATCAGTTTTAAGGCCATCCCAAAAAAAAATCTTCTTGACCCTATGGTAGGTTTTCAAAAATCTTGAGTGCCCTCCTACCAAGGACGTGTGCAATTCCAATAGTAACTTTTGTTTGAGTTGGGAGTTCTTACATAAATATAAGAGATCTTTGTACCATATTTAATCATTTTTCCATGTAAATGTATCTAATGCACTCGAATCTTGCTACAACCTTTGAATGAGAGTCCACACGTTTTCATCATTTTTCCATTCATCCCTCGCTTCTATTATCCAATCGGATTGGATGATAGAGATAGCACAGAGAAAGGCCTCAACATATTCATCATTTCTTGAGAGTGCATCTACCACAACATTTTTCTTCCCTTCTTTTATAGACGATTTCAAAATCATAACCCGATATATTGGTCACCTCTTTTTGTTGTTCTTCTGAAGATAGTCTTTGTTCCAAGAAGTATTTAAGACTATCATGATATGTTTTCACCTTGAAGTGCCTACCTATTAGGTAAGGGGACCATTTCTTCAATTCATGTAGTATTGCCATCATTTCCTTCTCATAAATGGGTTTTGTAATTCCTTTTTCCTTGAGTCGCTGACTTTCAAAATCCAGGAGCCTTCCTTCTTGCATTAGGACAAGACCAAAGCCATTTCTAGAGGCATCACATTCCATAATAAAGGTTTTTGTGAAGTCTGGTGTGGTCAAGACATGATCTTTGCACATCACTTCTTTAAGTTGTTCAAAAGATTTATTTTCCTCTGGAGTCCATGAAAATGCATCCTTCTTAGTTAGTTTCATTAAAGGTGTTTCTATGCTCCCACAGTTTCAAACAAACTTGCGGTAGTAACCTGTCAAACCCAAAAATCCTCTAAGATTCTTCAATGTTTTGGGAATCAGCCAATCCATCATGGAATTAATATTGTTAGGGTCTACCTTGACACCTTCATGAGATACAATATGAACCAAATAATATAGCTCCTTCACCCCAAAGAAACATTTGGACAGTTTGGCATATAGTTTTTGATCCTTTAGTAGTTGTAGCACCTTGTCAACATGTTGCACATGATCCTCCCAAGACTTGCTATAGATTAGTATATCATCAAAAAATACCAACACAAATTTTCGAAGGAAGGGATTGAAAATGGAATTCATCAACCCTTGGAATGTGGAAGGTGCATATGTAAGACCAAAATGCATGACCAAAAATTCATAATGGCCTTCATGAGTTCAGAATGTTGTTTTTGGGATATCTTCTTCCTTCATTTTAATCTGATGATACCTAAACAAAGATCCAAATTTGTGAAATATATTTCTTTATGTAGTTCATCTAACAATTCATCAATGACGAGAATGGGAAAATTATCTCTAATAGTGATATTGTTGAGCTCTCTATAATCTGGACACATACGCCATGAGCCATCTTTCTTGAATACCATTACCACTAGTGTAGAGAAAGAACTTTATCTAGGTCTAATAATGACAAACTCTAACATTTCTTCAACCATGCGCTCAATTTCACTCTTCTGGGCATAAAGGTATATGTAAGGCCTAATGTTAGGAGGAACACTCCCAGGAATTAGGTGAATATCATGATCATGATTTCAAGTGGGTGGAAGACCTTTGGGAATATCTTCAAATACTTTGGAATTCTTATCAATGATCCCTTGGATATCTAGGGGAATAGATGGCTTAGATGTTTGAACATCTAGTGAGAATAGTTGTGCAATTACACCTTCATGCCCCTTTTTCAATAATTTTTTCATGCCATTAGAGCTTATCACCTTACTGGGTTTCCATGCGATACCTCTTAACTCAATTTCTTTTCCTTCCAATGAAAATTTCATGAAAAGTTCTTGAAAATTAAAATCCATTGTTCCTAATGATTGTAACCATTAGATTCCTAGTACAACATCAACATCACCCATGGGTATAGAAATCATTGTACTATTCACTACATATTCCCCCATAGTAATATTGATCTAATTGCATTTTCCTGAGCAATTGATAGTTCCTCCATCTGCAATCATTACTTGAAACTATGGTGCTGGATATACAAAGCAATTGAGAGCTTTCGATAATTTATAGTGAATGAAATTATGAGTACTACGAGAATAAATTAGGACTATCACCTTCTTATATATATATATATCCTTCTATCTTGAGGGTTTGAGGAGTGCTAATTCCAGCCAATGCATTACGCGATATCGTGGGAGTCAACTCTTCAGAAGAAATCATGTCTATGTTTTCATCTTGAGATGGTTCTTGTTCGTGTTCTTGTTCTTCTTCCCATTCACAATATATGTAGAATAATTTATTCTCACCACAATTATGTCCCTTACTGTTCTTGTTGTCACAATTAAAGCATAAACCTTTTTCTTTTCTTTCCTTCAATTGTTGAGGTGTCAACCTTGTAGGTTGAGGTGTTTTAGAATAAGGAACATTATTCTCTCGATAGATGTTAGGAGTGGTCCTTCTAGTAGCCATAGCCATATTTTTACTTTCAACATTTCTTACCACCATAAATTCATTCTCTAATGACTTGGGTTCCCAAAGACGAAACTCATGTTGAATTTTATCCCTTAAAGTTCCTATCAATACATCAATCAATTGCTCATCTCAAATATTTGTTACCTTTATATTCAATCTTTGGAAGTTCTCAATGTGATCTGTAACTAAACCCTTTTGCTTGAGATTTATCAATTGGCTAAAGAATGTATTTCTCCTTGTATCCTCATAGTGTGCTATCATTTCTTCCATGAAAATTGTCCAAGTGACGAGTGATTTGCAAGAACAAAGCCATCGATACCACACAAATTTATTGGGTTCTAAATATAAAGAAGCAATTCGTACCTTTTGTGCATGTGGCACATTATATAGATCAAATAATTGCTCCATATGAAGTATCCATGTGATTGGGTCCTTTCCATCAAACTTTATCATATCGATCTTAGGAAAGTGGTTTGTCTTCAACCCAAAGTTAGAGTTTCTCCATTCTTGATTCATCTTCCTTGTGTCCTCATCATGAATTTCATTGGATACATTTTCACTTTCAGGTGTCCTCTCTATTAGGAAATTTTTCAATCCTTGCATGATCTCCCTTTTTAAACCATCCATCGTAGTATCCATTATTGCGTCCAACCTAGCTTCCATCGAATCCATCATCCCTTGTAGTTCATGTTTTGTTACTGTCTTCTTTTGTAAATCATTTATGTCCCTACGAATTTATTCAACTTCATTAAGAGACCAAGTAGGACTATATGGAAGCTTATTTGGGGTAGAAGTTCCCATTTTTGGTGGAATGTTGGCCAAGTATCACTTTAAGCCTTGATTTTGAGGTGGTTTTGCTAGAAAATATTTCTTTTATTGTATCTCCAAAAGTTTGGCCCTTTTGGGTATGAAAATTTAATTTTTTGATTTCTCTGATATTTCTTCTTTGCAATGCCATAGGTCTGATCAAAATTGGATGTGCCAAGTGGAATTTATGTTAAATTCCCCACAACTTGTTGATTTTTGGCCTTTCCAGGAAATCTCACTTGTATAGCATTCCCCACACAAAATGATTGATATAAAATTATGAAAATTGTACCCAAAATACTATAGATTATCCACTATCCAATGCAAGTGGTCTCACTCAATTTGGATACTCGAGGAAGAATTTATGATTGTTTTACTCGAAATACATTCTTGAGACTAGTCAGATACCCTATATTCCACGGGGTGTTTCTACAATTTTAAGATGAACCAGAAAATGAATTTTTTATCACATATTCCTAAATAATACCTGTGAATATCCTCTAGATTTCAGAGTCTAAAACCTTACAGAAAAAAATTTCATAGCGAAAATTCCATGATGACTAAATTCAAGATGATTCTAGAACCCTATGTTACACAGGATGTATCTTTGAAAGTATAATTCCTTAGGAGATGAAATTTGAACCCAATGTACCTTGATCCATCTACTAAATATCCTCCAAGGGGTTCCTTTTGAAATGTTGTAGAAAACAAATTATAGAGAAAATTCCAAGGTGTCTCAGATGAAGTAATGACACCCCAATACCTTGAGCTCTGATACCAAATGTCAAGAACCAAATATCAAGATAGCATAGAAAAACCTCAGAATAAGTACTCAACTCCTTGAAAAATATATAATTTTAGATAGTAAGCCTCTTCGAGGGGGAAACCTCCTTATACACCACATAAAGTTCCCAATACAAGATGATTCCAAATGAAAATGTCTCCTTGGTATATATAGGAGACTAGAAGGTACAATTATAACTAATGGATCCAAGCTGACATAAATAAAATATTATTACTAATGTAATATGCCCCAATTAAGGGGTAATGTGTGACTATTTAGGGCATAACAGTTTGAAAGGATATCCTATCCCATCTTACCTCTTTTATTTTCCATGGAAGGTTGCGTGGACGTGCGAGAGTGGTTGTCCTCAAGAGAAACAAGCTCGAGACCCAACTCTCCATACCCTGACCTTGTCAGGGATATGCACTAAGAATGACAAGGAGTAGACCGCTATGATACCAGTGATCTGGATTATTTTGGGGAATGATATGAATGCAAAAATATAATAGAGATATAAAAATGAAATAAAATAGATATGGAAAGGAACATAGTATTACAGTAGAGATACATCAATGGGGGCCAATGGTTGGAACCCCAAGCACACCTGAAAAGGGTTGTGGCCAATAGATCTATGGAGGGATCTATTGTAGGTATGTTGAACATAAGTAAAACTTTCATTCGATATGAGTGGATGCTTGGAATTATACATCCTCGGGATATGGAAAATCATCTTATTGACTACCTCTGTTTTTCCATCAGTCTTTGGGTGGAAGTAAATTGATTTGGTTAGCTTGGTGTCCATCATCGACCATAAGCTAGACCAAAAAGTGATCAGGAACTTGTTGTCTCGATCGGAGATAATAGTTTGTGGGAGCTCGAAATGAACCAAAATGTGTGTGAAGAATATCTTGGTGGTGTCCTCGGTTATGATGCTCTTCTTCTAGGGTGCCAAAATTTCCATCTTAGAGAATCAATCAACGACCATGAAGACACAGTCATTCCCATGACTGGTTGAAGTCAGACTGGACATGTAGTCCATGGAGATGCACTCCCAAGGCCTATCCCGAGTAGGCAAATGGGTGTATAGCCATTATTTCTTGATGATGAGCTTAGAATTGGTGTAGAAATTGTAGGATATGATGTACTTGTGAACATCTTATGAAATATTAAACCAATAAAAATTCTTTTACAGTACTGCCATTGTTGTTTCTACACCAAAATGTCTCGTTGCCTAGCTGTAATGAGATTCCCATATCAACTTGTCACACTCGCTTGTATAAACATAGATATGGATCAAATGGAATAACAATCCATCCTAGAGATGAAAGTCGAGAACTGTTTTACTTGTGCTCAATGTTTGATAGGCAATAATGAAGTCATAGTCATTATTGTATAATTTTGTTCGTATAAATTTCTCATGTCTACAGAAGTTAAGAATTGTGGTTAGTGCTACCACCAAGGGATGACTGAGGTAATCTTTGACATGGTTGGTGCTACCCTTCTTGTACTTTATATTCAAGTGGAATTTTTGTAGGTAGATGGACCACATCATTTGGCGGTCATTCTATAACTTTCCTTGTGTCTGCATGAATTGAAGAGGCCTATGATCAATATGGATGATTATTTCCTTCACCAGAATGTAATGCTTCCACTGTCGACATTCCTGCACAATGGAGTACATATATTTTTCATAGGTGGGGTATCTATGAACAAAATTAGATAGAATTGTATTGTGATAGGAAACTAGATGCCCATTTTGAGTGAGAAATACACCGATAGAATAATCTGAAGCATCTATATCAATATCAAATGGTTGTTGCAGGTCTGGAAGAATGAGGATTAGTGTTGAGAAGAGGTATAATTTCAATTCCTTGAATTCTCTTTGTTGAGGGATGGACCAAACAAACATGTCCTTCATTCCACCCTTGGTCACCTAGCTTAGGGACCAACTTGTATCAGAGGACCCCGATACAAATTGTCGATACAAATTAGCGAGGCCCAAGAAGCCACAAATCTCAATCATTGTCTTCGGGGATAACCAATCGTGGATGAATTGGATATTGGATGGATCCACATGTACACCTTTCTCATCCACGATGTATTCCAAATATTGTATTCTCTACATGCCGAAGGAACAATTCTCCAAATTTGCATATAACTTTTGCTATTGCAGTGTGATCAATACCTGTTGAATATGCTTCAAATGTTCCTCTGATTTTTTTTTGAAGATGAGTATTTCATCCAAATATACAACCACAAAGGAGTTTATGAATGGATTTAATATATCATCCATCATTCACATGAATGTGGTCGGGGCATTAGTCAATATGAAAGGCATGACCAACCACTCAAAGAGGCCTTCTTCATACTTGAAGGTTGTCTTCCACACATTGGTTTTCTCAATTGGAACCTAGTGGTAGCCTGAATTCAGACCAATATTACTGAAAAATGTGCCCCCTGGAGCTAATAAAGAAGATCATAAATCCAAGAAACTGGCACCAAATATTTACTTTTATATTTTTCAAGGCTCTGTAATCAATGCAAAGTCGCCTTGTCCCATCCTTCTTTTGTAACATAACAATTGGGATACAATAAGGTGAGGATCTTGGTATGATGTGGCCCTTCATAATTATCTCTTGGATATATAATTTATTTTCTCCATTCTCCATAATAGAACACATGTATACAAGGCCATTAGGAAAAGGAGCATCGAGTGTCAGATCAATGGAGTTCTTTACCTGACAGTGCACACACACCCTAATAGGCGATGCAAATATATATTTCTACTCTTGTACTATTCCATAACCCTATTGTTGCTCAGTAGAGAGACCCCGTGAAAATATTTTGGTGGCGGGAGCCCAAAATGAACCCAAACATGTGTGAAGAAGAGCTTGGTGGTGGCCTCGGCTGTGATTCTCTTCTTGCAGGATGCCAAAATTTCCATCTTGGAGAATCGATCAATGAACAAAAAGACACAGTCATTCCCATGCTTGGATGAAGGAAGAATGGACATGTAATCCATGGAAATGGACTCCCAAGGCCTATCCAAAGTAGGTAGATGAGTGTATATCCCATGTTTCTTGATGGAGGGCTTAGAAATGGTGTAGGAATTATAGGAACTGATGTACTTGCGAACATCTTGTCGAATCTTAGGCCAATAAAAATTATTTTTTAGTACTTCCACTGTCTTTTCTACACCAAAATGTCCCAATTCCTAGCTATAATGAGCTTCCCAAATTAGCTTGGCACATTGGCTTGAAGGAATGCAGAGATGGCTTAAATGGCATAACAATCCATCCTGAAGATGAAAGTCATGAAATATTTTTCCTGTGCTCAATGTATGATAGGAAGTAGCAAATTCAAAGTCATTATTGTATAATTGTGGCCATCCATATGTCTCATGTCCACATGAGTTAAGAACTTTGGTTAGTGCTGCCAACGGGGGAAGAATGAGGCAATATGCGACATGGTTGGTGATACACTTCTTGTAATTGATATTCAAGTGGAATTGTTGAAGGTACGTGGAACACTTCTGATGACAACCATTATTTAAATTTCCATTTCTATGCATGAATTGAAAAGGCATGTGATCAATGTCATTCAATTCTATTGCCAAAACTTTTTTACATTAAATTCATCAATCCAGTGTCTGTAGACTTTTGAGATGCTAAGAAAATATATGCAGGAATAGGAAACTAAGTCTAAGCTAAGTAATATGAATCAAAATGATTTTCTTGACAATATACTTCCAAGAATTAGAGTCAAGGATACAAGTTCTCTGTTATAATGATAAGTTATATACTTCATGGCTTGACTAATTCTTGTAGCTTGATCAAATTGAAAATAGACACTGCAAAAATGAAATGCTACAGAGTTCAAATGAGGTTATTGGAATTATGTTTCAATCACTAACCACATTCCTTTGATTGATATCAAGAACATCAATTGGTTTTGTGATCACTTATAAAACTCAGTCTTCAATGCATAACTTTGTAGGGAAACCCACACTTGCAGAAATGAAAGAGCATAAGGGAATGGATAATAACTGAAATTAAAAACTAATGAAATAACATCACACAATAGAAAGGAATATATTTAGGCAGTGTATACCAGAGAGAGGGGTCCCTCCCTCTCTTGGAATATACTTCCAAGAAGGACTACAATGCAAAAAATCTTGATTTGCAACAACAATCTTTTTATTCCAGCATCCAAATGATTACAATGATACTTCTATTCCTCTCCTTCAACTCTCTAATTCGTTTACTTCTGAACTTACAACTATCTAGTTTTTTAAGTTGAATGATATCATCTCATATTTATACATATAGGAAGAGGAGTTACAACAAGAGATCAGATCCTAAACAAGTGGATCTCATAACCAAAAATCCTAGATCCTAAACCTGTGGAACTCATAACCAACAAATCCTATATCCTAAATATGTGGATCTCCTCCACTAAATCTTGGATTTGATCTAAGAGAGTTTTAATAATATAACAACATCATATTCCATAAGATCCATGTGCCCAAATTCATGGGTATAATCCAAAACTTGGTCAAACTACTTATCTTTGGAATTTCAAACTAAGGCTGACTAGTTTTAGAAATATCCATCATACACCCCTTGTTTTGCACTTTTTGTAGATTTTACTCATGATTCACCTAAATGCAACTAGTCTACACAAAATTGATGGTTTCTATTTTTTGATATTCCTCTTCATCTGTTAAAAAATTCCTTGGAAAGTTTGACTATTAGAACTGCAAATCAACTGTAGAATTTCTAGCGCAACTGTTGAAATTCACAATTAGGTTAGGAAACAACAACATATACTATAAGTAATCACTACTACATTGGGCGCAAATTACGACGAAATATTACGACGGTTTAAAATTTCATCGTATTTTTTTTTTCTTTTTTTGGACTAAATATACTTTTTTTTTCGGGGTCCAAATGTTGGTTGCTCTAGCGACCAACCTTCCAAGTTGGTCGTTTTAACGACGAAAGTTAGTCGGTAGAGAGACCAACCCCCATTTAGTCGCTATAGCAACCAACAATGGCACGTGTGAGAATCAACGGTCATTTACAGCAAATCAATCCTATATATATCTCAGTTATGACAAATTTGATATAGTTGCGAAAATCATTCAGGTGTTCTGATGCAATGGTGTTCTGTTTTTTTATGAAATCTTGATTTCAATTCTCTTTCAAGAAGAGAAACATTGAATTGATCAGACTCTACACAGCTGAGATTTTGAAGGTTAGTACTTAAAGTTTTTCTGTGTGATTTAGTAATTTGGTGCTATTTAACTATTTTATGGTTTATTTTCACTCTTTAAATCAAATTTTATGGTTTATTTTAACTCCTTAGAAAGATTTTATGGTTTATCCACTTTTGATAGAGTAAAAAGATTACTTATTCATCTGCAATCACTCTAATTAGATTCAATCACTCTAATTTTGTTCTTATATTTCATGGAACTTCTTGAATATCTAAGTATCCTTGCCTTAGTAAATTTACATTTAGGGTTTCCTCCTTGAGTTGGAAAAGAACCAACTAGAAGTGAAGAGCAGTGGCTTTTTTGTTGATATTGGGCATCAATACTCTTGTGTATCCCTAAAGCTACCCTATTTTTTATTAGGGACTTAATATTATATAGTGTGATTTTGGTTGATAATAGATCCACCTCCTCTTATTAATGTTTCATGCTTTTAGGATTCATGCTTTGTCCCTTATTTTTTCTGAACAT